>JAMPIV010022584.1:0-217022 GCA_024509875.1 Oreohelix idahoensis
ACGCTAACAGTGTGTAGATATAAATTGTGTATAGAACTTAAAGATAGCAAAGGGTAGGCCTACAAATACAAACAAACCAAAACAAAACTAAAGAACAGAAAAAATATTACAAAAACAAATATGAACACAGTCATCACAGCTAACAGAAATAGCAGCAACTTGTTGCTAACAAATTTCCAATTAAGAAAATTTGTACCTATGGAACACTAGTACCAGACCAATGTCACTCGGTATACCTTGTACTAGTCACACAGAACATAAACTAATTTAATACATAACAAATAACATGTAAACATAAATAGCATAAATGCATATATAATATGATTAAATAATATGGCAATGTGATGTGAATATAGTGTTGCAGAAAGAATGTGTTGCAGAGAAGGCTTAGCTTTTAATCAAAATAGCTTGCAACTTTATTAAATACTAGGTTTGTTTCTAAACTATTACAGTGTTCAATTTCTTTGAGCACAATAGAAGATCCAACGATGAATTAAATGCTCTTCTCTGTCTATCAACATTGCTCTTCTACTTCAGAAGGATAAACAATCACTACAAGTTAGAACACTGTCTGTACTGCGCAAAATGTCAACAAGTGCTGACCCAGATACCGTTACACTTGTCAGAACAGGTCAAGCTGACATCGACTGTATAGTTGTTCTATTGGTGTTGATGTGTGTGACATTTGGCCAAAATAAATGTTCCTGAAACACTAGGTGACTTCCACTTTCAAGACTGCGAAGGCTGGACCCAGGAAACTGGCCTACCACTGTAGACTACTGTATAGTATAATTATTATTTAGTGGTGTATCGTGACTCTGCAGTGTTACCAGGCATGCTGTAAGGTACTGCTTTCATTCTCCTTACGCAAACCAGTGGCGAATCTAATGGAGGCTCCAGGGGGAGCAAAGGTCAACTCAACTGACGCAGGATTGTATCTAGTGGCCATGTTGATGTAGTGTGAGAGTGGGAAATACGCGAATGGTGTACTGTTCGATGTAGTTGACACTTGATAATGTTTCACTCACACTCTTGTACAAGTCAATGATGTTAGGAACCGCTGTTGACGTTTCTATGCTTTTAATAATGACGCACACACTTGGACAGCACGGAATACAGTCATGAGTATGTTGACATAGTAAAGCATTAGGCAGTAGAATAGTAGTACATTTCATGCAGCATTCAATATAAAATAGTCATTCAATGTTCTGGCGGACTATTGCCATATCCCCTAACTGACTGAACGCATCAGTGGGTATGTGTGTGTAGACATACAAAGAGAGTTCACTGGACGAACCTTTTCTTTGGCTAAGTTCTCCAGCTATATATATTGAATATTTAGGTAACAAAGTTAAACCACGATAGGGGTTTTAATCTTAATGAGATCTCCGTGCCACTGTCTGAATAATACGATTCCTGATCCGTTCTCTTGACAGTGATCTATAATGATGACAGGAATACAACATGACTTCCTTCCCTGAGTTTTCGCTCACTCGCCCAGCTGGAGGATAATCATAAGCCAGAGTTAATTCATAACTTGTATATATAGACTTTCCTAGAGTTTCCATACAGTCCCTTAGTCAGAAGGTTGCTTCATAAAGACATAAGCGCTGATGGAACCTGTCATCTTCATCAATCTATATTTAAACGACCAACGATGCTCGAAAATACGATGTTTCATCTAGGTCTAACCACAAGGAGATCATCAAAGGAAAAAGGGTCTGGCTTTACCTGGAGTCCGAATCTAAACATAATGAAATACATGAGAAGAGTCTCTGACATAATACTCTCGCAGAGACATTCCTTCCTTATGGAAAAATCATCCACAAATCACTTTTAACCTTTAACAGGACCAGCCCTAGAAAACACACACCCGGCCATTACGACCAGCTTCTTCGGAACTCACTACAACTCTCTAGGGCAATGGATACCTCCGCCAGAGTTCGGTATAGTCCGACCTTAGCATACGAAGATATACAATATAGGACTGAATCTTCTTGTACTAGACAAGTAATACATATAAATTCAGGCCATAAACATATTGAACAAGATCAATCTATTTTCTGGCCCTAACAATCGAGAACTGACATGACTTCCATATTCATACGCCGAATCAATATCAAGAGAGATCATCCATATAATCAAACGTATAAATCAATCATGGATTATCTCGCTTTCCCAAGGGAAGCATTTTCGTACACAAATAAATACAAATATATATTTTCCCTATTAAATAGACATATCGTATTTTTGTAATCTGTGCATTCAAAAATATGTATGCAACACTAATAAATGTCCCTCTAGATTTAAGGTAAAGTCACTGTTAGAGGGGGTATACACAAGATTGAGCTGCTCTGGCCACAAAATCTTAACTTCTGTGTGGGCGGCAGGAAACAGTCTCTTCTGCTCGCTTGCTTCACCGTATTCTTAAGAAACAACATGGTCGCTATTTTTACCAAGGAGTATGTGTTACGCACAAATAATTACTTTTTCCAAAGTCTTTGTATGATCATTTTTCGTATGTATGATCATTTTTTGACTGAAAGGTGTATTATGTTTTTTACAGTCAAAGGGACATAACCCGAGATATCGAGACTACAATTTTTTTTTGAGTTTGCCTTCTCTTGTATAGAGACACGTTCGGTCTATAATTTCTTGAACGAAGCGTGACCATATCTCCTTATTTGGTAGTATCAGTCAACTGTTGTAGATGTCTGAAACCTGTCTTAACGCTTCTGTTCATGACCATATAAGGCGCGACTGTGTAAGACTTTTATCTCGAATGTTCTTAGAATCGTCTTATGTGAGCGGCGACTCAGATATTGGAGTTCTGCGCATGTCAAAACTGGGAGTTCGTTTGGTGTGTTCCGCCCAGCTCGGGAGTTTAGAAATGGTCTGAGCAGCGAGCGGACGCAATGTGCGTCTTGTGATTTTCTGAGGGAAATACATTGTCTTTGTGAGTTAGTTAGCTAACTAGACTATTTCCCAGTATTATTCAAGCCTGCCTGGAGGCATATGTTCGTGGTTGATTTCCGAAGAAAGGTAATTCCTCTTGTATTGAACTTTATGCTATCATCTAGAAGTTCGTCATTTTGTGGCTCCTTGCTCGCCTGTGTGATTCAAAATGGAGAGGTACTTTGACTAGGATTTTCGCCACCGGTATCTTTATACCTGAACTAGTTATATATATATGGGTCGCTCTAGACCAACAAGACTATTGTCTGTGTTCCAGGATTCGTTATATCAGAGATCACGTCCAAGTCAGATGGTTAGACTTAGGAAGGTTATAAGGGTCGGTTTGACCTGTATTCCATGTATGCTATTCACGTGCAGACAGTAAACGGACTTATTGTACACATCTGATCTGCTAGCATCAGGAAGGGAGCATTTATTATTGTCTATGAACATTGATGATCTGCAGCTGACACTGTTGCAGAAGTTATATGTATGAACCTTAGGCACCCAGATCTGTGCTATATATATATATATATATATATATATATATATATATATATATATATATATATATATATATATATATATATATATATATATATATATATATATTATTTATACAGCTTCATGAACCAGAACTTTATGATATCGAATATACAGAAGCTATCTGTTTACAATAGAACTATTGAGTATTGAATCCTACATGACTATCAGCTAAATAATATTGTTGAATGCAGACATTCCTTGAACTGTAGTATGTTATAACGGAGCTAACGTACCTGGGATTTTGGCGCACCATTATCATTTTTGGTGGCCAATTGTTGGTTTACTCTGGTACCAGCTATCAAGGGGGTCAACAAACCCAGACATCATCATCAAGCTTTCAACATTACAGTTTCAACTCATCACCTCAATGTTTGATGAAAGATTTTGAAAGTACCCGGCGTTGCTGAAAGTTGGAAATTGTTTCAAAATACCCGGCGTTGCTCGTCAAGTTGGCAGTTTTCCTACGATAGAAGGACAAGTGCCGAGCAAATCGATTTCCTGATCTGTTAGGAAGAAGGACAAGTGCCGTAACAACTGTTCCGGATTGAGAAGGTCAAGTGCTCAAGTCAATTCAGAAGGTCAAGTTCAGAAGCTGTTTTCTGTCAGAAGCTCATTTCCGTCGTCGTGGCAGTTTATGAGAGCAGATATGGATCAACGTTGGATCATTGTCCTAAGAATGCTGATCACATCCTGTTCTGAACTGTGCTGACGTTGTGGATTCATATTAGTTAAGTGGCCTGTTTTGTTTGTGAACTGTGCCCTTATGTTCTAACTGAGCCTTCTGTCTCTCACATTTTTCACACTGTTTACATGTTACATGTTAAATGTTATTTGTATTTGAATATTTATATGTTTATATTTCAGCGGGTTTTTCGGTTGGGTGGTGTCTTTCAGTAGAAGATACCACGTCACAGAGGTTCTACTGTTAGCGTTTTCGTTAGGGACTGTGCGAATTTCCTACTGTGAAATTTGCTAGCGACAATCGTTGCTATATCTGTTTAGTTGTGACGAGTTGTGCTTTATTTTCGTTTTTTGTATATTTTTTTTTCTCTCTCTTTCTGTTTTTTAGTTTCGATTTCATTTGTTTGTATTTGTAGGTCTCCTCTTTTCTATTATTCAATTCTTTACAAAATTGCTGTCTATACACTGTAGCGTCATTTATTTGTCATATCTTCGCATATTTCTTTTTAGTTTTCGCTGTTTATTTATTTGACTTATGCGAATGTTTTCGTATTGCTTTGATCTTTGTTATTGTTTACATTGACTTTGATCTTTGTTGTTGTTTACATTGACTCTGATCTTTGTTATTGTTTACATTGACTTTGATCTTTGTTGTTGTTTACATTGACTCTGATCTTTGTTATTGTTTACATTGACTTTGATCTTTGTTGTTGTTTACATTGACTTTGATCTTTGTTATTGTTTACATTGTTGGTGACCTTTGTTATTGTTTACATTGTCTTGTTATTGTTTACATAGTTCTTGCATAGTTAGCTTTCACTATTGTTACATATATGCTTATGCACTATTGGTCTATAGTGCACATATCATAACTAACTGGTGGTTTTTTGCTTATGCACTATTGTAGTGCAGTTATGATAAATAACTGATGGTTATGCACTGATTTGTGTAGTGCACTGATGATAAAGAGGTGACTTGTGATATTATTATACATTTGATAATACAAGTTGGTGTCAAATCTTGTTTCCCACAGAGATTGGAGTAAACATAGTGATTATACAAGCACTTTATTAAGTCTTGTTGCTATTAAGATTGAAATAAGATAATTAATTATTTCAGGTTCTGTACTCACATTTTAGACATCATGTCTACATTTGAGTACTTTATTGAGCAGGGTAAAACCCTTGGGAAGACTGGTGATAAATTAGAAGAATTTGCGACTGTTCAATATGCCAAGGCATTGAAGTCGGAGGAAAAGAAAATGAAAGAACAAACTGAATAAAAGAGAATAGATGCTGAAAATTTAAAACTGCAGATGCAGGTAGATGAAAAAAGATTACAAATGGAAATGGAAAAAACAAAAAAGAGAAGCAGAATCTCAGGAGAAGAGGCTTGAAAAAGAAGCTGAAAATAAGAGACTTGAAATAGAGGTTGAAGAAAAAAAAATACAGGCTCAGGCTGAAGAAAAAAAGTTACAGGCTCAGGCTGAAGAAAGAAAGTTACAGGCTGAGGCTGAAGAAAGAAGGTTACAAAGAGAAGCTGATGAGAGAAAAGCAAAAATGGAGCATGAAGAAAAACTCTTAGCTTTAGAGTTAGAGAAGTTAAAGTTATTGAACACTGGTAATGCTAATGATGCAAATAAGGTGTCAGATAAGACTAATGCTAAGGATTTCAAGCTTAATCTACCAGCATTTAATCCCTCAATTGATGATATAACATTTTATCTAGATAGATTTGAAAGTGCATGTAAGGTGCATAATATAGATAAAACATTATATGTTTATCATCTGTCCAAGATACTTAGAGGTGATGCTTTGACTTTGTTGAGTATGGTAGATGTGCCGGACAAAAACAACTATGAGGTTGTCAGGGCGGCATTGTTAAAGAAGTACCAACTTAACGAGGACGGATATCGTCTTAAATTTAAAAACATGTTACCAGAAACTGGAGTTGAATTCTCTGAATTCATCTCAAGCATACGTCTTACTTTTTTACGATGGGTTGAGTTGTCTAAGACAGAAAGTACATTTGAAGCCCTTATGGATTTACTACTTAGAGACAAGGTCATGTCTTCTGTTAATGAAGCTTTTCTTTCTTTTCTTCATGAGCGTAAGCCTAAAAACATAAAAGAAATGGAAGAATACTGTAGCCAGTATGTTACTGCGCATCCTCACATAACCATTAGCAACTCTAAAGTAAAAGAAGGTCTGCCAGTTGCTTCGGCAGCACCTTATGGCCCAAATTTTATGCGTAATATTCAGGGTAGCCAGCAAAATTTCAATAAAAAGAGTAACCGTAATTATGCCCAGAACCATAGTAATCAATTCCAGGGTGATTCTTCTTCCCAGAACTGGAGACAACCTAATACTACACGGTATTCTACTCCGGTTAACTTTAGAAATTTTCACAAAGGTAATCGGCATAGAGGGAAATATTTTTTGCAGAGACCTCAATACCAAGATAATAGAGGTTCTCAACAGCATAGAGATGGTAATGACAGTTATGGAAACTGGAACTCAAACCAGGATAAAAATTACAGTAGGGACTTTAATGATAATTGCAGAGGCAATAATGGTCGCGGTAGATCGCAACATAAGAGAAAAAGATATCAACAGACGAATTCTGTTCAACAAGAATCTCAGGGAGCAGATAAACAGATTAATAGTGATAAAGACCATAATGCTATCGGATGCTCATCTTTTGATTTTGGTAGAGCAAATAAATGTATCCAATGCAGTACTTTATTTGATCCGAAGACCGTTAGTACTCTAAGCTGTGGTCATCCTTTGCCCGCTCTTCCTGCTAATGTTGCTCATGATGGGAGAGGTTCTCTTATATTACATAAGGGGCTTGTAAATAGTAATCCAGTCTCAGTGTTGTTTGATTCTGGATGTACTACTGTTGGTGTTAGGCAATCTCTTGTAGATCCATCCTGTGCTACAGGAAAGGTCATCAAATGTGTCACATTTGGTGGCACGTTGGAAAAGTATCCTACTGCCATAATACATATTGCTACTCCTTTCTTCACGGGAGAGGTCCACGCGTGTCTACTTCCAAATCCTATTGCGGACCTTATTATTGGTCGTATTCACGGAGTTAGGGAATGTACCCCACAGCAGATTGCTGTTTGGGAAGAGCAAAACATTGAAGCTACCAATGCGGTGGTCACAAGAGCACATGCTCTGGATCCACCTCAAACTTCATTAACTAATAATGATGAAGTAAATGACCAAGATAGTCACTTGACTATTACACGTGACTCATTTATCAAATTGCAAGAAGAAGATCCGTCTTTACAAAAATTCTTCATTCTAGCAAAAAAAGGTGATCCTAATCAGAATACTAATAGAAAATCTTGGATTTCTATGAAGAACGGCGTACTTGTACGTATGGTACAAGACTCGACTACGTCCACTCATTCACAAATTCTTGTGCCCAAGAGCATGAGATTGCAAATATTGCAACATGCTCATGACTCGCAATGTGCTGGACATATGGGTTTTTCCCGTACAAAGTCGAGGGTTCTTGCGGCTTTCTTTTGGCCATTTGTGAGCAAGGACATACGAATTTACTGTCGCTCTTGCAAAGTATGTCAGGAGGTCAAATCTAAAGGACCACGACATGCTGCGCCTATCCAGGCTGCTGACATTCCTATTCGCCCTTTTCAAAAAATGGCAATAGATATTATCGGTCCTTTTAGAATTAAGTCAGCTAGAGGACATCAATTTATTCTTACATGTGTCGATATGTGCACACGTTGGCCAGAGGCAATACCTCTCAAGAGCATCTCAACTGCTGATATCGCAGACGCTCTTTGGCTGATATTTTCTCGCTTGGGTTTTCCCGGAGAAATATTGTCAGACCATGGCACTCAACTTATATCAGACACTATGTCACAGGTAATGTCTATGCTACATATTAAAAGGTCTCTCAGCAGTATCTATCACCCAATGTCTAATGGGTTAGTCGAACGTTTAAATAGGACTCTGAAAACTTTACTTGGTAAGATAACTGAGGATCATCCTCAGGATTGGGACAGGGTCTTACCCGCGGCTCTCTTTGCGTATAGAGAGGTCCCCAATGAACATACAGGGTTTTCCCCTTTTGAACTTGTCTTTGGCGCGCAACCGCGCGGCCCTATGTCTTTACTTCACGATCTAATCACTGCCGATAATATTAGCGATGAAACTCAATCTTCTTATGAGTACGTCATTGCTCTTAGGCAAAAGATCATCGAGGCATGCAAACTAGCAACTTCTTCATCCGAATTTGCTAAAGAAAAGGCAAGGCAGTTTGCAAATAAAAATAGATGTCTACGACAACTTTGTCCAGGTGACAAAGCTCTCGTTCTACTTCCTTCAAGGGAGAACAGACTTCTAATTGCATGGAAAGGTCCATATGCAATAGTCTCCAAAATTTCTGATGTCGACTATGTTGTCGATATTGATGGAAAGCATAAAACTTTCCACATAAATATGCTCACGGAATTTTATGAAAGACCTGACTATTTGCAGCCTATTTTCCAGGCAACGGACAATTCTCAAGCACCTCATGGTCAGTACTCATCTCTGTCAGTTATACAGGATGAGGAAACTACTTTTTCTGATGTCAATCTTCCTCTTCCTATGGTCCCACTTTATTCTACGGAATCTTGGAAAAACGTGACCGTTTCTCCAAATCTTTCCGCTGAGGAACATCGACAAGTTTCTTCGATGTTGCAAACATTTCAGGATGTTCTTACAGACATCCCGGGACACACACATGTCATTGAACATGACATTGTGCTAACTGATCATAATCCTATCAGAGTCAGACCTTATCCAATACCTATCCATTTCCAGTCTCAAGTCGAAAAAGAATTGGATGAAATGATACGTTTGGAAATCATTGAACCATCCACTTCAGCATACTCTTCGTCTATGGTTATTGTTCGAAAGAAGGATAATAACATTCGCATTTGCGTAGATTATCGCAAATTGAACCAAGTTACGAAGTTCGACGCTGAACCTATGCCTTCATTAGAAGAGCTACTCAATAAACTTGCTAATTCTAGATTCTTTACCAAACTAGATTTGTCTAAAGGTTATTGGCAAGTTCCGCTAACTGAACGTGCCAAACCTTTTACAGCTTTTTCTACACCTAGGGGTTTATTCCAATGGAATTTCATGCCTTTCGGTCTTATGAACGCCCCTGCTACATTCGTACGCATGATGCGGCGAATTCTCGCATATCGTACAGATGTCATAGCATACTTAGATGATATCTGTCTATTCAGTGATTCCTGGGAAGATCACTATTTGGGTTTATACGAATTACTGTCTACTCTTCGCGAGTATAACTTGACTGCAAAACCCTCTAAAGCCTTTATAGGATTTAGCGAGATTTCTTTCCTAGGTCATCGTGTTGGTCATGGTCTTTTAAAGACAGAGGACCACAATGTTTCAAAAATACTTAACATTTCGGTCCCTAAGACGAAGAAACAAGTACGGAGTCTATTAGGTTTGATCCAATTCTACGGACGATTCATTCCGAATCTGTCCTCCATTATGGCACCGCTTTCTACTTTATTGAAGAAAGGGTCGCCTAATCTGATCCGCTGGTCTAAAGAATGTCAATCCTCATTGGACCAGGTTAAAGCCCTATTTTCATCTCCACCTATTCTTAGGTTACCTACTATTGAGAAGACTTTTGTTCTTCGAAGTGACGCCTCGTCAACTGGGATTGGGGCAGCACTAATGCAGGAGTATTCTGATACTCTGCATCCGGTGATGTATATCTCTAGGAAATTAAATGCTGCAGAAAAGAATTACTCGGTTTTAGACCGTGAGTTATTGGCTATGGTATGGTCTATTCTGAAGTTACAAAGATTTCTTCTAGGCGCACACTTCATTGTGGAAACCGACCAGAAAGCGCTTACTGCTATTCAGAGCAAAAACTTGAAGAGCTCGAGGTCCACTCGTTATGCCATAGCTCTTCAACCATTTCATTTCTCGGTTCGAGCTATCCGTGGTTCGGATAATGTGATGGCAGACATTCTGTCCAGATGCCCACACGATTCCACATGATTCTTCTGTCATATATATATTTCCTGATATACAGTCCAATATTATAATGACATGTTAGTAGATTTTTTTCTCACTTTTTTGGGGGGAATTTATAACATTGTACCATGTAATTATCTAAGAAGGCTTAGTTAGTGATATACGGGCCAAAAGATCACTCGGCCACATTTAGATAATATATTTGCATAATTGTATTAAGAGATTTACCAGTTGTCTTTAAGATTTGTGTTATTGATATTTTCGCAGCACATCAGTGAAGTCTGCGAGATTATGTCCATTGTGGAACATTGAGGATATCAAGTCCTGTCCTAGATTGGGAGCGGATGATGTCCACATCTTCTTCTATTGATTGTTTTATGTCAACGAAGAATAACATTGTATTAGTTATTAATTACTGATGCATTATATAATGTAATAATATAGTGCGGTATATTAGTATATTACACCGCTATTTGCACAACACATTGTATGATATCATAATGATATATTTAATTTCATATATTGGTATGAGAGTAATTTGACTTTTATTATGATGTTGCCATCATTGTGGCGTGTGTTGGTGGCACCTTCCTGGAATATATACGCGAATACTTAGATAAATTTTTTCTCTAAGGACCTGAGATATGATCTCAGTTTCGCTCCATGCGTTGAGCTAGTTTGTTAGGTATATATCCGCGCATCATACGTGCGTTAGGAGCCTAGATTTTTCCGGCTCCAGGATTTAAAAAAAAAATGTTTCATTTTTTTTTCCCGGGAGGGTGCGGTAATGTTACGCACAAATAATTACTTTTTCCAAAGTCTTTGTATGATCATTTTTTCGTATGTATGATCATTTTTTGACTGAAAGGTGTATTATGTTTTTTACAGTCAAAGGGACATAACCCGAGATATCGAGACTACAATTTTTTTATGAGTTTGCCTTCTCTTGTATAGAGACACGTTCGGTCTATAATTTCTTGAACGAAGCGTGACCATATCTCCTTATTTGGTAGTATCAGTCAACTGTTGTAGATGTCTGAAACCTGTCTTAACGCTTCTGTTCATGACCATAAAAGGCGCGACTGTGTAAGACTTTTATCTCGAATGTTCTTAGAATCGTCTTATGTGAGCGGCGACTCAGATATTGGAGTTCTGCGCATGTCAAAACTGGGAGTTCGTTTGGTGTGTTCCGCCCAGCTCGGGAGTTTAGAAATGGTCTGAGCAGCGAGCGGACGCAATGTGCGTCTTGTGATTTTCTGAGGGAAATACATTGTCTTTGTGAGTTAGTTAGCTAACTAGACTATTTCCCAGTATTATTCAAGCCTGCCTGGAGGCATATGTTCGTGGTTGATTTCCGAAGAAAGGTAATTCCTCTTGTATTGAACTTTATGCTATCATCTAGAAGTTCGTCATTTTGTGGCTCCTTGCTCGCCTGTGTGATTCAAAATGGAGAGGTACTTTGACTAGGATTTTCGCCACCGGTATCTTTATACCTGAACTAGTTATATATATGGGTCGCTCTAGACCAACAAGACTATTGTCTGTGTTCCAGGATTCGTTATATCAGAGATCACGTCCAAGTCAGATGGTTAGACTTAGGAAGGTTATAAGGGTCGGTTTGACCTGTATTCCATGTATGCTATTCACGTGCAGACAGTAAACGGACTTATTGTACACATCTGATCTGCTAGCATCAGGAAGGGAGCATTTATTATTGTCTATGAACATTGATGATCTGCAGCTGACACTGTTGCAGAAGTTATATGTATGAACCTTAGGCACCCAGATCTGTGCTATATATATATATATATATATATATATTTATATATATATATATATATATATATATATATATATATATATATATATATATATATATATATATATATATATATATATATATATATATTTATACATTATTTATACAGCTTCATGAACCAGAACTTTATGATATCGAATATACAGAAGCTATCTGTTTACAATAGAACTATTGAGTATTGAATCCTACATGACTATCAGCTAATATGATTTTGAATGCTGCATTCGTTAAACTATGTTGGTGATGACAAAATATCATGACTGTTTTGTGGCGTGCAATAAATGGTATAAAACATAAAGCGAAGTTACCATTTTCATGACTCTACACATCATGTTGCCTGTGTTGTACCCTGTGAACTATTCTACTGCAACATACACAGCAACACTATAAACCAGAGAAGACACCTACATCTTGCACTTTTATACCAGGTGTCGATATGGGTGGTGATTTGTCGTCAGCCTAAATCCACTTTTGGTGGTCAGACCCTTTGGCTTATCATTCCAGTTAAATCCACCCTTATCAGTATGCTATCAGCCTCTGGATTCAGCAAAACTCAGACCAGGTGCTGCTTTAATAGTTCAGGACCACTGTCCCTGAAACAAGAAGGTTGTACCTCCTACTTCAGAACTAATTTATAATCTATTTCCACACTGAGCACAATACATAACAAACACCGAGTTCAGCGCGGTAGGCCAACTGTTAGCTTATCATGTAATAACATTCACCAGTATTCCTCTCCTTAATGATTACAACGCCTCTGCAATTTCAGCTGTAATTCCTTCTATTCAATAAGATAGGTGTCACAGTACTATTGGCAATCCCATGCAGTTATACTAATCTCCGACAAGTTTTGTTCAGGTTGGAGCAATATCTAGGCTTTGCCTCATGTTTGCTACTGAACCACACACATATACAGACATAAATTATCAATTCACATTCAATTTTCATCTAAAAGATATCAAATATTTCTAGCTTACCACAATTCATGGAAATAATACACAAAATACGTTGACTGGCAATGAGTTATGGCACAATTCCGATCTGCCTCTGTCCCAGGCTTTCATAACAAAAATATGAGCTGGATCTCAACGCACTTGCTTCTCAGTAAGTTTATTTTAAAAATGTGGCACTGAACAGACGCTCCTAATTGACTATATCAAATGGTCTAACCAATAGGACCATGTTTACAAAAGTATTTGAAAAAAGTACCCTTCCTACCGTTTCCCGTAACAACCAAAAATAGTATCTGCAATCGACTAATCATGTTTAGGCTTACATATTCTTCTAGCCAATGAAATCGGATTTAACTTGTTGGCCTATTTCCCGTAAAATAGTGGTTTCAAAACATGCCACTGAGCAATTATGATTTGGTGCTGTCAGACAACCTCACTATTTTATTTTGGCTATAATTTGTTAATTCCTAGACTATTTGCGTAACACTTAACATATTCTTTGTCAGCAAGTCGTAAGGAACCCAAATATATAAATTTAATGGGGCTAAGTGGCTGCGTTCAATATATGTATTTTCTTCTACCTCCTGTTCACTTCGATACGATGGGGTGTCATCTGTACTGTCAGGATTTCAGACGTAAAACAGTATAATGTCATGTTTCCTAATAAGCATTAAACATGTTTTTTAAAACCTAACCGTGCATTGGTAGTGTTTTTTATCACTGTCTATTTGAAAAAAAGTTAGTGCTTCATGCCTTTCGCGTTGGGGGTGGCATTAATATTAATCGCGAGACTGTGGTAGTATTGCATGCGTTCCTCCTTCTCTCTCTCTCTCTCTCTCTCTCTCTCTCTCTCTCTCTCTCTCTCTCTCTCTCTCTCTCTCTCTCTCTCTCTCTTCTAAGCTCGTCTGTCTTTTAGTTACGCAGTGTATAAAATGAAATTAATGCTAGTATTAATCTAGGTCATTAAGCAGTGTGCGTATCTCAAGGTTTTCTAAGAAACACAGTACCGGTTTTATTTTTTTGAAACGCGTGTATGCTGCTGTAGGCTTTACTATCAAACGTGAAAGCGTTACACTATGCAGACGAAGTAGAAAAAGGGGATTTTTGTACGCCATTGTGACAGCACTGGTCTTTTACCATTCTTCTTTCCTTTTATTGAATTAATTCGTTAGGCTTTACCTTTACTTTTTAATTTATATATGTGGATTTAGAATTTCACGACAACGTAGCCCTTTTCCGCATAACGTGTTTGAAGCAAAAATCTATGTAAGGCCAATATTTGTTCGTTCTATAGTCACACAGTGGAAATGTATACACACAGACAGCGCATTGCCAGCCAAGTAGTACATTTTATGACGTAACGGACTAGTGGTTTCAGTTTGAACAACGAGAGTGAGGGGAAAAGATGGAGTATTTATAGAAAAGTAGAAATTGACAACTAATATGGACAATATATGGAAATCATAATTACAGGGACCATGGCCATAAAATTTAGTTAGCTTAATAGCATATCTTCTCCTGAGCAATAATATGTTTAAATATACAAAATCCTCCATGTAATAATCAAGATATTGACATAATACTAGATGTTCACGAACGGACTGACGAACAGACCCTCATGTTTGCATTCACTATTCATAACATTTGGGGCCGCGGTTTTGAAAAAGAGGCATGAGAGAGGAAAGTGAAATTTGATTGGTTAGTAATAGGAGGATAGGAGAGATATTATTGGGTGGTCCAAACTAAGTATATTTGTAGAGTGATATCCAAGACAGAATTACTAACAGACTGTGAAACACGCAGTTTGTTTGGAGTTTGGTTTTTAAAAATTTTAATTCAAAACGGGGGAACGCTAGATTTTATTGGCCAGCCTCTTTTATAATATCCCAAGATTCCAAGGCTTGTCGCCATTTGTATAGAATCATTTCCAGACTCAGGACGATGAGAATAGAAGTGTGCCTTTGTTGTTAAAACTAAAACTAATACAATACAAAATAGTCACAGTCTAGCCAGCGGCAGAACTGAATGTGTGCCAGTCATCGTACCTGTGGTTTTATTTCATTGAATTGTGGTAAGAGGAATTGAATTATTACTATGTATTATTTGAAAAGGCAAAAGTTTGTTACTGCCAATAGGGAAAGTGTATGACATGCCTAAAGAGACAGTTTGGGTATTCTCGTTTGATTTATGTTTGAATATTGCATTGTTGTAATTGACAATAATTGTAAGACCAAGATAGAATAGCAAGCCTCAGTGTTCGAGGAACACTTATTAACATGCCTAGAGCGTTTATATATATATATATATATATATATATATATATATATATATATATATATATATATATATATAAGAAAAATCATATAGAAGGAGATGTACACACTCCTATTAAATTGTGTTGAAGAGAACTATGGAAAAATGACAGTGGCGTATCAGTTATATGACCTGAGGTGTGGTCATAGTAGGATGTGAGTTCATATAATTAAGGGGCTGGTGCACTTTGTTTGCACACGAGGCTGACCCAAAAATCATACCATGTAGAGAGTAAGTGAAATATACACCAGATATGAAAAGGCCAGGGTGTCTTTTATGTTGCAGGGTTTTATTTCCTGTTACCAGCCGGTGACAGAAAACCTGAAGTACTATAAGAAGACAGTAACGTCTCCAGTACAGCGTATTCTGTATATTATTATCAAGTGAATCTCTGAGAGCAGCAGTTCTTTGCAGAGACATACCATCGAGTTGAATCTTCACGTGGGAAATTAAAGGTGATGTGCCACAGTCTGGGCACTCTGACAATTTATCTGGAGTTAAATTGATTCCCTACAAATAAACTATAACTCTCAGGGGGATGATGACAACCACAGCTCCTCCAATAACTGACTCACATCAATACTTAGTAAATAATAGTCTGTGAAAACACCTGAAGGAACATTTTAATATTAATATTATTATTGTTGGACCCAGAGTCCTTGTTTTTCAGTTCACTCTTAGTGTAACATATATTTTCTTAGTTTTAAAGACCTGTCCAAAGAAAGAGAAGGACAGGCACAATAAAATTTTACAAAAAATATTCTAAATTCAAACTTAAACCACAGACTTATTAAGTTCCTTATAGTGAGTTATATTGTGTTGTTTTGATGTACCATCATTTCATTGCATACCCTAGACACTAGCCACATCAAACACCACACATTATAAATAACATACAGCACCGTGTGAGATCTAGAGAGGTAGCGTTAGGTTCCTTGAGAATTCATCAACATCATCTATTTGACTCAAGGTCTTACACAGCTTGACCTCACACGGTTGACACATACATAACAACATTCATTATCTTTTACCATCATAACCTCTCTAGCAAAATTTAACTTTGCTACAGGGTCGGTGCGAGTGTGCAAGAAAGTGATCATATATCACAACATCATCATCATCTCTCGCCCACCCTATCATATTTATATACATATAATTTTGTTCCATAGAAAAAGAACTACATGGTTTAATCACAAATTCTTCATGCTGTTCCCGATTTGTTATCTACATCTTCAGCACATTTGATAATAATAATAATAAAAGTAGATTCCTAAAACCTGTTTTTTCCCCCCGTACTTGCTTTATGATTGTAAATCGTAACTGAATATTAGTTGTTCGGAGAAGTCGAAACGTGAAGTGAAGTCTCACACACTTCACTTCCCTATGGGAGCATCTGCGTTAGGACTACCTTTACATGTGTCGGACTGTCTCGGAGTGGGTTATATAAGTATCTGTCTGTGACCAGAGCCAAGGTCCTGGGTGATGTCAGATACAAGACAAAAGAGTCTGAGAGAGATCTGAGGTGATAGATAAGAGATTCTGTTGATGGTGGATGATGTGACTTATAGTTATAGAGGGTGAGAACATAACATGATTCTCCCCTCGCTACTCGATTACCTTTTGTTCAACTACTGTCACACCGCCTCCTACTCAATTAAGAGGTATCGGGTTTTATACGCTAAGGTGTATCCACTCACAGCAATACAGTACAAGTGAATAGTACAGATCCAGTGAGGAAAGTAAAAGAAATCTGATTCGGTTACATAAATATATATCTTTTATTGAAACAACACCTAAATAGCTGCTGGGAAAAAAAGAATAACAAATATCAATCACGGCATAAAATACAGATGGAATAAAATGAAATGGCATCGCAGGTTGTGTGCAAAGAGGACCATTTCGACATTTCCTTCTCTGTCACTCTCCCGCATTCCGCGCCATACAGAAACACAGAAAGCACACAGCTCTGATATAATCTTAATTTTGTGCTTGTGCTGTACAGAGGACTTCCAGGTGATGTTTAGAATAAAAAAGGCTGTTCTTGTTTTGTTCATTCTGTTGTTGATGCCTTTGCTTGCTCCGCCATCTGGTGTTACTATGCATCCTAGGTATGTGAAGGTGTCTGTCTGTTCCAGTTGTTGATTCCTTGCTGTTATGGGCTCTGAGTTGCTCACATTGAGTGTCATGACCTCTGTCTTCTTTAGATTTATGTTCAGGCCCACCTGCTGACTATACTAATAAGTCTATCCGTTTTTTCCTGGATGTGTTGATGTGAATGTGCTAGTAGTGCAGTGGCATCTGCATATTCCAGATCTTCCAATGTAGAAAACGTAGTCCATCTTATTCCTCTCGGACTGCCCTCTGTTGTCTGTCGGGTCCAATAAAGTAGTTGCTTAAAGGACGTGGCAATCAACCCCGTATTTTTTCTAGGCATCATTCAGTATTCCTGCTCTTGAAACTGCGGCCTACCTGTAAAAATGTCTGTCAGGGTCACCCAGTTCTATTGCCACACTGTTAAAAATAGAGTGGTTGATAAGGGGCATCCCTGTGGTACTCCTGTCTTCACCTCAAAGGTTAGGTTGCTCTGCCCTACGCTACACGTAAAGTTGGCATAGATGTTTTTTATGAGACACTATGCAGCTTGGAATTCCATAAGCCCACATTATTTTCCATAAACTGTCCATATGAATACTGTCAAAAGCCTTTTCAAAATCAACGAAATTAATGTACAGCTGTCTTTGCCATTCTGAGCACTGCTCTGTAATGTTCCTGAGAGTAAATATATGATCTGCACATCTTCTGTACTTTCTATATCCTGCTTGTTCTTTCCTAAGTTTGTGGTCTACTGCTTTTGAAATTCTCTGTATAATTATCTTGCGTAATATTTTGCTGGGAACTGAGAGAAGAGTGATTCCTCTCCAATTATTGCAGTGTGCAAGGTCTTACTTCTTGGGCAATTTGACAATTATTCCTGTGTTCCACTCCTTTGGTGTTGTCCCTGTTTTCCAGACTTGTGCAAATAGTGGTTCTAGTAGTTCTGCTGCTAGCTCAGGGTCTGTCTTAAATAGCTCTGCATTTAAGTTATCGTGGCCAGGAGGTTTTCCATTCTTTAACCCTTTGATTGCCGTGATGATTTCTTCCTTCTGTGGAATGTCTGTATTAACATCCAGATCGTTTTCAGCGTCAGGAACACTCAACTGTGTCTCTTGTGGTTCTTTGTTCAGAGTTTCTCTGAAACGCCCTGCCCATCTTGTTTCCTGTCCCTTTGCTGTCGTGATGAGATTTCCTTGCTTATCTCTTACTAATGTAATATTGTTTGCACCTCGTTTTCCGCTGATGGTTTTAGTTATTTTGTATACTGTGCTTTGTTCATTTCTCAGTGCTGCCTCTTCTGCCGGTCTTGCAAGATTGTCTAGGAAATTCCTTTTGTTGGCTCGTATTTGGCGTTTAACGTCCTTACCCAGCTGACTGTACTGTTCGCTATATAGTTGCTTTAACCTGGGGGACTTCGCTTCTGTTTTCTTTCTTTTCATTTTCTTTCTCATCGCTATGGTGTTTAATGTTTCTGGTGTTATCCAGTCTTGCTTCTTCCTTTCCTGGAATCCCAAGCATGATTTGCTGCTTTCCTTATATATTGTTGAAATGGTATTGGATTTCTGGTCTGTATCATCAGTCGATGTCTTTTCCTGATTTTTGGCAATTTGATTTCGTTTCTTTATGTCAGAAACAAAAGCTTTTCTGGTAAGGTGGTCCTTCAATTTGCTGATGTCAAACCATTTATGTAGCTACAGATGGTCCCGCAGTTCTGAATTTCACCTTCAGTTTTGCTACGGCTAAATGGTGGTCACTTCCCACATCTGCACCTCTTCTTACCTTCACATCTTGTAATGCATGTCTCCATCTACCATTAATCATCATGTGTTCTATCTGGTTTCTGTACCGGCCATTTGGTGGTTCCCATGTTAATGTGTGAATTTCTTTGTGTGGGAAATGTTCATTCAATGACCAGGTTGTTAATGCTACAGAAACTTATTAATTTATCCCCATTTTCGTTTGCTGTTCGGCTGCCGCATTTCCCCATTACTCTTTCATTATATGTATTGTGTGTTCCAACTTTCGCATTGAGGTCTCCCATTTCTATGATAAGATCTTATCTACGTGTGTCTTCCATTTCTTTTTGCAGTTGTTGATAGAATTCATCTTTGACCTCTTTGTCGCTTTCATTTGTTGGTGCGTAGCATTGTATAATTGTAGTGTTGGTGAATCTCCCTCTCAATCTTATTTTTATTAGTATGTTTGAAAAGGGCACTGGAAAGGGTGTCGATATATTCGGGGTCGTGTACTGGTCATCAGTGAAGAAGGTCTTCTTTCGGTTATCACTGCATAATTGAATCAACCGGTCATGTTGACACAGAGTGGGAGTGTCAGGTAACGCGAATGGTGGAATGGTTCTGTGTAGTTGACCACTTGATAATATTACACTCACACACTCTTATGCAAGTCAATGATGACTGGAACTACAGCTGACATTTCACACTGTTTAATAAGGACGCACACATCTGGACAGCACGGAACATAGTCATAGGAACATGTTGACATGTACATCATTAGGCATTTGAATAGTAGATCATATCTCATGCAGCATTCAAATATGATGGGCGATATAAGGTAATCATTCAATGTTCTGGCAGACTATTGCCACATCCCCTAACTGACTGAACGCATCAGTGGGTGTGGGTGTGTAAACCTATAAGGAGTTCACTGGACGAACTTTTTCCTTGGCTAAGTTCTCCAGCGGCATATATCAAATGTTTATGTAACAAAGTTAAACCACGATAGGGGTTTTCATATTAATAAGATCTCCATATCACTGTCCGATAATAAGTCTGATATACTGTTCTCTTGACAGTGATCCATAACGATGACAAGAATACAAGATGGCTACCTTCCTGAGTTTTGCTCACTCACCCAGAAGAAGGATAATGATAAGCCAAAGTTAATTCACAATTTGAATATCAATAATTTCATAGAGTTTCCCTACAGTTCCACATTAATAAGGTTGCTTCATGTAGACATAAGCTCTGTTGGGAAACCTGTCATCTTCAACTGTATATATAAACGACCAACGATGCTCGAAACACGATGTCCATCTAGGTCTAACCAAATAGAGATCATCAAGAAGAAGGGTCTGGTATTACCTGGAGTCCGAATTAATAATAAAGTGCATGAGGAGAATCTCTGACAATAGAATCTCGCAGAGATTTTATCTCCTTCTGGAAAATCATTCACAAATCACTTTTCAACCTTTAAAAGAACCAGCCCAAAAAATACACACGGCCATTCTCAGCCGGCTTTGTCGAGACTCCGTACGCCTCCGTAGGACAACGAATACCTGCCCCAGAGTTCGGCATAAAGAATATAGTCCGACCTAAACATACGACGATATACAATATAAGACTGAATCTTCTTGCACTAGACAAGTAATACATATGAATTCAGGCCATAAACATTCTAAGCAAAATAAATCTATTTTCTGGCCCTAACAAATGAGAAATGACATAAATTCGGTATTCATACGCTAAATCAATATTCAAGGGAGATCATCCACATAATCAAAAGTATAAACCAATCATGGATTATCTAGCTTTACAAAGGAAAGCATTTTCGTACACTCAATAAATACAAATATATATTTTTCCATATTAAATAGACATACAGGACGAATTGTATGCCTCACTGAAGTAATCCGTGCGTCACACAATTCCATACAAAAGGATATGTGCGCAACAATGTTGTTGATGGGTTTCCATTCCAGTAATGTCCTTTCTATTCCTTTCTGTAGAATAATGGCTGCACCTTCATTGTGCTGTCCATCCTCTCTGCCAGAGTAAAGTACTGTTTCTCCTAATGCTGTTTTAACTTTTCCTGTCCCCGTCTATCTGCTCTCGCTTATCCCTAGAATGTGTAATCTATAGTTTCTCATTTTCGCTGTGACCTGTTTTAGTTTTCCCGTCTCGTTCATCGTCCTGACATTCTGAGAATTCTTCTTCTTCTTCTTCCGTCCTTAGCCACCGACCGTCAAAGCAGTCAGTGGCCATTACGCCTAGTGGCGTCTTAGGGCAACAGCAGATAGGTTTTCTTTGCCATTGTTTCCCATCACGCCTATTGGCGTCTTTAGGGCAACGGCAAATCAATCCATTTGCTGTTGTTTCCGTAATCGAAGTGACTGGCAAACGGGTGATCAGCCCGTTGGTTATTCTGAGAATGAGACACCAAAATTATAAACACTCCAGAGAGAGGTAGTATACAAAAAATATGGATACCACATGGAAAACCAAACCCAGGTTTCCCGTTCCCTCAAGTATGGGGTTGTACTTTAAATCTGATAATCCGTTGTTGAAAAAAGAACCTTGAATACACACCAGTCCCAATTATGCCAATACACTAAGCCTGCTGACTTGTCCCTGTCAACGGCTTTGCTCACCAACTACACTAAGCAGTCTAGTACACAGTTTCAGAAAAATCTACCCTAATTTGTAGTGTACATTTTTTCCTCAACTCCCTCTTCGTTCGCACGCGAGCTTTACTCCACAGGGATCACTGCTGGCCACTGAAGATATGATACCCTCTCTCTTCCAGTGTAATGGCTAACAAATCCTTGAAAGAAATGTACCCAGCTGTAAATCCGGGCAGTTGTGGGGTGAAACACTCAAATAATTTACATGCTAAAACTAATCCCCATCTGGATTGGGCCCACTGCTTTGATGCAGCCCTAAAACAAGAATGAACGAGGTGGCTTTATGAACACTGAAGCCACAGGAGCAGGGCGTTCCTCTTGCTAATTGATTTTCCGAAGAAATGCTATTTCCCACTCACGGGAAAAACATCGATGACCTGTAATAGGGAGATGAACGTGGCACGCCTATCTCTACGTGCAACCCAGCTATGAAGGTGTCGTTGACTGTAGTGACTTTCCACTGAAGGCAAATACCTCACAGAAGGCGTTAACAACAGAAGGCGAAGTCGGGCCTACGGCTCAGTTGATTGACGGAGAAGGCCGACGTTGGCTGTAATGAAAACATAAACAAACCTCATAATATTTTGCTAATTAAGAATCGTCAATCATTACCACACAGCACAACATTAAACAATGACAATTAAATATAGGTAATCATACTGCCCTTGTCCTTCCCCCTGTTGGTCGAGGCAGACCTGTGCTGCAGTTTATCTTACTCTCCCCTCCCTCTGTCAGTCCACACCGCTCAGTGCTGGCCAACTCGGTATAGCGTTTGCATTATAATATGCAATCCCGCGTCTTAATGCTTGGGATAGTTCGGCTTGTTTATAAAACTGCTCGCCCCTCCCCTTTGCTCTATCTGCGAGACGTGACCTTAAAATCAGTCAGGTCAGCTAAGCTACATGAAAGCAAATAGTTATTTACTGTGAGATTTTATGTTTCAGCTTTCTTGCTCTTTTAGAATTTTAATATTTTTATTTTTTTGTTATTCGCTTCGGCACCTACCTCAAGTCGGCGCCTGGTGCTGCCGCATCTCTTGTACAGCTCTAGGACCGGCGGCGTAGGTGATCATGTCCCTTTGTAACTTCCTGTCTTCAATGCTATTTATCAATTCTGCTGTTGAATTCTGTATATGTCATAACGTTCCTCTATTCCATTTTCCTTCAATGTTACTCGTTGTTACAGTGTATTGGTCTCATAACGAGCCCAATAAAAATGTATTGCTTCGTTTGCCGTAACTATTTGGAAAAATGGAGTCTCCTTTTCAAGAAGGAAGAAATAATCGTCATGATCGTCGTAACCTTTAAGCTCACCGTGGAACACGGGACTTCAACTAAACACTTCAAACATGTCTGATCTGTCATTTCGGATCAGTGCCTGTCTATGACTTCTTTACACCTTTTGTGTCTTCCTACTACAGTACCTTATTCCGTCTTGGATGGTTTGGGTTGAATTATTTAAATTACCTTTAGTTAACTTTAGGTTTCTACAGGATGACCAACCCTCCTTTGTCGCCTTCTACGACAGATTCTTTGTCTCTCTCGTCTTCATCTTCGCCTTTCAACTCCTAGTGGAGCATGGGTTTTCAACGAACTGATGTATGCCTTCCTCCTCCCCTGCGACATAAGCTCAATGCATTTCAATGTCTTCTTCATCCCCTACATGTCAATTTCCAGTTCTCTTCTCCATGTGTTCTGGGGTTTTCCTCTACCTCTCTTACCCTGACGATTCCAGAACAAGGACTGCCTTGTAATGCTATCAATATATTTTCTCAGTGTGTGTCCTATCCATCTCCAGTGTGATCTTCTCATCAGGATCCCGATAATTCACGAGCAAAAGAATACAGATATCAATGAATTTTCATTACACCGAGAAATAAAAATTACTTAATTACCCCACCGCTCCTGGTGGAGCACAGTTGTCACGTGGGTTTTGATCATTAAATTACCTAGATCTTCTTCCTATTCTCTCAAAACTCTGTCGGAATGTTTCTGATCTTTGCTTGCCACAACGGGCTGAATTGTACTATTGTTTTTTTCACCAGCTCTCACTGTATCTATCACTCATTCCAACCTATTCAGAAGGGACCAAACCCAAGTCTTAATTCTCCTATCCAAAATCTACGACAACAGTCTTCAACAAATGTTCACCAAGCTTTACCGTCCTGTACCATGCTTTTGAGATGTTTCTTTATCTTCTTTATCCGGAATATGACTATTCATTATTATCTCACACAGTCTGATAGTCACCACTGTAGCTAGTCTACTTGAAGTACGCCTACACCAAAGCATTCATCTGCTCTTGCAGCTGTGGTTTGCATTGCAACTTGTTTTACATTATAACGATCACAGCCACATGCACAATCTCATGTTAGACACCTTGATGACATTTCTTAATGAAGCTGAGGTTTTATTTTTTCTTTGTCTCCACAGTGATCAGCGGAAACTCCTCTGGGAAAACATAGCCATTAACTACATAAAAATATGACTCTTAATTTCACTGTAACAAAAAAAAAAAAAAACACACTTGCTGCTTTTACTCTTAGAAGTGTCATTAAAGACAATTCTCATTTCTTTCACTTTCTGCATTTCTTTCTTTTTTTCTGCATCTTTCCCTGTTGGCTTGTTCTCCCCCCCTCCCCACCTCATCCCCACCCCCAACAGTTACTGCTTTCTGTTTCTCTTATTCAGTGAAATGGTTAAATCATTGCCCCCCCCTTTTTTTCCCTCTACCCTCCCCCTTTCTTTTGGTTTGAGCACGTTTAGTTAACTGGATATGAGCATTGTTTGGATGTTTGAAATCTTTGAGTCCTTGGTTCACTACGTTTCTGATGACCCGAGGAACTGAAATTTTGCACTTGACCCTCTGTCGTAATACATTTTAAACTATCAAAATGTGAAGGAACCTCGTGTGACCAGAAGCTGGCCCGCTATACAAAAATTACCGCCGTGAAAGGATCACAGAACTTTGTGACGTTGTACACACAATTGTGAACATGATCACATAATTTGGTGACGTACACAACATTATGAACAGAAGAACAGAACTTTTTAAAATTTCTAGTGCATTTGAAAACAAACGTGTGTGACATACAACGTGTTATTATTTTACTTGTTGCATTATTTCAGATATATGTCGTGGAACCAATGCTCATACAGAACCGCTACAGACAAAACGCAGCTCGGATGATGATGAGCAAGGTCATAAACTTCCGTGTACTGCGCAGGAGACTAGTGAGATTGGTTGTTTCAACAATGGGAGATGTTTCGTCCTTGACATTGGGAGAAGAACATCCCCCGAGTGCATGTTAGTGACTGTGAAAGAGTTATGTAAATATATTTCATGAATCCACATGTTTTTGCTTCTACCTGTTTTCCACTTTGGCTTGCTCATTAATATTCACGTGTTGTTAACGCAGAAGGTATGCGCTTCGATGTCTGTCGAGCACATATTTTAACCACGCCTATTTTCTTGCTCTCTATGTCTTATAAACACTAGGAATGTTTACAAACAAACCTATTAGCTAATCCAGAGCCGTTAACTGAACTATCACGCGAACGATTGGGCAAGCGGTTAAATAAGTGACAGATCAGACTGAACGCTTATAGAAAGAGAACGGGTCGTCTTTTTGTAAATCAAGGACGATAAGTCAAAAGACGTACTCAGGAGGTCAGGAGGAATTAATCTGAGGAAAGGGAGATAACCACAGTTAACCCCCCCCTCCCCCAATCCGGTTGTTCGGAACTTAATTAGCGACAGTGAGAGACGCCAGATAAAAAGCAAGTCCGTTCGCTAACGAAGAGTCTGCGGTCGGCAAAAGGCGTGAAAAAAAGCTTTGATTCACGAATCGACCGCAGATTTGCCCGAAATACGGGAATGGCGCCATATCTCGCAAGTACTAGCGAATTTCTACCTATTTCATATATATACATCATCCTTTAAACTCAGTTTATCTAGTAGCCACAGAATTTTCACATCTAGCTCGAATTCTAGAGCCATTTGTTTTGGTGGATTTTCTTAGTTTTTCGTTGGAGATAGTTTTAATTTCTGTGTTGCGGTAAATATTATACTAGCATTTTTGAGTGATTTAATTGTTAAAGTTCGTCATTTATATTTCACTAGGATTTTTAGTGTTAATTGACTAGCGAATTAAAATAATTTAAAGCTAAATTGTTCCGACTGTACCGTTAATTTAATTAGTCGTTATCACACAGAAAAGAGATATTTTTCAACAGTACCAAAAACATTCTTATATAAAATACCGGGTCTTCGAGGTTGACCTGTTTGGCCCTCTTGTTTCACCCAGAGAGGGAGAGAGAGAGAGAGAGAGTACCAACAAAAGACTATAATAATTAATTTAACTGGACAAATAGATACCCATCTTTCTTTTCTGTTTTCATTTACATTCAGCCCGCTGTGGCGTGACCATCAAAATTAACACTACCCGATTACCGTCCAATGTGTTGTGAAGAGGATTTACCAAGAAAAAGATTTATCTACCTGGCATTCTATTTAACTAACGAATGTTTCAAGCTACTGTACACTGTGAACATTAGATCCCGAAATAGTTTTCCTACCTGGAATAATTGCTGTGACAGGAACAGACTCAATAAACAGTAACAAAGCAAGCGTTCCCCAAATAAGAGGATAATCAGTAAATTTGAGGAACTGGGGCTTGTTTTGCAAAACCCAACTCTGGATTTGTTGTGTGTACCAAGGAGTTATGTTCCAGACGTTGTAAATCAGCAATTAGGTAAGAGAGATTGGAATGTGGCCACATGTTTGTCAGAGCCAGAGAAAGCAGGAGTGAACAATTCTTCTATTGTAAATCATTCTACTCACTTTGCTTTCTTTCTTCTCATGTTTGCTAATACTATTCATTTCAGGATAGATTAATTAGAAACTCTGTTCTTTACAGTATAGTCAAATTCTATACCACAGTGCTAATCTTTTGACCTTTTGGGTGGTTAATAACTTCTTCTAACGAGATCTTGTCTCAACAGAAGGAATTGCACTTATGTGTCTATTATCTTATTATTTCTGTAACCTATGATTTTTATATTTGATATTTAATACTGGAAGTTGTGAAGTTTTCTTTATGATAAATAAACTTAACATAAACGTTATTACCAATGTTGGTCAGCTCGACCCAATATCCCTACTCCATTAATATAGTTTTCACGTTTGTGCGTCTAATTGTCGTCACTTATCTGTGTGTGGGTATGTGAGTGATTATAGTGTATATGTTAATATACATAGTAATGTAAACTGTCTGATAAACAAATTTCATTCGTAGAGATAGGCTGGACTAGAGTATCTTCTCAATCCAGTGACAGACTCTACCTTTTCACCATTTCACTCGTGAAATCTATTTCTTTACCTCATCTCTCACTGAGTTATCACCTTTTTCAGTTCTATTCAGACAGGACCAGAATCTATCTTAATCACCTATCCAAAATCTACGACAGAGAATTTAAAAAAAGTCCTAACAAGTGAATAGACACTTACATGTGTGTCGTGTAGATAGGTTTGAGAGTTATTTATGGTCCCGTCTGAGTAGAGGGATGATGATGAGTACGTGAAAAAAGGTGTGAGAAGTAGATTTTTCACCTGTGATAGTTTAAGGAGAAGATCTGTCTCTGGAATGAGTAGTTTCTCTAGTCCAGCCTATCCATACGACTAATATTTAGTACAAGACAATCTTTCCCTTCTCATACATGTAAATTTTAAGTTTACTACACACGCACACAAATATGTGACAACAAGATACACAAACATGAAAAAAACTATGGTTAATTGGGTATGGGTTTGACCAGCACACAAAGTTAAGTTTCTATTGTTGTTTATTATCATTTAAACTTGACAACACCAAATATCTAAAGAAAGATCAAATAAAATCAGATTTACATACATAGGAAATTGCCTGAATAAATGTGCTCTCCTTCTTATTGAGAAAAGAGAACCCAACAAGTTAATAACCCCAAAGGTCAAAGGTTAGCACTATGTTACAGAATATATAGTAAAGAACAAGTTATTACTAATTGCTACACAGTAAAGTAAACATGTTTAAGCAAGCTTAAATGATGATACAGTTTCTCTGTAACAAAGAAAAATATTCACTCTCTCTGACATACGTGGCCACTCTATCGCTCCTTACCTACTATTGGTGATATTCCATGGGACAATCAATAATCTGGCTATATATATATTGCCAGTGTTTTTATCTTCCAAATTGGTCCCAGTCCAGCCTGTAGTAAATACGATTAACACGGTGGACGCCAAATTTGGTGCTTGATTCCTGGATGGATTACCTTTACCTTGACTTTTTAGTGTAGACAAACCGAGATCTTGGGTTCACGTTACGCAGAGGAAAGTACTTCAATTATTGGGAAACATCTGATTGCTAAGAAACTGTCACAGTTTATAAACTGATGATAATCCTATCGGCTGGCTCTAGGTGAGTGCCGATTCCGAAGCAGCGTAAATTTTGATGATACGACTGTCACATAAATGTTATTGTTTTTGTATTTCACATCAAATGAGCTGATACAATTGAACAAAATATTTCTGGGTTTTTATAGTCCAGTTAACTTTACTCGTTAAAATGTTTGTTTGTTTCTTCGGCCAATCCTGTTCACAAATGAATTTGAGGACGTACCAGCCAAGGAAAAGACAACCTTCACCAATCAGTAAATGATGAACCAAAGAAAAGAAAAAGACCGCTGTTCGGTCTTGAGATCAGGTCAGACAAAGAATAAAGAAAACATATTATAGAAAAATGCTACTATTCATATATACGAGTCTTATAAAGGAATGAAACTCCTTCCCCGCCCTTTTGCGCGCTCGTTAACGATCAGCGTACCATGTCAATTATTATTTACTTATCCATACGCACACCTACATAAATATCGCCTGTCGTTTATAGCTATTAATTTGGTCGGCGTCTGATATTTAAATAATAGGGACTTATAATAAATCCGCACAATGAAATAAAGCGTGCATTCTTTTCTGTCACGAGCAGTCATGCCAAGCATATAAATCAGTCAGCTAAACGTCTCTTCCTGTGTGAGAAAAACGGGTGATGGAAATTACATTCTAACTGCACATCTGGTAAAAATTTAGCTACGCGTTATTTTATTTTCCTAGTTTTAACGCTAGGTAATCACAGTGAATTATGTTGGTAAAACGTAACACATTAAATCACGTAAATGCTAATTTCTATTACCAGAAAATCCTCATGAAAAATCCCTACAAAAAATTCTATTAACACATTCAACGAGAAATGGTTCTAGCCTGCGTGCTTAGACTATTTCGAAAATTCTGAGTGACAACTGATAACTCCTTTAGGACGACACAGTTTATATATCATCATGAGTGTATAATCTATTAGATGATGTTACTTTTCACACTACTGTGCATAGCGGAGAATCGTGAACAGAGTTCCCCAGATAAAAGGTTTTACGTTCGCTCTGTCTCTCTGCGTTGTTAACCGGCATCTGAGTCTAACCGTATAACGGCTCGGAGATTTCTCCCCCGTATTGAGAAGGATCAAAAGGTTAGCTCCCCTCTTGTTCAGAACTTCAATGGGTCTACGGTTTCTTCCCGAGCGGTCTGTCAGGCCTCGTGTGCTTTGACAGATAAGCTTCGCGTGAGACTAGGTAAACAAACCTGATTCGCTACCTGTTTTGACTGGCGGGTCGAAAGTATGTAAACTTTGTGTTAGCCCGTGTTTACAGAAAAATAGGCGTGGACTAAAATGTGAGTAATGCAGTCAGAAGAAATGCATGTTTTTTCCCCCTGGCAAATCATAGAACGCTGCGAGATCCGAAAGGTCTGCCAGATGATATAGCTATATTTACATTATACGTCACAATGTGACGAGACTCTTACATGTGACGACCCACTTGCACTTGACGATTTCAAATTTAGTTCTACGTCACTTATCCGTGTAGATTAAATAAGAGAGCCTTCTATTGTTTGGCTCTGAGTAAGGGACATATTTGGCTTCCACTCTTTACGCTTTTAAAGCACAGTGGAAAGAAGCAGCCTTTGATCATGTGCTAGATACCTTGCCTTGGCCAGCGTCATGTTAAACTTCTTTATTCAAATCATTGTTTTTGGGCTTTATCTTACCACGTCTGCTGCAGTTGTTGGCGTGTGGTGATAACTTATATAACTTCTTGTATTTGGATAAGTTGTCTATCTAGCGAGCAATAATCACGTGGACTATCAAGAGTAGTTTACATAAACTAATGGACATCATCAAAGAAGCCAATGAACAGTATTTGGTCAGTAGGAACCAGTCACCATTTACTGAGGTTTAGTCTATATTCCATAGTGATACGGAGTTCGTGCACTGTGCTGAGATCCTCTTTGTGCGATCTAAGGGATGATATCGGAGCACTGATGGAGTAGTTCGTGTGCAATGAAGATAGTCCTTGAAACTAAACTAACCCAGACCATATAAGCAACACGCTTTTGAATGGCTGAACTTGGGACCGAAGACGCAGCAATAGAGATGAATGCATTCAACGACTCATAGCTTGACTGCTTGCATCAGGGTCAGCGATCCAGAACTGACCAAGACCCTTCTCCACCTCCAAGTGGTGGTCCTGGAAACCGGTTGCATCACTGCCGTCTGGCCGAGAGAGTAGGGATTGAAGAGGTAAGGCAAACGCGGTCCCAAAAATGACATGCTGAAATCGGATATGTCGGGCCGAAAGGCGCAAATATAGCAGCTTCGCTGTAAACGGAGACACAACGTAACCAACATCATTTTCAGGCCGATCGCAGAAGAAGAATTGCTGAACTTTATTGTTACATCATTTTTTTCGTCATTTTTTTTTGGGTCTTCTTTTCATTTGAACAGCCCAGAAGCAGTTGTCTAATGTCATAGCTTGACGTGCGTACTTTCTTTCTTAGTCTTCTTTTTTACGCTCCTTACAAGGCATGCATCCACCATTGTAGCTCGTCCCGTTGAAGGAAGCTTCTACTAAACATTCACATGCTCCTGTAGCTGTGGCTTCTGTGGCAATTTGTTTTGTATGATGAGATTGCTAGCCTTGTGCGCAACCTCATTTTCAGACGCCTGTTCAACATACATCAGGAAGCAAGAATCTCTATTTATTCTTTGACTCTTCAGAGACCCACGTGTACTTTTATTACTGTCAGCTAATACTAAAATGTGCGCACTTTTGTTTTGTAACATTTTAATACTTTTTTCTTGTAATAATACTCATCTCCTATGCTTCATATCTACACACATCATCATCATCATCATCAGTATCTTACGGATCCCTGTGGAGCGCAGGTCCCTCACAAAAACCCACCAAGCCTTCCCTTTCTGTCATTGATCATCCTGTATTTCTCATGCCCCAATGGATTCCAGATGAGAGACTGAGTTATAATGCTATCAACTGGTTGTAAATACAGCGCTAGTGTCTTCTCCCCAACTCCCCTTCCACTGATGGTGGCCCTAGCGTCTTCTCCCCAACTTCCCTTCCACTGATGGTGGCGCCAGTGTCTTCACCCCAACTTCCCTTCCACTGATGGTGGCACTAGTGTCTTCTCCCCACCTCCCCTTCCACTGATGGTGGCGCTAGTATCTTCTCCCCAACTCCCCTTCCACTAATGGTAGCGCTTATGTCTTCTCCCCAATTCCCCTTCCAATGTTGGTGGCCCTAGCGTCTTCTCCCCAACTTCCCTTACACTGATGGTGGCACTAGTGTCTTCTCCCCAACTTCACTTCCACTGATGGTGGCGCTAGCATCTTCTCCCCTTCCACTGATGATGGCGCTAGCATCTTCTGCCCTTCCACTGATGATGGGGCTAGTATCTTCTCCCTAATTCCCCTTCCACTGATGTTTGTCTGATTTCTTCCATCATTTCAACGTTAGTGATTTACTCTTACAAATTCAATCCTTATATTCTGCGTAAGTACCTATTTAAGAAAGTCATTGTTACTTGTAGTACAATATTTATTGATGTTATTACTTTTTATGTACAGTTATAACATCATGAAAATTCCTTATGTTAGAAAGAATCAATCCACTTTCCTTGGTCATGTTATGAGAAGAAGAAAACTGGAATATATCGTGACAACAGGAAAGATTGAAGTAAACAGTGACAGGTGACGACAAAGTGAGAAGATATTGAACAGTTTGACATCATGGCATGGAACGAGGTAAATAACAGAATTGATAAACAGTACTGGAGACTGGAAGTTGTGGAGAAACATAATCACCTACCCCACTGGGCATGGTACTTTAAGAAGAAGAAGATTATAATGCCGCCACACTTAACATCTGGGTTTCTTAACCGTTTTTGTGCCATGGACCCCCCTGATTGTCCAAAGAGAGTTATGGACCCCATTGATTGTCCAAAAATGTTATGGACCCCACTGATTGTCCAAAGAATGTTATGGACCCCACTGATTGTGCAAAGAATGTTATGGACCCCACTGATTGTCCAAAGAATGTTATGGACCCCACTGATTGTCCAAAGAATGTTATGGACTCCTTTGATTGTCCAAAGAATGTTATGGACCCCACTGATTGTCCAAAGAATGTTATAGACCCCACTGATTGTCCATAGAATATTATAGACCCCTTTGATTGTCCAATGAATATTATGGACCGCTTTGATTGACCAATAAATGCTATGGACCCCACTGATTGTCCAATGAATGCTATGGACCCCACTGATTCTCCAAAGAATGTTATGGACCACACTGATTGTCAAATAAATGCTATGGACCCCACTGATTCTCTAAAGAATGTTATGGACCACACTGATTGTCCAATGAATGCTATGGACCCCATTTATTGTCCAATGAATGCTATGGACCCCACTGATTCTCCAAAGAATGTTATGGACCCCACTGATTGTCCAAAGAATGTCATGGACCCCACTGATTGTCCAAAGAATGTTACGGACCCCACTGATTGTTCAAAGAATGCTATGGTCGCCTTTGATTGTCCAATAAATTCTATGGACCCCTTTGATTGTCCAATAAATGCTATGGACCCCTTTGATTGTCCAATGAATGCTATGGACCCCACTTATTGTCCAATGAATTGCTATAGAGCTCTTGGATTGTCCCATGAAGGCTGTTGACCCCTTCTTGGAAAAAAAATGAACATCAAAGTATTATGAATACATTTTACACTTTAGGTCACGTACACCCCCCCCCCCCCAAACCCCCCTAGAGTCCAGTTACGGACACCAAAAGGTTCATGGACCACAGATTAAAAACCCCATTTTAAATGCTTTTTACAATCTCCTTTTTTGCATCATTATAGATTCACAATTTTTAACTGATGATCATCTTTTTTTCACTCTCTTAATTAGTATGAATGGCCATACTATTTGCTTACATGCAAAAGGTCACATGTACGACTTTATTGTCCGCACGTCATTTCTATATTTAGTTGAACTCTGTAAACTTTTGAGTTGAATTTTTAATCAGGTGCTCCGACATGTGGACTGGCCGTCGCTGTGAGGAAATGGACCAAGAAATATTCGGTAAATATCAAAACATCATCCTCATTCTTGTCTTTATTACTTCCTCGTGGCGCATGGGACCACCACGGCAGTCAGTTTTCTTGCAGAACACCAGTGTCAAAGCATTAACTCTAAAAGGACAGGGTGGTTTAACCCATGTTTTACACAAGGAATTTTCTATTGCTTTGAGTTTTCACATACTGTTTCAATTTCAGCTCTTTCCAATCTTTTTAAAAGTATGCTAATATTATGCATACTTGTAAAGGAATTTGAATGAAGATTAATAATGTATTAAATTGGTACAGAACGAAACAAAAGCTAAGTTCAAATACGTCAGCCCCGAAAATTGTGCTTTCGTCATTAACGCTTGGGAAAATCGACCCCGAATACTGGCCTGTCGTCCTTTAAGAGTTCATGCGGTGTTGTTGTGGTGGATTTAGTAGCAACTTGTATTACATTAAAATTTCACCATCATAATAGTCACCTATTTCGACATGCATGATAGAGTTGTGGGCACATTCTTTATTTCTCTCAGCAGTGACACGTAAGGACTGCATGGGTCAATTTTATTGTAATGGTGGTGGGGTGGGGGGGGGGGGAAGGGGGGGGAGAGAAGAGAACCACGCCCGAGTATTCTGTGGAACCGCGTACTCTGCCCAGTAATAGGCTGTGTGGTCGTACCCGCCCCGGCCGGACACTTATGTAGGGTACTCGACCCCACTTGAAATTTGACGTATGCCGCAATGCCCTCTGATTTTCTTAACTGTTTGCTTTATAAAAGGATTGAAAACTTGCTACGACCTGTCGTAATTTTTGATAAGTTAGGTCTAAGATATTTTATGGTCCTGTCCGAGCAGAGGTGATAGTGGTAACTATGTGAGAGTAAGGTTTAAGAAATAGTTTTCTTTTTCACGAGGTGATAGTATAAGAGGAAGAACAATCTCCGGATTGAGTAATTGCTCTAACCCAGCCTATCTTTACGACTATATTTAAATCAGACGCACTTTCTCTCCTTATTCAAAATACAAGTTACACTGCACCCACATACACACAATTCTGTGACAAATACGTACAAACGTGACAATAAACTATGGATAACATATAGGGCAGGGGTTGACCAACACGATAACTTAAGGTTTAATAAGTTTATTATCACTAGGAAATCACAACATCAAGCATATACACCAATAAGGTATGGTTTACAGACAAAAATGAAAATATACCCAATAGGCCCATCCCCTCTTGTAAAGGAAAAGAAAGAAGATCCCAACAGAGGTAACTAACCCAAAAGATCAAAATTTAACAATGAGGTAAGGAATAGTCAGTACGGGAAAATAACAAGTTCCTAATTTAATCTATCCCGTGAATACTCAGATTAGTGAGAAAAAAAAGATTAGTATACTGATGATAACAAAAGAAAATAATAGTCTTCTCTCTTTCTGTTCATTCACTTCACCCATACAGTGGCCACATTCATATTCGCTTACCCAATAGTTGTTGCAGGTATTCCATGGAAGTAAACTCTAACAAGTACTAAGACTTTACAGAGTCAGATTCTTTGCCAATTTTAGCCCCAGACTATCCTGGTTGCTGACTGCTAATTTTAGGTAGTCGCTAAAGTTGGTGCATTAATTATGTTCCTGGATAATTCTCTCATCACTGCAGTTAGTTGGTTGGGATAAGTCTTATATGTGGTGGTCACCGTCATAGGAATAAATATAGGTATATATTGTTCCGGTGTTGTCTAGCCTCTGGTGGCTGGGACACTCTGTGACGTGATGAAAATTATTACAGGATAATAATCATTGGCTGTTCTCTGAGGTGATGGCCGAGTATGAAGTGAGTTCTCTTGAGTGTAATCCCGTGAAAAAAAACTACTGTCCTATGTCAGGTAAATAAGTATATATATTCTGCCATATTTATATGGGAAAAAATTATGGGAATGTTCCGTTCCAGGTTCTTTTAAAAACATTATTGTTTGTTTTCTTGTTATGGCCTCTTCCAAGAATGAAGAATGTGGACCGCACAGGGGTGACAACACGAAGATTCAACAACAAAAATCTCTAGATGCTTATAAGAACATAAGACCCTAAAACCGCTAGTTCGCAGGGTTATGATCAGCCTAGATTGTTAGGAAGAAAATACAAACATTTTAACAATAATATACATATTATAACCTAACACGCGTTACGGCAAGACCTCTTAACCACTCCAGCATTAAATTATATTAAAAACCACAAGTGTCTAGCTTATCTTATCGCTTTTAACTTACTTACTTAGTCGCCCCTCTTCTACCGTGAGGTGCAGAGGTCGATTTTAACACGAGATATAAACTCTAGTCATTTATAAATTTACACACAATGAATAGGAGTAAATTGCATTCAGTCAATTATCAATCGCCTAGCGTCTGTTAATTAATTTAAAGCATCTTTTACTGGGGAATAGCGAGTAATTAAATTTACGTTTACAGCTGGAAAAATTAGCCATATGTTATTTAATACGCTATTCAATTAACACAGCAAATCCCAGTGAAATATAATGAAAAAACATTAACACGTTAAATCACTTAAATGCTAATATATATATATATATATATATTTACCGCAACACAGAACAATGAACTCCACGAATCTAAGTAATCCACTTGTACTATGGCTCGTATGATGCGAGCTATATATATTTAAAAAAATTTCTGAAGCGACTGATAACTGAGTTTTGAGTGGATGGGCATATATACTGAAATGGCGCTGTTTTCGCTCGGAAATGCCGAAATTCACGCCTTTGCCGATCGGGGAACTCAGGCGGGGTTTTGTTCCAATATAAAGGATTTCTCCGTCCGCTCTGTTACCTGGTGTTAATCAACAACAAAGGTTTTTTCAGATCTCGGCGATTGCCGGGCGTGTAGGGAGCTTCAAAGCAGTTCACCTTTCACGTGTGTGTTGTCGTAATCTGACAGCTTTGGTTTCATCGAGCTTCAGGCAAACGCCCTTGGCCCGTCCCCTTTTGAAGGAATGACAGTTAGAGATCTGAATAGCTGTTTCGTCAACGCGTGGAACCAGACAGATAGGCGTGGCTAAAACCATAAGTAAGGCAAGTAGCGAGAAAGGCATGGCTAATGCGTAACAAACATGCATGCTAATTAGGGAAGCTGGGTGGAACGCCAGGTTGAAAGTAATGAGGGGTGACGGTGGAAATCAAGTGAACTGATCAATGGTAGTCTATTCTCTTAACCTGTCACAGTAGTCTATTCTCATAACCTGTCACAGTTGTCTATTCTCATAACCAGTCACACGAGCATAAAAAAAAATACACAGGCTTCGAGGGGCCTGAAATCCTCATATCATGGGGTACCCTTCCCCATGTGCAATGGTTCAGGATACCCAAATGTGTCTCTGTATACACGTAAAAACTCGAAACATTTTTTGATGGTGGTGCTAGTGTCTTCTTCCCAACCTCCCTTCCACTGATGGTGGTGCTAGTGTCCTCTCCCCAACTCCCCTTCCACTGATGGTGGTGCTAGTATCTTCTCCCCAACTCCCCTTCCGCTGATGGTGGTGCTAGTATCATCTCCCCAACTCCCCTTCCGCTGATGGTGGTGCTAGTATCTTTTCCCCAACTCCCCTTCCGCTGATGGTGGTGCTAGTATCTTCTCCCCAACTCCCCTTCCACTGATGGTGGTGCTAGTATCTTTTCCCCAACTCCCCTTCCGCTGACGGTGGTGCTAGCGTCTTCTCCCCAACTCCCCTTCCGCTGATGTTTGTCTGATTCCATCCATCACTTTAACATTAGTGATTTTCTCTTACCAATTCAATCCTTATATTCTGCGTAAGTACCTATTTATGAAAGTCATTTTTACTTGAAGCACAATATTTATTGCTTTTGTTACTTTATGTGTACTATGATAACGCCACATTCAACAACATGAGACAAATATTGACATCTAAATGGTTAACTTACAAATTGAAACTTAGAATCATAAAGTGTTTTATTATATATATATATATATATATATATATATATATATATATATATATATATATATATATATATATATATATATATATATATATATATATATATATATATATATATATATATATATATATATATATATATATATATATATATATATATATATATACATCTATATATATATAAAGGAACCCGTTACATATATATTTATTACATATTATCTTGACCGTCGGTACGATGATGTATCGGACATAATGATATATTTGGGGCTGGGTCGACCCAATTGGAAAAATCTGGGGGAAATTGAACGCTCGAGATGTGGAGATATAGAGAAACGGGGTGCATCTAACGGAAAGAGAGAGAAAAAAAAACTAATAAGGAGGTCCTGGAAAGCCTACATATGAAAAGAGAACTAATAAAGGAGATCAAAATTAAGCAGCTAAAATATTTTGGCCACATAAAAAGACCTCACACCTTACAGAAGACCATAATAGAAGGAAGAGTTGAAGCCAAACGTGCTATTGTAGGAAGATAAAAATTTTTGGACCTATTTATGGGGATCATACTGTAGTAACCACAAGCGTAGAAATGCCAGTGTACTAAAACTCATGCTACCAAAGGCCCTTCAGAAATGCAAAAGTTAATAAAACACTATATTACAAAAACTAAAGCTAACATATAAAAATCAAATAAGGAATTGAACCAGTAGAAAGAATTGAGGCCTCGAGAACATACAGATAAACCAAAGAAACGGGGTCCAGTAAAAAGCAAAAGAGATACTAAAAAAAAATAGCATATATTGGAATTTTTTTTTAAAAACCTGTTGAAACTATAACTACAAATGAAAAATACCGACTATAGAAGGATATAAAATTAAGCAGCTATAAACAAAAACATATTTTGGCCACATAAAAAGAAACACGTCACTGATATAACAGAAAATCCATGTACATGGTAGATGGTTGAAAGGGGCGTGCTACAAAATGAAGTAGCAAACACATTAATAAAAAAAAAAAAAAAATAGATGGACAGAAAAGAGTATCTATCATAGTGTGTGACAGAATGGGGTGGCTCCTCTCGATCTCTGTTTCACTCCGGCAATAATCGGTACATTTATGGTACTGATTTTATTGTGTGCTTTCAATTGTTACACTTTCTTTCTTTCTTTCTCTGCTGCGTGTAGCAGATATTATGTATTTTCCTTTGCACACTCCTTTCAGGGATAAGTTATTACGTCTCTTAGTGTCCCGTCCCTTCGCTAAGCTTTGCAAGGAGTGGCAGCGACCTAACCATGTTGGTTATCGCAGGAGCGGCTGATATCAGTACATAGATTATCAGTACAAATTGTCTCAGCGTATTTGATTAATCACTGATAAGACACGGGTTCGCGCATCACCAAAGCTTGAAATAGGGGAGACTATTGATGGACAGACACAGATAAGTGATTACTTTCTGATAAAGTAATGAATTGTTACTTTTGGAACACGTTGTCAAATGAGGTTAACGACATGTTCGCGAGTTTGTACGCAAGGTATAGCATGTTTTGTTGCCATATATGGTAATACGTGACATTTTGCTTTACGCACCTTTTTTCACGTATTTTGAAAGTACCACACCTTACCCCGCCTGTTTGAAAATGAATGGAGCGTTTATTTAACCCCTTAACAAAAACTGCGTTGGAGGCCAAGGGAATATAACCTGACGCTTCAGTCAGTCAAAACTACTGTGAAGATCGCTTGCCAAGATACCAGACCTTGCTAGAGTGAAGCCTAGAATTCAGAATTCCATTTTAGCAGACTGGACACCTTTTATTTGAGTATTTATCAGGACTTACAAAAACAGCCCTGTAAATCTCTAAATCTCTACAATTTTTAATAAGGAAAGCCGCTGTCTGAGTAAACTGAAGGAAACACGGAGTCAGAGAGGGAACTTATTAAATTAACGACACCATAGACGCGTGTAAGAGGTCGATTCTAGTCTCTTTTATTCATCTGAGCAAAACATCTGTGTGCCAGGATTGACGTAAGTTGTCATTTTACATTCTATATTTTTCATTACTAACATGTGAACTAACAAATATATGTATATTGCCATGTGAATTTTAATACGTGAAAATCGCAAGTGGATGTCCCAGTCAGTTGAGGCTGGCAACCCCTACGTATAGTACGAGTATGATGATTGATGACCCAGCAATGCACGGGCTGGCGATTGCTTTATTGCTGGTTTCGTAAAGAGAACTAAAAACATAAAGTAGTACCAGTTTCCTTATGGAGCAGGGAGGAAAAGATGAAAGAAATTATGTACATTCTAAGTATAATACTTACATTTTCAAAGCTGTGTAAATGTCCATTTAAACATATTCACTTTAAAATTAATGTAAGTTTTCAAGCTTTAAACCAGTGGAAATGTCTATGAGAAAATATTCATTTTAAAATTAATAGAAGTTTCAAATTTTTAAAACCAGTGTAAACATAACTGAAAATATATTCAATTTATATTGTGAACACTTTTCAATAAGTGGAGATGTAAATGTAAACAGACTCTATCCGTATTATTAACTTTTCCATTTAAATGTAATGTAAAGCTAAAGCTATTCAATTTAAATGTAAAGAAAGTTTTATCCCGAGGGATTAAATTTAATTCTCATTGAGGGTAAATTCTGAGATAAATCAATCAATCAATACCCTTTAGCTCCCCAAGGAGCATAGGCCTTCAACAAACACATGCCAAATCTTCCTTTCCTGTGCCGTCCGCTCAAGTTCTTTCCATGTTTTCCTCATCATTTTCACCTCTGTTTCCAGTTCTCTTCTCCATGTGTTTTTTTGTCTACCTCTGCCTCTCTTTCCCACTGGATTCCAGAACAAGGACTGCCTTGTGATGCTATCAACAGGTTTTTCTCAATGTGTGTCCAGTCCATCTGCCAGCGTCTTCTTCTCAACTCCATTTCCACTGGCATTTGTCTGGTTCTTGTCATTAATTCCACGTTTGTGACATTGTCATACCATTTCAGTCCTTCTATTCTACGCAAGCACCCGTTTATAAAAGTCTAGCTTTTTGGTTGTTGTTTTTGTTGTTCTCCGTGTCTCAGAGCCATACAATAGGACTGACTAGACATTTGAGATGAATATTCCTATTTTCGTGTTGGACTAGATTTCTCTTGTTCTCCATATGTTTCACAATGAAATGAAAGCTCCTCCTGCTTTTTGTATTCTTATTTTGATATCACTGTCTGTCCGTCCATCTTTGTCTATATTACTTCCAAGATGTGTGTTCGATTCTACATCTTTTAGTGGTGCTTCTTCAAGTTCAACCCTGTTATCATTACCTGCATTTATTCTCATTATCTTTGTCTTTTTCCTGTGTATTTTCAGACTCAATTGCTGTGACCTCTCATCGAGTGTTTTCAATTTGTCCTGCATCTGATTACGGTTATGGGACAGAAGAGCTAAGTCATCAGCAAAATCCAGATTATCCAACTGCTTAGTCAGAGTCCACTGGATTCCATTTCTGTTGTGTGTTGTCGAAGTTCTCATAACCCAGTCTATTGCTAGTAAGAAAAGAAATGGAGACAAGAGGCATCCCTGTCGCACTCCTGTTCTTATCCCAAACGGTTCTGTAAGCTGTCCTTCATGAAGAACTCTGCATGTCATGTCTTCATATGCTTTCTTTATTAAATTAATGATCTTCAGGGGACCTCCATAATGCCTCATCAATTTCCAAAGCGATTCTCTGTCTACACTGTCAAATGTCTTTTCATTGAGTCCACGAATCCGATATATAGCGGTGAATTCCGTTCCAGACTTTGTTCATCTATTATTCTCAATGTGGCTATCTGGTCTGTACAGGATCTATTTTGTCGAAAACCTGCTTGTTCATCTCTCAGTTGCTTGTTTATGAACTCTTTTAATCTCTCAAGGATGATTCTGTTTAATACTTTTCCTGGCACTGATAGTAACATTATTCCTCTATAATTTGTGCACTCTTGTAAATTTCCTTTCTTAGGCAACTTGACCAGATAACCTTCCTTCCATTCTGCTGGTATTTCCTCTCTCTCTCAGACTTTGCCAAGTAGTTTGTATAATATCTCTGTAGAGGTATCAATATCTGTTTTGATGGCCTCTGCTGGAATGCAATCTGGACCAGCTGCTTTTCCATCTTTCAGAAGCTTTATGGCTTTCTTTATTTCTTCTCTACTTGGTCGTTCACAAAAAGAAACAACTGATTTGTAGCTCCTCTTCTGCTGGCTGGATGTCTGGGGGATTAGTCGGAGATGGTCTATTGAGAAGTTCCTCAAAATATTATGTCCATCTCTTCATTTGTCCTTGTATATCACTAAGCATTTTTCCATTCTTATCTTTTATGAGGGCCAATTTGCTTGCTTATTTTTCCCTGTTAGCTTCTTTGTGTTGTTGTACAGGTCCCTCATATTTCCTTTTGCTGCAGCTTCCTCTGCTTCCCTTGCCAAATCATCAATATATTTCATCTTATCTCTTTTGATGTTTCTTCTTACTTCTTTGTTTGCTTTTATGTACACTTCATGAGCCTTGGCTTTGGAGCTTCTGGTTTTGTTTCTGTTTAAATCTGCTTTCCTGTTTTTCCTGTCTTCTATCTTACTAATGGTTTCTGTTGTTATCCATGCTTTGTGCTGATGTTCTCTTTTTCTCAGTACTTCTTCACATGTCTCGTTCCATATATTTTTTACTTGTTGCCAGTGGTCTTCAATTAAGATGGTTTGGCCATGTCTGCAGAATGGGAGAAGATCGGCTACCACGACAAGCATGGGAAACAAAGAGCCAAGGATCCAGACCCCGAGGACGACCCAGAGTCCGCTGGGAGGACAACATTAGACAATTTTTGAAGGATCGAGGACTAGAATGGAACCAGGCCAGGAGGAAGAAAGCTGATAGGATAGTCTGGCGCTCTCTCTTCCAAACCTCTACACCTCACGGTAGAAGGGGAACGACTAAGTAAGTAAGTAAGCCAGTGGTCTTCCGTAACTGTTTCATCTTCCAGCTTTTTGAGTACTTGGTATTTGTTAGATAGTGTGAATGAAAATTTTTCTGTTATTTCCTGATTTCTTAGATATCCCACATTATACTGTTGTCTATAGCTATATGCTGTTGTAAATGTCTTGAGTTTTAATTTTGTTTTAGCCAACAGAAGATGTTGGTCTGATACAACATCTGCTCCTCTACATACTTTCACAATAATGACCTAACTTCTTACTTATGCATATGTGATCATTCTGATTCTCAGTTCTGTGGTCTGGTGATATCTATGTTGCTTTATGTATTCTTTTGTGTGGAAATATGCTTCCTCCTATAGCTAGTTGATTTGAAGCACAGAAGTTAGCTAATAGTTCCCCATTCTCGTTCATCATACCTAATCCATGCTTTCCCATGATTTCTTCAAAGCCAGTGTTGTCTGTTCTTATTTTCGCATTTAAGTCCCTCATCAAAATTGTGATGTCCTTTCTTTTCTTATTGTCCAAGACGTTTTGTAATCTGGTGTAAAAGTCTTCTTACACAGATTCTTCTTTATCGTTTGTTGGTGCATAACACTGGATGAAGTTTATATTTACTTTCTTTTTGGCTGATTTAAACCTTGCTGTTATAATTCGGGGTCCCATTGCTTCCCATTCTATAAGTGACTTCTGTGCTTCCTTGGACAGCATTAGAGCCACTCCTTCACTGTGGTGGGCTCTTTCCTCCTCATGTCCTGAGGACAACACCATTTCTCCTGTGATCAATCTCCTCTTCTCTATGCCTTTCCACCTTGTCTCGCAGAAACCTAGGATATCAATCATGTAAATTGTCATATCTAATGCTACCTGTGCAGTTTTCCCTTGTTCTCACAGAGTGCGAACTTTCCAGGTGCCAATCCTGGAGATATTTCTAGACGAAAAAAGGTTATGGCGGCGGATTTAATTTATATTCTTTTTTTGACTTGTCCATGTTGAAGTTTTTGTGATAAAAGTTTTTTTATGGAACGGGGTAATCAGCCCTATGCCAGACCCTCCTTAGTCACTTATTACGACATGCCTGGTAGGGTACTGTGTTACTATTCTTTGCTCCCCTTTCGAGCCACGGTAACACAGTGATGCTGAGTTAAATGGGATGGTAGAATAGAAAAGGGGGGCACATAAGTATGTGTCGGGAAACGCAAAACTGATGAAAGCGATTCGTTTCTATTCTTTATCATAGTTATTGGTGGTACAAGAAGAAATACTTTCTCTAGACCAAGAAGGGAACAGTGTCCCAAGCTTTAAGACGAGGGACCCATTTCGTACACTCTCCTTGACATTTCTGGGAAACGAGCTACACCCTACAACCTTGACCAGCGACGAGAAAGAGCAGTGTACACAGAAACCATCAGCGGCAGCAGAAACTACTATTTGCAGCTAAGTGAAAAATATACGCTGCCAAAGTGAACTTTTTCCATCGTCTCTACCATAAATCAATGATGAAATTTTTCTTTTAAACTATTTAATTACGTTTAAACTGTTAAAACTTAAGTGCTTTTTAAATTCTGTTATTTGTAATTTTACAACTTTAACTTCAATTTAATCCTTTTAAATGTGCTGCATGTTTGTCTCAGTCAATTTACTAAACTCACTTTAAACAGAGCTGTACTAGAAAAATACGAATTCTACGGAGTAAATCAGGGATGGGGGATTGAACGAGTTGAAATTAATAAGTGCATAATTCCTTCACAAAAGTTGTCGGCAGATTCTAGAATTACCGTTCTCAGCCAAAGCAGCATGGTTTTCGCTAATCTGAATATCTGGTGAAGTCTCCCTTCGTATTAGAAGTGTCATTACCCTTCTATCTACATCTCTGCCAAGAGTAATCTTGTGCAAAGGTACATACCTTTGAAGCCCATATTAGATACTCTTGAGTTTTGGCTACTGTTGGACCACTACTGCAAAGCTGGGGAAGCAATACCGTCACAGTTGGGGTCTCGACTTTGGATTGAACGCGGTCGCACAAGCGTGATAAGTCACAGTTGAGCGACTCGCACCGGGATTATAGAACTTGTCTAGTAATTTTCCTAGACGACTGGCATAAACTTCAGATTTACTGAAATAATATTTTCAAGAGTGTGTTTTATTGTAAGACTGAGCATACATTGCATTCATAAATAACAGTAAAAGTAACGGTGTAAAGAATAATTGAATAATTGAAAGAAACAAAACCTTTTGTAATAAAAGTTAAAGTTAAAGAAATAAGAAGTTCACTTGGTGTGGCTAATTAAGTGTTGTAAATTTTTTATTTTATTAGTTTAATAGCTGTTGTATATTTGGGTAGCTTTGTAAACAGACCTTTTGCTCAGAATGGCAGTGTCCCAAAACCTCCAAGCCTTTTTACCTAAATTTTGGCCGCGAACTAGGTTTTTTCATGCTAAGAACTTTCTGACTTTGTTCTTACTTCAGTGCGAGAACAGAAATAAAAAGATAAAGGAGATAAGATAACGGCAGAAAATGAGAAGGCTTTAGAGAGGGAAGATAAAATGATGGCCAGAGAGCATGAAAAAGCCAAAGCAGGAACAGGACGCAGCGGAAAGGGAAAATGAGAGGGCATTCGCCAAGGAAAAGGAACAAACCGAAAGGGCATTCCAAGAAAAGAAGGAACACACAGAAAGAGCCGAAAAGGAAGCCGACAGAGCCCACGCAGAAAAGGAGAGGACCCATCCGATCCGACTGAAAGAATTAGAAATTGAAGGAAGAAGGATAGAATCTAGTTCTAACAATGGTGGGTCTGGCAGTTCTCAAGGTTGCGATGGAGGAAACATCTCTCAGGCAGTGGCGCCTAGTGCTAAATCCTTCCAGTTAGATGTCTATGCTGAGGCATCAGAGGAAATAGACATCTATATCTCTAGGTTTGAGTCCTTAGCAGCTACATATGGCCTGGAAGGGAAATATACAACACGAAGTTATAAGAGAGTCTGAGGGGATCTGCTTATGCCCAAGATGCCCGTGGAAGAACAGACCAATTACGGCATTTGAAGAAGGCTCTGCTTCAGCGTTTTATGCTTAACGCAGAGACTTATCATCTTAAACTCCGTGAGGCTAAGAAGCAAAAAGAGGAATCTTTTAGACAATTTGCTACACAAATGAAAGAACAGAACAATTACGACATGTTGAAGAAGGCTCTGCTTCAGCGTTTTATGCTTAATGCAGAGACTCATCATCGTAAACTCAGGGGGGGGGGGGGGGCTAAGAAGCAAAAAGACGAATCTTTTAGACAATTTGCTACACGACTAGAAACGTACTTGGAGAAGGGGGCATCTCTCAGCATCTTCGATGAATCTTTTGAAGGATTGAAAGAGATAATTCTCGTGGAGCAGTTCTAGGACTCGCTCACCCCTGACATGAGACGGTTCCTGGCGGAGCACGGGGCTGAAAACTCTTGAGCAGTTGGTACTATTTGCTGATAGGTACCAGAGTGCGGAGTGGGAAGTGAATCCGTCTAAAAGGCGCCACCACAATACTCACCCCAGACAAAAAGATCACCCAGATGATAACTAAAAAAGTACGGACAACACAACACACAAAACAGCCCACCATCAGCAACAACGACCACAAGATCAACAGAGGCAGAAACAGAGCAATTCAGCCCATGGAACTGGAAGACGATATTGTAAATCGTGCAAAACTGACACGCATTTTACATCGGATTGTAAGAGGCCGAAGTCTGGCCCTTATAATGTCGCTTACCTGATCAAGAGGCCCATAGGGAAACATGACCCCCCAGACACATGAACAAAATCATAGTTACCATCTAATACCGAGAAAGTAACCGTTGGTAACCACACCATACTGTGCTTCTATAATTCGGGCGTCGAATACTCGGCTCTAGTTTCCCCATCTTTGGTGAAGGCCCACCAATATACTGGTGAAACTGTAGAAATACAGAGCCCCCGGAAGAGTATAAAGCCAATGCTTCTTCCGTTTGCGGAAATTGATGTCTCAACCCGATATGTCACTGGAAAAAAATGCCGCAGTTTTAGACAATTTAGTCTACCCGCTCATTTTAGGGAGGAGATATGTGTTTCTTGGAGATCCCTCAGGTGACTCCAGGCCGACACAAAAGATAGAGAACCCAGGACACGCCTCGGAGGCCCCTGAGTGTCAAGTCATTTTTACACAGCCTGAATATTTCAGAGCTGAAGCAGGAACAAAGGGCAGATCAAATCCTCAAGCCTTGCTTTCCCAAGTTGTATGGAAATTACTCCCATACTCCTCAGGGAGCATATTACAGAGAGAGAGGTTTAGTCTATAGACGGGTGGGGAATAAGAGACAGCTAGTTGTTCAATAACCCAATCGCACCCGCCTAATGCAGAAAATGCATTTCATCATGCCCCGTCCCATTAAAGGTTCATATGCCTTGGTAAAACAAGTCTCCTTGAATTACTTCTGGCCAGGTTTGCGACATGATGTTCGACAGTTTATGCGAGATTGCTCTATTAGTCATCACCCGGACAACCAAAAGGACGAAACTACGAAGAAAGAGTCTGAACAGAGTACCCAACACTCAACATTGGATAACTCGTACCTCAACCCGACATTACTGTGCAGAAAAGCAGAGTTACGACAGGCACAGAAGGACAACATTACTCTAGCGCCATACTATAAACAGAGTCAGATCAGAATAATTCATGCTTCAGCTGGAACTTTCCACAAAGAGGATGGGATTATTTCTCGAGGGGCGCGGCAGGGAAAGCAACTCGTGGTGCCTCTACCCTTAAGACCCTCCGTTGTAAATGCAGCTCATTTCTCCACATCAGGAGAACATGTTTCAGTAGGACTCACCATGAGTAACCTTAAGGAGGTTTACGTTTGGCCTAGACGGTGAGCAGAGGTGCGTGAGTACATTCAAAACTGCACACACTGCCAAGCGAGAAACTCAGTCACTTGCCACCGAGATAGAACCGGGAGAGATAGAACCCGGTAAACCGTATAACCCATCCAGAAGTGACCGCCCCATAGCGAGATATTCTACAAATCTCTTAGGAGAGGGCGTATGTGACAGAATGGGGCGGCCCCTCTCGATCTCTGTTTCACTCCGGCAGTAATCGGTACATTTGTGGTACTGATTTTGTTGTGTGCTTTCAATTGTCGCACTTTCTTTCTTTCTCTGCTGTGTGTAACAGATATTATGTATTTTTCGTCGTACACCCCTCTCAGGGATTAGTTATTACGTCTGTTTGTGTCCCGTCCCTTCGCTAAGCTTAGCAAGGAGTGGCAGCGACCTAACAATGTTCGCTTTCGCAGAAGCGGTCGATATTAGTACACTGATTATCAGTACAAATTGCTTCAGCGTATTCGATTAATCACTGAAAAGACGCTGGTGCGCGCATCACCAAAGCTTGGAATACGGGGAGACAACTGATGGACAGACACAGATAAGAGAATACTTTCTGATAAAGAAATGAATTGTTACTTTTGGAACACGTTGTCAAATGAGGTTAACGACATGTTCGCGAGTCTGTACGCAAGGCATGTAGGTCTTATTGCCATATATGGTAATAAGTTACGTTTTGCTTTACGCACATTTCTTTCACGTGGAATATTTTGAAAGTACCACACCCTAACCCGCCTGTTTGAAAATGATTGGAGCGTTTATTTAACTCCATAACAAACACCGCGTGGGAGGCGAAGGGAATATACACTGACGCTTCAGTCAGTCAAAACTACCGTGAAGATCGCTTGCCAAGATACCAGACCTTGCTAGAGTGAAGCCTAGAAATCAGAATTCCATTTTAGCAGACCGGACATCAGTTATTTGAGTATTTATCAGGACTTACAAAAACAGCTCATGAAATCTCTTTAATTTTTAATAAGGAAAGCCGGTGTCTGATGAAACAAAAGGAAACACGTATTCAGAGAGGGAACTTATTAAATTAACGACACCCCAGACCCGTGTAAGAGGCCGATTCAAGTCTCTTTTATTCATTTGAGCAAAAAGTCTGTGAGCCAGGATTGGCGTAAGTTGTCATTTTACATTCTATATTTTTTATTACTAACATGTGAACTAACATATATATATATATATATGTATATTGCCATGTGAATTTTAATATGTGAAAATCGCTAGTGGATGTCCCAGTCAGTTGAGACTGGCAACCTCAGCGTATAGAATGATGATTCATGACCCAGCACTGCACGGGCTGGTGATTGCTTTATTGCTAGTTTCGTAAAGAGAACTAGAAACAAAAAGCAGGACCAGTTTCCTTATGGAGCCGGGATGAAAATATGAAAGAAATGATGTACATTCTAACTTACATTTTCAAAGCAGTATAAATGTCCATATAAACATATTCACTTTAAAATTAATGTAAGTTTTCAAGCTTTAAACCAGTGTAGGTGTCTGTTGGAAAATATACATTTTAAAATTAAAGGAAGTTTCAAACTTTTAAAATCAGTGTAAACATAAATGAAAACATATTCAATTTGTACTGTGAACACTTTTCAATCAGTGGAGATGTAAATGTGAACATACTCTATTTGTATTATTTACCTTTCCATTTAAATGTAATGTAAAGCTAAAGCTATTCAATTTAAATGTAAAGAAAGTTTTATCACTAGGGAATAAATTTAATTCTCATCGAGGGTAAATTCTGAGATAAATGAGATGGTAGAATAGAAGAGGGGGGCACATAAATATGTGTCGGGAAACGCAATACTGAAGAAAGTGTTTCGTTTCTATTCTTTGTCACAGTTATTGGTGGTACCAGCAGAAAGTACTATCTCTGGAACAAGAAGGGAACAGTGACCTAAGCTTTAAGACGAGGGACCCATTTCGTAGACTCTCATTGCAAAAGAGGCTCATGAATATTAGGCAACTCAGACAACTCTTCCTGTATGACAGCTAAGAAAGAGCGACGATCACTAAGCTCGTCGATATTCTCAAAAGCTGGTTTAAGATGTGGAGGACGAGAGTAAAATTGTTGCAGCATGTTGACGTTAACGGGTTTTTCCTTTCCTTTAATAGATATTAAGTTGTCAACATCTGACTGTTGCTGTAATCTTTGACGGAGTTTGAAACGTCGATTTATTGGTTGTATGTTTTTCACCCTGGTCAAAGTTGGGGAACTATGTCTTAACTTTGCTGTGTCAGGTTGGTTAGGGGTTATCTCCCTTTTTGGTTCATTCATTGTGTTTGACCAGTATTGAGGGGTCAAAGGTACATAGTTCTGGGCCATTGCCCATGCGCAGTTGGTGAGCGCGAGTTTAGACTTCCGTCAGGTAGAGATGCGAACTGGCTTTTGTGGGACGTGAATGTCCGTTGTATTTTGGGGAAGGAAAATCTTCGAAGTGACAGCATTGTCAGTTTTCCCCAGTGATTTACTGTACGTCAGGAATGACGACAGTGTTGTTTCTTGGGTTCTGAGCATTCGTTTCAAGGTAACACAGACTTTATCATTACTATGCATTCGGTTGCAGAATTTGTTAAAGGCTTACCTAGCTGTGAGAACAGCTCACAGTTCCTGTAATGCAGAACCTATATTTTGTGCTCGAGGTAGCCATTTAAGACTATTCGTCTTCATTTGATCAGAAGTCCAGTGACGAAGTTATATATGGTGGAAACCGCAGGTTGGCGGTATACTTATACAAGCATTATAGCAGGGTTTATGCAACCTGCTTAATGAAGAATACACAGCTGACGTCATATCGAGGCCCTGTGTTATGACCACTATTCTACCGCATGAAAAGATGTAACTGGCGTGTTATGCCAAGTTGAACGACGGCCCTGGTAATAGGATTACATGAGTTAAGGGCTCGTCTTTTGTATGACGGAGTTATTAAGGTATCTGACGCGTTCAGTCAGGGATACCAAAGCGGCCATATGAACTGTACGTTAAAGGACATACCACTATTGACCATGCCCACATATTTGAATTTTCACCAGCCTTAGAATGCCTGATATGTACCAAGCGATTTCAATTAACATGAAGTACATGATCCTGTTTACATTGACTGTTCCTGTGTGATTCTACTGTTAGTCCTGTGAATAAATGTATGAACTGTCACCAGTAGTTTCAACCATCATTGGCTTCAGTACGAGTGTGACTGGGTTTATTGTGTAACTATATATGAGCCTAAACGCATTCGCGACTACACACCCATGTCTCACATCATCATCATCATTATCGTACAAGGACCATGTATGCTGTCAGCGTGAGTAACCCAGATCTTCACCGCACCATTACACTCCCGAAGATTTTTTTTCTGAGGATGCTAACCCAACTACGATTGGTAGCGAGAGTTTGAACAGTCCTGATGGTCATGTCCAAGATTCAAGTCAATATTGTCCATCAGTATGTAACAATACATGGTCCTCTTGGCTTGGAACCGAAGATTAACTTTTTCTCCAAATCTGGGAATGCGTCATAATTTTTTCTGAGGTTCTACGTATTGTTAGGAGGTAAGTTCGTTAAACCTGTTTTCAGTATGGACATGGGTCCTGTTGGCTTGGCACCGAAGATAAGCAAACAATACAGCTGGGAGCACCAATCCCAGTCCTGCGGGTATTTCGCAGTCACATTGCCTAGCATTTGTTTAAGACATCGATTGAGACGTTTAATTTTCCCGGTCGAAATTAGGTGATAGACGCTACTTTGAGATCTATCTCGAACTCCCTCATAACTTGAGTAGAAACGTCAGAAACAAACCGAATTCCCCGATCTGATAATATGTTTTCGGGAAAATCCAACCGACTAAAAATTAAAAATAGTGCGTCAGCAACATGTGTAGTAGATATTGACTTCAAAAGAATAGCCTCTGGCCAACGCGTGCACGTATCAATGCACGTTAGCACATAACGGTGATCTCTAGCTGACGTGACTGGTAGTGGACCTATAAGGTCGATTGCCATGTTTGCAAATGGACGCAAAGATATGTCTGACACCTGGATAGGCACATTATTCTTGGGGCGCCACATCTTGGCAAGTTTTGCATGTTCGAAAAAAGATTTTCACAACCTTTGTCACCCCAAGCCAAAAGAAATGAGACAAAACCCTCTGTTTTGTCCTGGCAATCCTTAAATGTCCTGCACAATTAACATCATGAGCATGCCATAAGACAAATGGGCGAAAATTAGTAGGCACGATAATTTGTTTTTTTTACTGATGTTGAATCTTGGAAATTCCGAATCAAGATCCCATTCTTGATTGTATACCAGTGTAACGAATTATCATTATACACCACATCATCAGATATGGGAACCTGAAAATGTTTTTTAATGAATCATCTTCATTTTGCACATGTATGAATGATTCTTTGACAATAAGTTCAACTTGTAAATCATCTTCATTAGGCCCCTCCTTATCAGTCACCCATCCATCAGTCACGTCCTCATGAGTCACAACCTCATCAATCACCTCCTCATCGGTCATTTCCTCATCAGTCACCTCTTCGTTTTGGATCTGTGCATTTAACTCTGCACGAGACTGAGCTCTGGTAGTGACAGTATTTGCCATAAGCAAATGTTGCTGTTCTCATTTTAAAATATCATCATTAGTGCACTCATGTAGTCCAGGGATATTCCCCAGGGTTATCCAAGCGACTGATTTGTCCAACAGACACACTAGAGTTCTTCCTGTAAAATAATGTAAAATAACGGGTATCTAAAAATACTTCAGCAGTGGGATAATATTCAATTGTGCCCCCGAACGTGATGCACTTGACTTCCTTGCCTGTGTAATCTGATTGGTCCACTAATGATCTTCGCACCACTACAGTAATGCATCCAGTGTCCCGAAGCACTGAAAAAGTTGGTTGTTTACAAAACCCCTGTTAAATACTAGTGAACCTGTCCCATCATAACTGTACATGACTGGCAAAGGGTGTCCACACCGAAGCCTAGGAACTAGCTCTGGCTAAAACAAAAAAATTACATTCAGAACAATTAGTACTATTTCTTTCCAGCCTCCTCACCTGCTGGATTAACCTGTTTATGTTCAACTCTTAATTTTTCCAACTCAGTTTCGTCATCCTCTGAGCATAGGCCAATTTTTTTCTCCTGAAGTTCAAGTTCTTGTTGTGCCTTCCTTTCTGCTTGAACGAATTCTACCTGTCTTCTCTTCTCAGCTAATTCTTCCTCTCTCTCTTCTTCTCAGCTAATTCTTCCTCTCTAGCCAAGAGTGTCTCATGTCTTGCTACGTCCTCTAACCTCTTTATTTCCTTTGCATGCTCATTGAAAGCAAAGGTTCTTAAAGCTTCTCCCTCAATACCATATTCCTTACCAAACTTGGTAAAATATTCCAGGGTAGATATTCACTATTATTGAGGCAAAAAAATTGTCCAATAACAATTTAATTAATATATATTTTCAATATGTGATCAATATCACTAACAACTATTTCACCAATCAATATCAATCAACTGCATTGAACTATAGATGGTACATATTAGAAGCAAAAAAAAAAATCAATACAAACAAGATTACAGGACAACAGTAGAAGGAGCCAACACAAGAAAATACTAATGAATTAACCAAGGCAGAAATTTCGGACCTGTTTAAAAATGAAAAAAATGGCTCAACCACACTTATGATACTACAAGCACAATTTCACAACATATAATACATCTTATAAATGAAGGATAGCAAGATTAGGTGAACAAATTTCACAAACAATAATGAAGAGTAAACCAAATATAAAACAATGAATTTGGCAACAAATATAAATTTACAAATAAACAGGGCAAAGCAGCTAACAAACATGGTTATAATGAACTCATTAGTAGCAGTTAAACACACAGCTTTGTAATGCCGGCCCCACTATCTGAGAAGACCATGCACCAACCCTATAGAACAACAAAGAATTCACGACCATAGGATTGGTATTGTGATATCATGGTTCCATCGCCAACCAACCCGCCTAGCAAACAAACATGTAAATACAGATATACATAAAACATGTAATAAAAAGAACCCTGTAAAATGAGATTTTAAAAAACTCAAGCTGCATGAATCAACAAATTTACTTATCTGTTTTTTTAAGAACAAATCCTCCTGGGTCCAACGTTTGAGCCTTAGGGAAAAAAAACGATTCACCAAAGCAGCGATCAGGGTATAGATTTAGCTTTCACGATTCCTCACAACTAAGCAGGTACGCCATTTTGTACATTGACCTCTTGAAAAATGTCTTCGACAAATACTTGAATACACGCCATCATCGGGCAGAAAACATCAAAGTAGCTCCGTATTCTTGGAGAAAAATCTGAAATGAAGCATGGAAACTGTCAAATTTACGTGGCAAATACAGTTAATTCACCGACTCGACTGCAGACGGCAACTCTTGTAGAAATGGCGACAAGGCATTCTACCGTATACGTTAAAAAAAAAAAAAACATCGTCCTAAGACTTCAAAATTCTCCTTCAGTATTTCATATACAGTTTAAAGTAGGAACTTTGGATCCCGGCTTATGGACCCCCACTATTGATGTGTACCGTCAATGTCATTATATTAATCGGGTGATGTATCCGTGGCGAAGATGAACATAGGGGTATGTGACGGGCACGTATCAATATAAAGTTAATTAGTTGACAACACCTCTCGTACAGTAGACGCTTCACAATTTAATGGCATTTATCAAAACAGCTCCAGTACAGATGTTCACGCAAAAAGGCAAATTAATCAATATCCAGTCTTCATACGGTCGTGAGTCAGACCGTTCCGCTATGGAGACGCTGTCCATACATTTTCACCAGCTTAATACATTATAGATTCGACACAATAATGAAAAGTACTTCCTGACATACAATGAAGCTAGGAACACCTCAACAGAGTATATTGGTGCCCAGTTGATGGTAAAATTCAGGTAAAACACTTTAGACTGCAGGAGCAAAATATACATACGCCCGCTCACTTTCAAACACAAGCCGCATCTCTCCTAGCAGACGATCACCCACCTTCTGCTGGAGAATTTCGCGTCTGCTTCTTCACCATATCGGTATGACGTCACTTCCTTTATTAGTGAGTAAGTCCGTATAAAATTATCAGAAAAGGAGCCCTGTCGAGCTAACTATAATACCTACATAATCGTTATGAATTTTATTCATAAAACACACCGAAAGGGATATTTAGGTAATGGTTACCCAGTGTAAGTTGGTACGCGTTAACACATTGAGGTGCCACCAATGTAAGGTGCTTTGCACTTAAAGCCATTGCATTGCCCGCGATTTTATAGGGTTGACTAGTGATGGACATGACGTAGTATGTTGGTAGGCTGGGGCGTGGCAACGCTCTTCCTATACCCTTCTAAAGACTGATTTTGTGGGAGACAGTCGTGTTACATATCGCTCCCGATGTTTGTGAATTATGCAGTATTTTCTCCTGAATTATAAGGCGTGGGGTCAGCGTTTATGAGATATGGATGCAAGGATAAGTCATCCCAGTTGGTGTATTAACTTCGGTTCAAGAAATAATGCAGGAAGTATTTTGAATAATAATTATTAACTTTATAATATGGTCAAACCTCAACGATAGTTATCGGATGTTCGCCAGACGACATCGCGTATATACACGTTGACATTTTGACGACAGAGGAGTAAACATAGGAGACTGCAGGAATACTATAATTGATTAATTGCTATGAATTGTTAATAAGATGTCCTCGTTATTAAACCATGTAATGTGCGATGGACTCTCACACGGAATGCGTTGTCACCTTTATGAATTGAGATTGATGTTCACTACACTCATCATTCGCGTATGATATCAGCACTTTGCTGAATTGGCAGAATTAGAACATTAAGGCGAAAGCACGAAGTCCAAATAATGAACAAAAGACCTAATACTACAAACTCAGGACTTTCACAGATAGGCCAGTTAACCATCGCCTTAATAGTAGTTACACCACTACAAAACTCGGTGTAACACACACCTAGTGAGGCATATTGGGAATATGGTCTAGGCCCATATTTTCTTGACCATCGGCACACTAGGGATGATGTGGCCAGCAGCACCCCGGCCGCCTTAACCTTCCCAGAAGTTCTCCGGTACCCAATTCATGAGGCTGGGTCGACCCGTTTGCGGTATAAAAAACCACACCTCAAATGGGGATCGAACCATGAGCAAGGAAGCTAGTGAACTGAGCAAGGAAGGCAGTGCACTAACCACTGCGCCACCGCAACTCGTAGGTTAAACAGGGTAGACCAAACTGGTGGATGAGGGGAGACAAGTGAAGAGCATCTGATATTGGTCCGCTTTACTCCCATTTCCTTAAAAAAACTGTCACATGTTGTTTCCCCTTTCTTTCTGCAGTAGTGGTCCAACAGTGGCCAAAACTTTATCTAACGTGGATCTTCAAAGGTGTCTATATTTGCACAAGATTACTCTTGGCAGAGATGTAGAGTGAAGGATAATAATGCATCTTCCTCGAGGGAGTTTCACAAGATATTCAGAAAGCAAGAACAATGCTGAATGCGTCTTAGCAATGTTAACTTTAGTATCTTGTCACGGATTGCCTCCCCTGCTTTACAGTAGTGGTTCAACAGTGACCAAATCTCAAGAGTATCTAATATTGGCTTCCAAGGTATCTACCTGCCTTCTTCTTCTTCGGTCCTTAACCACCGACCGTCAAAGCAGTCAGTGGCCATCACGCCTAGTGGCGTCTTGTAGGGCAACAACAAATTGATTCCACTTTGCACGGTCGGTGGCCATCCTTCGTACAGTGCCCCAACTCTGGTTCATTCTTTGCATCTCAGCCTCCACAGTCCTCCGCCAAGTTGTTTTTGGTCGGCCTCTCTTTCGCTTTCCTTCAGGGGTCCAAAGCATAGCTGTTCTTGTGATGGCATCGGGGTCTCTTCTGAGGACATGACCAACCCAGCTCCAGCGTCTGCCAGCTATGATGGTATGCATGTCCTCTTGCTTGCTACGAGTAAGCAGATCTTGGTTGGTGATGGTATTCGGCCAAAAGATTCGGTGAATTTTTCTTAGGCATGTTGTGGGAAAAGAGGACAATTTTGACATTTCCTTCTCTGTGACTCTCCAGCATTCCGCACCATAGAGAAGCACAGAAAGCACGCAACTCTGGTATAATCTTAATTTTGTGCTTGTGCTGTATTGGGAGGACTTCCAGATGTTATTTAGGCTAAAGAAAGCTGTTCTTGCCTTATTCATTCTGATGTTGATGTCTTTGCCTGCCCCACCGTCTGGTGTTACTATGCTTCCTAGGTATGTGAAGGTATCTGTCTGTACCAGTTGCTGATTCCTTACTGATATGGGCTCAGGGTTGCTCACATTGAGCGTCATGACCTCAGACTTCTTTAAATTGATGTTCAAGCCCACCTGCTGGCTAAATTTATTAAGTCTATCCGTTTTTTCCTGGATGTGTTGATGTGAATGTGCCAGCAGTGCAATGTCATCTGCATATTCCAGATCTTCCAATGTTGAAAATGTAGTCCATCTTATTCCTCTTGGACTGCCCTCTGTTGTCTGATGCATCACCCAGTCTATGACTGTTAAAAATAGAGTGGTTGATAAGGGGCATCCCTGTCGTACTCCTGTCTTCACCTCGAAGGTTAGGTTGCTCTGCCCAACACTACACGTAAAGTTGGCATAGAGGCTTTTTATGATTGACACTATGCAGCTTGGAATTCCATAAGCCCTCAGTATTTTCCATAAACTGTCCCTATGTATGCTGTCAAAAGCCTTTTCAAAATCAACAAAATTTATGTAAAGCTGTCTTTGCCATTCTGAGCACTGCTCTATAATGTTCCTGAGAGTGAATATATGGTCTACACATCTTCTGTTCTTTCTAAATCCTGCTTGTTCTTTCCTCAGTTTGTAGTCTACTGCCTTTGAAATTCTCTGTATAATTATCCTGCCTAGTATTTTGCTGGGAACTGAGAGAAGAGTGATTCCTCTCCAATTATTGCAGTCTGAAAGATCTCCCTTCTTGGGCAATTTGACAATTATTCCTTTGTTCCACTCTGATGGTGTTGTCCCCGTTTTCCACACTTGTGCAAATAGTGGTTCTAATAGTTCTGCTGCTAGCTCAGGGTCTGTCTTAAATAGCTCTGCATTTAAGTTATCATGGCCCGGAGCTTTACCGTTCTTTAACCCTTTGATTGCTGTGATGATTTCTTCTTTTCGTGGAATGTCTGTATTTACATCTAGATCGTTTTCAGCCTCAGGAACATTCAATTGTGTCTCTGGTATTTCCTTGTTCAGAGTTTCTCTGAAGTGCTCTGCCCATCTTGTTTCCTGTCCCTCTGCTGTCTTGATGAGATTTCCTTGCTTATCTCTTACTAATGTAATATTGTTTGCACCTTGTTTTCCGCTGATGAATTTAGTTATTTTGTATACTGTGCTTTGTTCATTTCTCAGTGCTGCCTCTTCTGCCTGTTTTGCAAGATCGTCTAGGAAATTCCTTTTGTTGGCTCGGGTTTGGCGTTTAACTTCCCTGTCCAGTTGACTGTACTGTTCGCTATATAGTTGCTTTAACCTGGGGGACTTCGCTTCTGTTTTCTTTCTTTTCATTTCCTTTCTCATCTTTATGGTGTTTAGTGTTTCTGGTGTTATCCAGTCTTGCTTCTTCCTTTCCTGGAATCCTAAGCATGATTTGCTACTTTCCTTATATATTGTTGAAATGGTGTTGAAATTCTGGTCTATATCATCAGTCAATGTCTTTTCCTGGCTTTTGGCAAATTGATATCGTTTCTTAATGTCGGCCGCAAAAGCTTTTCTGGTAAGGGGGTCCTTCAATTTGCTGATGTCAAACCTTTTCTGTGTAGTTACAGTTGGTCCAGCCCTTCTTAGTTTCACTTTCAGTTTTGCTACTACTAAATGGTGATCGCTTCCCACATCTGCACCTCTTCTTACCTTCACATCTTGTAATGCATGTCTCCATCTACCGTTAACCATGATGTGGTCTATCTGGTTTCTGTCCCGACCATTTGGTGATTCCCATGTTAACTTGTGTGAATTTCCTTATGTGGGAAAAGTGTTCCTCCAATGACCAGATTGTTAATGCTACAGAAACTTATTAGCTTATCCCCATTTTCGTTTGCTATTCCGCTGCCGCATTTCCCCATTGTTCTTTCATTATATGTATTGTGTGTACCAACTTTCGCATTGAGGTCTCCCATTACTATAACAAGATCATATCTAGGTGTGTCCTCCATTTCTTTCTGCAGTTGTTGATAGAATTCATCCTTGACCTCCTCATCGCTATCATTCGTTGGTGCGTAGCATTGTATTATTGTAGTGTTGGTGAATCTCCCTCTCAATCTCAATCGTATCAGTCTGTTGTTGATGGGTTTCCATTCCAGTAATGTCCTTTCTATCCCTTTCTGTAGAATAATGGCTACGCCTTCACTGTGCTGTCCATCCTCTCTTCCAGAGTAAAGTACTGTTTCTCCTGTTGCTGTTTTAACTTTTCCTGCCCCTGTCCATCTGCTCTCGCTTATCCCCAGGATTTGTAACCTATAGTTTCTCATTTCTGCCGTGACCTGTCTTAGTTTACCTGTCTCGTACATTGTCCTGACATTCCAAAATCCTATTCTTGTGTCCTGTTTTGCGGTCAGGACATCCGTTTTCATGTCAGTGGCTTCCTTTCGGCTTTCACCACTGACAGTCATACGAGCCACAGACTCCGAATGTCCATCCCGCAGCAAAGTTTGTTCATTTGATGTTGTTTCCGTAACTTCATTATTTTTTTTACATAGACAGGGGTGTCAGCCCTATGCTAAAACCCCCAACCTGGAGGACCAGGGTACCAGCTTTTGTCTGACCCCTACCCACACAGACCAGTCCAGCTTGGTTGAACCTACCAGGAGTAAAACTCCCACTGGCATAGCTCTGGGGATTGTCAGGGTACGCAAGCTGCCATACCGCTACAAGGTATAGGTACCATTGATGGCAGGTATCTACCTGCGCGCAAGATTATTCTTGGTAGAGATATAGATAGAAGATTAATGACCCTTCTGCATTAAGGGAGAGTTCACAAGCTATTTCCAGAAGTCACGAACAATGTTGCATTGGGCTTAACAATTGTTAACGCATTATATATGGTCCGTCGCCTTTTGTGAAGGATTTAAGCAATGGTTCTGGCCCGTTAAGCCTCCAGTTAGTTTAATCTAACAAGTGCCCTCTTATACGTAATGGCTATATATATATATATATATATATATATATATATATATATATATATATATATATATATATATATATATATATATATATATATATATATATATATATAAAATTATTAAATTATTAAATAGTCTTGCTCATACGTTTGCTTTCATTCTTCTAATGACTGAATAAACAATTATTTGTTTAGTTAAAAATAATATACATCAAATTTAACAGTCGATTAGTTCAACAAGTTAAAATACGTATTCAATAGGGGGTGAACGGTAAATTAAATTTTTCCACACAGAGGTTGGATCAGGGTGCTATCAATGTCCGTGTTGTGCTGTTGCCTGTGACAAAAAAAAACAACTTAACTCCAGATGAGTCCTGCAGCTGTAGTTCATCAATTCTGTGATGACGGAAGCCTTCTCTACACTCTCTTCCACTGTAGGCGGTTAAGGTGGATGCTTTTCCCCCACAATAGCGGCGTAAATACCAAAAGTCGTCTGAAGGCTTGTAACCACGAACTTTAGACAAATAGAAAGAAACAAATGTCTGCTAAGTACTTTGTTCGCTGCAAACTAACAGGCCCATTGTCATGCGCTTTACCCACCAATGTTAACCTCTCAGAAGAATTAAATTCCCGAGCACACAGTGAAACTCAGGGAATATGATGAAAATTCACCAATATCCTTCTGGGTGTTAACTAGGAAATTGCGTCTGGAGTGCGTGAATAATGATTTGCATGAGTTACAATTAAAAAAGGTACATAAATCTCACAAGATAATATGTTACACTTTAGGCCCATGTGAGGTAACCTGTAGAATTTACTTTAATAAATAAATTGTTTACACTTACCCTACAATTTTGGGAATACACAATCTCCTTGCACAGATTTAGACTGGACACAGCTCTGTATTAGAAGCTTCGAAATCACTTATGTCTGGAAATTAGAGTTAATTCCTCTGACGGCGGTGTTCTGCAAAATCTTGCCCTGGGAAAACGTTTGTTTAATTCCTCTATGACTTGGTCTGGGAAATTATAGTTAATTCCGCTGACGGCGGATGTTCTCTGAGATCTCTGGCCTGGGAGAACGTTTGTTTAATTCCTCTTTAACTCGAGATCAAATTCCTAGGATTCTAGTCTCGTTAATTAAAGTCCTGGCCCCTTTAAGTTTTCAGTCCAGTATTAAAAATGCAGGTTTACTTGTGAATTCCAAAGTTGCCCAATACTCAATCTGTTACTTATAGTTGTGGAATTTCCAAGTCCAATGTCTCCTTTTTCTTTCTGGCTTTTAGGAGTCGCTGATATGACTTGTGCGCTGCAGTCTCTCTGTGTTTTCATCACACTATATTCTCAGTTCTTAGTGCAAATCACAGATTGCACCTCCGACTAGTGTGCCAATAAAATACATTGTATATTTAAGCTCCGCACAATGAACCAATCCAATAGAATCTCGTTCAGCACTATGTGGATAGGGGCGTTTCAAATTAAAACAAAAACAAAAAACCCTCACGTGTTTCAAAATATTAAATTTAATATCCACGCACGACCTCTTACAATGATGTCATGTCATTGCGTCAGACTTCCGGCTGCACCTATCTGCCTCTCACCATATTGTGACTATGTGTTCCTGGCGTAACGGCTACAAATCTTGAGTTTCCAGACAGATTATCTGAGATAATTACACACAGGGATGGTCTAAGCGGAAACAAATTACGCATTACCACCTGGGTTTCGCTAGACGGATCTCCGCCAGATTAGCCACACAATATGGGGTTCTATTCAAAGACCGTGCACAATGCAAGCTTAAATAAACAGGCACAGTCGCTTCGAAAAGATGGTCAACCTGATAATACGTGATATAATATTATCACTGCCCTGGTCAACAACCCTGGCGTTACACAAACAATCGAGGAGTGAAGTGTTAGAGACTTCGCCCTACTTATCCAACGTAGGGAGTAAATAACGGTGCATAAAATATGCCACATAATAATGACAGGGGAGAGAAAAATAAGAAATTATCTCTCGCACGGGAATGTAATGCAATCCTACCGGAGTGGACTTGAGATCGCACTACCGTATCCTCACATATCTGCCGTCAACTTTTGTGAAGGATTGGATTATCTTATAATTAGTTAGCTCGTTCAAGCCCCCACCCTGAATTACCCAGTGGAATTCTTATTATTATTATTTTCTAGCTCTGTTTAAGTGTATTTAAGAAATTGACTGAGACATACGGGTGCAGTACATTCAAAATGATTAAAACAACTTTAAATTTGTATATCCACAAATAAAAAAATTTAATAATAAATTATTTTTAAACAGTTTAAAAATGAATAATTCTCTAATTAAAAAAAAAAAAAAAATTAAAAATACTCATCATAGAGTGATGTTATGGCGTTATATGAAGGGGAAGTTCACTTGGCAGCTAAATTCACTTGGCAGCTAAGTTCACTTGGCAGCTAAGTTCACTTGGCAGCTTTTATGTTTCTACTTAGCTGCCAATGATGGTTTCTGCTCCCGCTTAAGTTTGGTTATCTGCTGCAGATAGCTGTTTGGTTCAATCTCGTCACTGGTGAAGTTTGAAAGTCGTAGCACGTTCCCAGAAGTGTCACGGAGAGTCTACAAAGCTGGCCCCGCGTCTCTGAGACCTGTCTGATTATAATGTCTAACGTCGACTTTAGGTCACGTATACCCTCACTTGTCCAGATATAGTATCTTCAATTGGTACCATCGACTAGATGGCAAAAGAAGAGAAACAAATACCATCCTGAGTATTGAGTTTGCCGACCCATACTTACATGTCCCCCTCTTCCTTTTCCACCATCCCATCTCAGAACGTTTACCCTCTATGAGAATTAGTCTCAGGGAGCGAAACACTTTCTGTACATTTAAATTGAATAGATTTATACTTAACTTTACATTGGTTGAAAAAGTTAAGAACATAGATTGAATATGTTTCCATGTACATCTACACTGGTTGAAAATGTTAACAATATAATAAGTACATACTTATCTACATACATCATTTCTTTCATAATTCACTCCCTACTCCACAAGGAACTTGGAACTACCTCTGCTTTTGGTTCTTTATACGAAACTAGCATAAAGCAGTCCCCAGCCTTGGGATTTGTGGTTCATGAGATTATTATTCTATATGCTGAGGTTGCCAGCTTCAAATGACTTGGACACCACTAGCACTTTTCACATATTAATATTCACATGTCAATATACACATATTATTTCACGTGTTAATAATGCAAAATATAGAATTTAAAATGTACACCTCACCATAAATCCTTCTGGGATCACAGACTGCTGGCTCAGAGAGATAGGTAAGGAAACTTGTAGAAGATGCCTCTTACATGTGTTCTGGGGGTGTTATTTTACACTAGGCTCCCACTATGTCTCCGCGTTTCACATTTCTCAGATTTTGGTTTTCCGTGTTAAAGTGGTAGAGTTTTCCTGGGACATAATTCCTCAAGATGTTCAAACAAGGTCCGGTCCGATAAATGAACTCTGATTCTATTATTAACCATGGCAGGTTTGGTTTTTTTCTCGGCGAGGTAAATTTTCACAGTGTTCTAGACTGCGAAAAGTGCCAGGTCATATGACATGGATAAAGAAGACATAGAAAGGCCTTCTAAGGATTGTTGTTGATTGTTGATGATTGTTGTTGATTGTTGATGATTGTTGTTGATTGTTGATCAGAATCGACGACATTGCACTCCGGGCAAATCAATAGGTGCTCAGTCTCCATCAGCAAATGTCGAAGGGTATGAATGCTAATTGTTCGTGTTGCGCGTTGGTTTTATACACGCCATACGCGTCCTCTCATACGTCCATCCTTGCTGGTCATACATTTAATGCCAAATTCCAGCAGAGAAAAGGAACTAGTCACTCCACGTCTCGAAGCTGGACCACGCATGGTGAAGTCTCTAACACTTCAATTCCTTAATGCAATATCTGCTATATGACTGCCTTTATCTTTACCCGTTTATTTTTATGAACTATTCTTGGGTAGCAGATAATTAACTTTACTGTCAGTAGTTAAAAATTAACTCATTTTAATTCACAGTTGTAGCGTTACAGAAATCATAATCGAACACAAAAATAGGAATCTTCAATTCAAATGTCAAGCTAGTCTTATTGTATGGCTTTGAAACATGAAAAAAAAAGCTACGGACTTTTATAAATGGATGCTTGCGTAGAGTAGAAGAATTTAAGCGGTGTGAACTAATGACAAGAACCAGACAAGAACCAGACGAGAACCAGACAAGCGCCAGTGGAACAAGACATGAGAAGAAGATGATGGAGATGGATCGGACACACATGAGAAAAAGTGTTGATAGCATTACTAGACAGTCCCTGTGTCACAGTGTCAGTGGTGGTGATGAACCGGGAACTGGTCCAAAGGCACCAAATTGAGCATATGTGACAGTGCCGGGTCTTCTTTTAAAGTAAACTAGGTGACTGAGGCAGGCCTAGTTATTGCCTATTCAATTCGTCATTCTGGTTCTTCGGCTTATCTTCCAAGTGAGACTATCTCTCATACTGGCCCTTCCCGCCAGAGGTTGTAATTCTTGGATGAGATGATTTGGTTCTTTTACACTCCCAGGACTCGTTCTTCCCTCCTAGATGTTATGTGGTGACTGGATCGTATATTGGCGTACTCTGATTATTTTGATATTGTTTTATTATCCCTGTTCTTCCACACCCTTTTTAATAATCAACTCAACTTGTGTGGAGAAAGTTCAACTGATAATAAGTTTATTTACAATACACAGGTTCCAACATTTTTCAATTGTGGATGGTTAAAAAAAAAACTCCATTTCAATTCAATGTATCCATCCCTTAATTAAGTTTATGTTCCACAAGTGTAATATTTATTGCCTTTTTAATACAGACTCTCGCACATGTGGATATATGTAGTCTGCCCAAAATGTATCCTCCTTTCCTATCTCTCTGTCTATCCTGTTTACCTCTATAAACCTGTCAGTGTTAACTTATATAATGGCATCAATCGCTATACATGTTTCATATATATATATAATACATCAAATACTGCCAAGTACTGCTGTGGTGGCCTCCTCATACTTACTGTTCAAATGAGAGAGTGCATAAGTAGTTTCATGGATGTCATAGGTTCATAACCTCTGTTCATTTATTCATACCAGTGACGATACCTCGTCTTATTTACACAACATCCTATCTGGCAATCAGCAATTCTCAATGTTACTCACTTTGTGCTCACTTTAGCCATACTTGCTTCTACTGTTCAAATGAGAACGAACGAACGAACGAACGAACGAACTTTATTTTCAAAGGGTTGAGAATTGGGCACGCAGGCCCGTCTGACATTCTGCCCTTCCCTTCTCTCACCTTTCATACTGAATTCTTTTATTCTCATATGCATTTTACATATCAAATTCAAGGAATTCAACGTTGTAAAGTAAAATAATAATATAGCACACTCATATTAACATTAATTACTTATAAGCATGACATAACATATGTTGAAAAGTACAAACATTATCAGAGATAGATAGATAGATAGATAGATAGATAGATAGATAGATAGATAGATAGATAGATAGATAGATAGATAGATAGATAGATAGATAGATAGATAGATAGATAGATAGATAGATAGATAGATAGAACGAACGAACTTTATTTTCAAAGGGTTTAGAATTGGTCACGCAGGCCCGTCTAACATTCTGCCCTTCCTTTCTCTCTGAGAGAGAGAGAGAGAGAGAGAGAGAGAGAGAGAGAGAGAGAGCACAAATAGTTTCATAGATATCATCGGTTCATAGCCTTTGTTAATTTATTCATGCCAGTGACGATACCTTGTCTTATTTACACAACATCCTATCTGGCAATCAGCAATTCTCAATGTTATTCTTTTTACACCCTCTTTAGTCGTGCTTGTTTCAAATGTTCTTTCTGGTTGCTCGACCCTTGAAATGTGAGCGTCATTAAACTCTTGGGAAAATAATTTGCCTGAAAGTTTATAAAATAGTTCAAGAGCTCTCTTACCGTTATATGCGAATTCCAGTACCTATCACCATTCCTACTAATCACCCATATGCTAATCCTATGTTCAGCACAGTTTGTTAACCACAAATTAAGCTATTCTCCAGAATTATTATCGGTAATAGATCTAAGTCTAGCTACTTCATCTGGGTAACTTCCTGTCAACCCCAGGTTTCATTTTCTTGAGAGCCCAGCAAGGCACGTCTTGCCTCGTCAACTTTTCTGGTAGGACTCCGTTATTTTTGTTTTGCAGTCAATACGATTGGTCCATTGTTCAGTTCACTCACCGATCACAAACTCACGGTTAATTCCCCGCTAGTAAGTCAGTGAGCTTCGTTCCATGACTGTTTACCTTTTACTCACATTTTTCTCGTGCGTTTGTTTAGCTCTTCGTTCCCTTAATCTGCAAGGGGCGCTAATATTTGTAGTTATCTCCCTTAGTAGTTTATGCTCAAAGGCTATATTCCCTTACTTAAAATCTACTAGAAAAATACTAATATGCAAATCTTGTAAACCACAACTGTCTACCTCTAGAAACTAACTAAGTGTAAGCTAGCCTTGTTTTACAGAGACTCAGCTCTAAGGGATTCTCTCCAGTTCCCTCTAAGCATAAGTGCACAATCTTTTATCTCCCATCTTTAGAACTAATAGCCCTTTTCCCAAATTATTCAAATTTCCCAAACCATTTTCTATGCACCCCTGTTTCAACAAAACCAAATTATTATCCTACCAAACCTCACGGTGACACCTGTTCTGGAACCCCCAGGGTAAGAGAGGTAGAGGTAGCCTAAACAACACATGGAGAAGATAACTGGAGACAGACGTGAAGGGGATGAAAAGAAGACATGGAAAGACCTGGCGCTGATGGCACGTGACAGGGAGACGTGGCATAAGTTTGATGAAGGCCTGTGTCACGGGACAAGGAGACTTGGCATAAGTTTGTTGAAGGCCTATGTCACGTGACAGGAAGACTTGGCATAAGTTTGTTGAAGGCCTATGTTACGTGACAGGGAGACTTGGCAAACGTTTGTTGAAGGCCTATGTCACGGGACAAGGAGACTTGGCACACGTTTGTTGAAGGCCTATGTCACGTGACAGGGAGACTTGGCATAAGTTTGTTGAAGGCCTATGTCACGTGACAGGGAGACTTGGCATAAGTTTGTTGAAGGCCTGTGTCACGGGACAAGGAGACTTGGCATAAGTTTGGTGAAGGTCTATGTCACGTGACAGGAAGACTTGGCATAAGTTTGTTGAAGGCCTATGTTACGTGACAGGGAGACTTGGCATAAGTTTGTTCAAGGCTTATGTCACGGGACAAGGAGACTTGGCATAAGTTTGTTGAAGGCCTATGTCACGGGACAAGGAGACTTGGCATAAGTTTGTTGAAGGCCTATGTCATGTGACAGGAAGACTTGGCATAAGTTTGTTGAAGCCTATGTCACGTGACAGGAAGACTTGGCATAAGTTTGTTGAATGCCTATGTCACGTGACAGGGAGACTTAGCATAAGTTTGTTGAAGGCCTATGACACGTGACAGGGAGACTTGGCATACGTTTGTTGAAGGCCCGTGTCACGTGACAGGGAGACTTGGCATACGTTTGTTGAATGCCCATGTCACGTGACAGGGAGACCTGACATAAGTTTGTTGAAGGCCTATGTCACGTGACAGGGAGACTTGGCATAAGTTTGTTGGAGGCCTATGCTCCTTGGGAGTTCAAACGTGAGAGAAGAAGTTAAAAATACTTTGCCAAACACTTTTGAGAAAAACAAATGTACAAACTTGTAACCTAAGTCGTTTAAATATGTGCGTTTACTAATAAGTAGAAGTAACATACTGTATAAATTTAAAATCACTTGAATTATCTTGTTCTTCTGCAGGATATCAATACGAATAGCTTCTGCTTGAGCTCAGCACCCCTTAGCCAGGTCATACGTTGTGGGTCATCATGATTAGAACTATAATTTAGAAGGAAACAATTGCACGCTTAAATTACAAGATACCGTGTCGATTTAAATCGGATCTACAAGTGACCTAGAATTCCTCAAAATCGTTTGCTTGTGTAAAAAAATAAAGTTTAATGAATAATTTTGTTCTCCCGAAATAACATGTGTTTAACATTTTTATTTAAATAACGCATTAATGTGTGTGTGTGTGCGCGTGCGCGTGTAATCGTACACCTATCTTGGCAGCAATATAGACAAAGTTGAAGGGACAGACAGTGATATCAAAATAAGAATGCAAAAAGCAAGAGGAGCTTTCATTGCATTTGGAAATATATGGAGATCAAGAGAAATTGGATCCAACACGAAAATAAGAATCTTCAACTCAAATGTCAAGTCCATACTAAGGCTCTGAAACATGGAGAACAACAAAAACAACATCCAAAAAGCTGCAGACTTTCATAAATAGGTGCTTGCGTAGAATAGAAGGGTTGGAATGATATGACAACGTTACCAATGTGGAACTGATGACAGGAACCAGACAAATGCCAGTGAAACAACAGATGAGAATGTGACGAAATGGAAAGTTAGCCTTTTCGAAATGTCCTCTCATCGCCGGTATTATTTATTTATTTAAACATATTTAACGCACAAAATTGAGTGCCCATGCTCTACTCAGTAAATGTTACTTTTCTCACTCTCATTTTCACATTTTACGCTTCGACGCCTTTTTCAGGCCAGACACTTGCCCATCCGTGAGAGGTTAATTGAATCACAAAACGTGGTTGCCCACAATTACGCCTGGTGAAGGAGAGCGTAAATGTTTGTACTAGATTGCATAGTTCCTTTCCGGTCCGACAGTAGAATGGTCGAACAATACGGGTTAATTGTGTAAGACTAGGAGGTGTCCAGACAGACGATCAGATTGCGATGAATAAGAATCCGTTGAAGATTACTGAATTACTTGGGATGAGGTGATTATAGATAAACGCAATATTAGAAGACATTTTGAAGAGTGAGAGAAACGTAGTACATTTCTCAGAATGGAAGGATGTTGACAGCTCATATTTAGAAAGTAATGGTTTGAAATTTTTCAAATACAAGACTCATGCAGATGAAAGTTGCCATTACAAAACGTTTAAACAAGATATGCTGGCATTTTGAGGCGTGAATAACAATCGAGTTGATTGGAAGTTTGTCCCAAATGTCAAGTGAAAGTGCGGGCAGAGAATCTACGATATAATGTAGAACGTTCCGACACACGGGCCTGCATTTTCTCGAATCGTCAAGTAGACAGTAGACAGAGCCAGGAAATAATGGAAATAAAGATTCTGACTTTAGATAGGACCGGATGTAGTGGAATACTTCTGAACAATAATAATACTTACTTACTTACTTAGTCGTTCCCCTTCTACCGTCAGGTGTAGAGGTTTGGAAGAGAGAGCTCCAGACTATCCTATCGGCTGTCTTCCTCCTGGCCTGATTCCATTCTAGTCCTCGGTCCTTCAAAGATTGTCTAATGTTGTCCTCCCAGCGGACTCTGGGTCGTCCTGGGGGTCTGGATCCCTGGCTCTTCGTTTCCCATGCTTGAGGTGGTAGCCGATCTTCTCCCATTCTGCAGACATGGCCAAACCATCTTAATTGGGACTGTTCTACTTGGGTCTGTAGGGGAGGCATTTTAGGCCTTGACGTATCGTTTGGTTGCGGACCATGTCTCTTCTTGTTACTTCAACCACATTTCTCAGATACCTCATTTCTGAGGTTTGGATCTGGCTTTTATTGGTTGTAGTCATTGCCCATGACTCGCATCCATATGTCAAGACTGGGACATAGGTGGAGCAGTATACAGCCATCTTCGTTTTCTTACCAACCTCTCTCTTGCTGAGGAATCCTCGATTTATGACCTGAAAAAGTCTTCCAGCTGCTGCTTTTCGAGTGGCCAACTCTTCTTTGATGCCTCCCTTTCGGTCTATAATAGCTCCGAGATATTTAAAGTGGTCGACCTGCTCCAGGACCTGTTCTCCCAGCTTAATCTGATGTCTTCTTTCTTCTCGTATGAACAATAATAATAATAACAACAAGAATTTCGCTGGATTAAACCAGCTGGGGGCTTGAACGAGCTAACATTAAAATTGCATAACCCATCTTCACAAAAGGTGGCGGATCAGATACTAAAGTTAACATTGCTCAGCCCTATGCAGCATTGTTCTTGACTTCTGAAATATCTTGTGAATATTCCCTTGAGACAGAAGCATCATTATCCTTCTATCTTCCAAATCTTTAATGTCTACAGTCTCCCCGGAGAAACTAATGGAATCTACATTGATGATGTTGAATACAAGAGAACAATCATAGCAGGGGATTTCAACGCTCACTCACCACTCTGGGATACCAGGACACCAACACATCAGGCCAGGCAGTAGAAGAGCTATGTAACACGTCCAACATTATAGTCCTCCAAGACGAGCCCCCATAAATTGGCTCGTGTTCATCTGTTAAGAACAAATTGTTTGTTGTCTATAGGTTGTCTAGGGTTTTCTCTATTTCCATAATTTACTGATGTACGACTCGTATTGACTCAGTAAAATTATCTAATAAAATTTCTGATCGCCTTCAAATGTTTTTCTTCAACTTGTTTAAATAAAAAAACTGGCTAGAATGTGTCTGTGTAATCGTTCCTATGCGTATTTATAGTCGTACTCGTCAACCAACTGGAACAAACTGTTAATTGTTGAAATGATAAATAAAAAATCTAAAACTTTCAAAGATTCTCTGAAGACCTCTGTTTGAACGACTTTCAATTTTAATTTACATAAGACTTCCATGAGCGACACACTGCTCCAACACAATTCAATATCTTGAAATTGAATACCGATTACTTCGTTCGATATATTCTTTATAAATAGTTCCACGCTTCAGTAAATTTCTTCCTCATATTCATAATAATACGCCGGTGCTTTTCAAGCACATTTATAATTTTGACCGTTTACTTTATTCTTTTCTGGTCATTCTTGACAAATTGTACTTCTCATCAATGTCCATACTATTATAGTTTTGTGCTTTCATGCACACTTTCTTTTAGTCGGCTAATAAATATATTCCTCAAATGTTTATAACTCTTCATGCAGGTTATACTAACCTTGACATGTCTCTCAATACATACTTCGGGCAATCGCGCCTATTCCTTACCGTGGATTACACATATCCTGACGAAATGGGTTTGTCCCATATTGAATTATAATCTTACTTGATTTCTGAGTCATAATCTGGACTCTTAAACATATTTTGTAAGTAGAATTCTCTACACATCGTGAGTGGACCACGCCACAAAGCCGACACTGTTTTATACTCTCTAGCGTAGCTATGGACCCTTCGTCATACTTCGCTACCGTCTTTTTCATAGTTAATGACCATATTTAATGACCATAGTTAATGACCATAGTTAAATACCATAGTTAATGACCATATTTAATGACCATAGTTAATGACCATAGTTAATGACCATTGTTAATGACTATAGTTAATGACCATACTTAATGACCATAGTTAATGACCATAGTTAATGACCATACTTAATGACCATTGACACAGGGTATTTTGTATTAAATACACATATGCCTTAGTCCTCGAAATACTACCCACGAGAGAGAGAGAGAGAGAGAGAGAGAGAGAGAGAGAGAGAGAGAGAGAGAGAGAGAGAGAGAGGTGGAGTGGAACACATTCAAGTAATAACGAACACTAGCAATGTTCCCAACTCTGTCTAATGTATTCAAATAATTATCACAACAATATATGTAGTTAGCGAAGTGTAACACATTGATGAAAATCTCAGATAACCAAATGCCTTATATTCTCACAACTAAATATCCTCTTGCATTCCACAATTCGAGTCAGCCATCATCACCAAAAACCTCGTCGCTCTCCCTACTCTCTCTTCTTCACTGCCCAATCAGAACGCCCCTTGCGTTCACCCCTGACCTGCTGACCTCGCAGTTTCGTGTTGTTAAGTTAAGTGTATGAGAACACCTCTCACACCCGACTGACATTATGTACCCGCCCCCAGCGGAGCACCGCCATTCCACAGCTGTGTTAATCACACTGTGACAACCATAGTTAATGACCATAGTTAATGACCATAGTTAATGACCATACTTATTGACCATAGTTAATGACCATAGTTAATGACCATACTTAATGACCATAGTTAATGACCATAGTTAATGACCATAGTTAATGACCATATTTAATGACCATAGTTAATGACCATAGTTAATGACTATAGTTAATGACCATAGTTAATTACTATAGTTAATGACCATAGTTTTAGTGTTTTGGTGAGGCACATCATGGTGCATAGCGATCTCTCTTAATATACCTTTTTCAAGATCGCTTCGCCCCATGATGCGCTATCAACACCTCTACAGAAAGCTAGTGGAACTAGTAGCCGACCAGACTAGTATCTGCAGACCTCACCAAACTTAATACATGGAGGGTATTGGAGGATATAGGAAGCGACCACCTACCCATCCTCACCACCATCTCACAATATAAAACTAAAAAGAAAACCAAAAGACAGCCGAAATAGAACTACGCTAGACCAAACTGGAAACATTACAAAATCATATCACACCAGCTCCTTACTGAAATAGACATGAACCAAGACATTAAAACCTTGAACGAACAGATCTCTACAGCCATACTGCAGGCAGCCAAACAGGCAATCCCCAAAGGCAGTCGTATCAAATACAGCAGCTTCTGGAATGAGGAATTTGAACACCTAGTACAATTAAGATGCAAGGCACGGAAAACCGCTCATAAAAATCCATGCCGGAAAACAAAACCACTTATAACAGACTCACTGCGCAGGTTAAGCTTGCGAACAAAAACACCAAAACGGAACCTGGAAAGAAAAATACGAAAACTTCGACCTCAGTAAAGAAGGGAAGAAAGCATGGAAACCATAGACAACATGGCAGGGACATGCCAGAGGGAAACCCAATTCCTATAAAACGACCAAACAATAACACAGCTACCTCCAACAGAGAAAAAGCCCGAGCCCTAAATCGATTCTTTGCTGAAGTCAATAAAACATATAAAAGAGCCAATCTAGATAAAGCCATCAAGAAACTTGCAAAATGCATGCTAAAAGCACACAAGGTTGTGGACAGTATCTTTGATCAGGAATTTATGCTAGCTGAACTACAATCCAGTCTCCTAAAGACTAAACTCAAAAAAGCACCAGGGCCAGACCAGATTAGCAACGACGTGATAGTTAAACTTGGGGAAAAGGGTTTACTGACGATCTTGGAATTCATAAACAAGACGCGAAGAAGCAGCGCTGTATGTACAGGATGGAAAACAGCTAACATTATCCCAATTCTCAAAAAAGGCAAACCACCAAGATAAGTCAGTAGCTACCGGCCAATTTCCCTGACTTTGTGCATTGGGAAAATGGCAGAATGTATGATAAAAGCATGCCTCTAGTGGTGATTAGAGAAAGGGAAAGCCCTCCATCCTAACCAAGCAGGATTTAGAAGAGGAAGACAGATTGTTAACCAGGTAATCCGTTTGGTGCAACAGATTGCGGATGCTTTCCAGGATAAAAACCATGTGGCCGCAGTTTTCGTAGACCTCAAGCAAGCATACTACCGAGTATGGAGAGATGGTCTGTACTTCAAGATGCAGAAGATGGGCATAGAAGGAAGAGCGTTTCGTTGGATAAAAGATTCCTCACAAATTGAACCATCTCTACAACGTTCAAAGGAACAACATTAGGAAAAAGAACAATCCAAGAAGGCTTCCCTCAAGACTCAGCCCTATGCTGCACTCTGTTCCTCAAATACAAAAACGGCCTTGTAGATCATCTTGAATTACCCAGCGCCCTGTTTGCTGATGACCTAGTCTTATGGGCAGAAGAGAAGTCCCTTCGCAATTGCGAAAGAAACTAAACCGTGCACTGGCTGCTCTAGCAACCTACTGCAGCTTGTAGAAAATGGTGATCAACACGAGTAAGACAGTCTAAACTCAGCAACAAAACAGTAAAAATGGGAACTGGATTTAAGACTTGATGATACAAAGTTAGCTAAAGAGAACAATCCGGCTTATCTGGGGATACAGATAGATACAAGACTCACATATAAAACTGTAGCGTCCTTTTTGGGTCCTTAACAGTAGTAAAGTAGACACGAGTCTGACTTCTGTTAAGAGGGTACGCATCAACTAATGTGGTAAGAATATATTCGTAATTAAATTCATCGCGCACGGAAGCGCACATATTTGTGCGTGGGTATTTTGCGTTTTGTTGCTAAACACTAGATGACGCAGTGACCTCAGAGAGAGATGGCTGGAATGGAAGTCAGACATTGGTCTGTTCGTTCGAACCCCAGATTGGGGGTAAACTACTGTTGATGTCTATGTTATACGGCCTTCCAGATGGAAGCTATCGCCGTGAGAATTTCAAAGTAAGTTTTGTTCATTGGAGCTTATGAAAAATAAATATTTATATTGCGGTTTCGCAAAGATGAATCTAGTCAACACATTCTATGGGGAATTATTGACCCTCAATTAGGGTGTATTGAAATGGATCAAAGTTGAAGTAAAGTTTGTGGATCCAGCCGATTATTTGCAAGTACGTGCCGTTTGGACGAAGTATATCACAAAAGTATAAAGTATATTTTAGCCGTCCTATGGATTACTGCAGATGATTGAGAGGTAAATCAAATTCAGGACTTAGGATTATAAATATGTATTGTTTACTTTGATGCCTCAAATAGGATATTCGGATATGCCAAATATATTGTTTACGAGGCCTTTTTAAGATGAGACATTCTTGGATGTATCATATACCCTTGATCATAATGGGTATGTCTGCCCTTGAGAGGTCGACCGTTATAATATTAGATGTCAATCAAGCTCATGATATAAATTGCTTGATCATACATGAACATTGATGCTTTACTTACGATGTCCTGTCGTCTGTTCTTTAATATGACTATCATGAGACTATCCGATCTGAACATTGATAATACCTTGTATATTAACATTTTCGCCATGTTTATTATTATGCAAATCGTCCATATCAGATGATGTATACTCTGCCCGTCTTATCGTACGTCAAACGTGATTGTCAAATAAACTGTGTCTAAAATTCATTCAAGAGTTCCAGTGTGCTTCATTTGGCACTGGCATTTGTTGACGTGCCCTGTTGAGATTCTGGTTGCTTGATCGCCACATAACCAAATAACATTCGCGTTATTAGCACCAGTAGTCAACTAGTCATCACTGCCAAAAATGACTACTACAATCTGGTGGCCAGTGTGCTGTGAAAAGGTCTACAACAGCTGGTAGCAAGTTTCAAGGGAAGAATTGTTCGAAATGTATTGAGCTTTCAAGGCGACAACAACTTGGATTTAGATTCAAGTTTAACGGTTATTCAAGGTCAAGTGGATCTCAACTACCACCATCAACTTTGGACACTGTCACTTTTTACGTTAACTCGTTCATTATAGCTCATTTATGCAGCGTCAGAATGCCAAGATCGCAATTTCTGTGAGGGCCAGAGAAAAGGTTTTCTGAAAAAAAGATAAGTAAAGTTGAGTGTGTTCTATCACCGTTGCATGTATAGTTGAGCCCTTGCTTTAATATGTCTATTTGTGCATTCCATGTTGTATATTCCATGTTTCATGTGGGCGGTTGGGTTTGGCGGCTTGCGAAGGAAATATCCCAGATTCACCCCCGGGCCTTCGTGAGTGTTCTGTAGGGACACACTTTTGCAGACTTCCCTCAGTGGAAATCCAGCTTCTGTTAGCTGTAGGATTTTTGAGTCCACTGTGTTTGGTTGTCTGTGACAACTAATTGTTTAGGTGTATCGTCAAGTTTTTTACTATTGTTTTCGTAGTAACTTCTTATATGTGCCTTATTTGTATGATGTATTTTGTTCGTAAACGTCACCCTCAACCTCACTATCGTTTATTTTTATACACCATTTGTGTTTATACCTTGTGTTGTCAATTGTCTTGTTATTAATTTCGCAGTTGTCATTGCATTCTTTGCAAAATTCTCTTTTTAGTTCTACTGTGTGGTTCGTTTGAACTTTGTCGCTATTATTACATTGTCTACTTCTGTGTACTCTGATTATATTTTAATGCATAATTTGATTCTTTGATTAATAACATTATTAATATAATTAGCAAGTATTTGTTGCAGTTCTATGGACAGGAACTCATTGCACTTATAAGAGAGTAATACATTTTAAATTATTTGATAAAATCTTTCTAAGGAAGTAAGATTACAAATACACATTTGTCATAATGGCAACTTTGGATTATTTTATTAAGCAAGCTAAAGCCCTTAGTATGACTCCCGAAGAAGTCAAACAATTCGCACTTGTCGAATATGACAAGGCTCAGAACTTGGAAGCAAACAAATTAGAGGCAGAAGACAAAAGACTTCAGATTGAACTTGAGAGTAAGAAATTAGCCGCTCAGGAAAATGAAAGAACACTACAATTGGAAATGAAAAATAGAAAATTAGCTGCTCAAGAAAATGAAAAAAGACTTCAGATTGAACTTTAGAATAAGAAAATGGAAATGGAAAATAGAAAATTAGCAGCTGAAGAAAATGATAGAAAAATTCATATGGAACTTGAAAGTAAAAAAATTGAACTTGAAAATAGGAGATTGGCTGCTGAAGAAAATGAGAAAAGATTTCAGCTTGAGGCCGCAGAAAATAAAAAAAAATGTTTCAGCTTGAGGCCGCTGAAAATGAAAGAAGATTTCAGCTTGAGTCTTCTGAAAATGAAAATAGAAGACAACATGAACAAAAATTGATGGCACTAGAGCTTGAAAAAATTAGATTAACTAATGAAGGTAATGCTCAAAATGCTCAGTTTGTTCACACCTCTTCTAACAAAGAAAATATTAGACATGTAAACTTAAAATTGCCAGTATTCAAACAAAATTCAGACGACATATTATTTTACCTGGATAGATTTCAAACAATATGCGAAGCAAATAAGATTGACAAATCACACTATTGCGCACATTTGTTGATATTACTTGCAGGCGAGGCATTGACAGTATTTAATCTGTTGAAAGACACTGAAAAAATTGATTACAATATTGTCAGAGCTGCTTTGCTTAAAAAATTTCAACTGATGAGGATGGCTATAGGCTAAAGTTTAAATCACTAAAACCTGAAAGTGGAAAGGATTTTGGTGACTTTATCTCACTCATACGTCTTACATTCGACAGATGGGTTGAACTATCCAAAATAGAACATTCCTATGAGGATATCGTAGACTTATTACTGCGTGATAAAGTTTTGTCTTCGGTTAACTCGTTATTTCTTTCCTTCTTACATGAACGTAAACCAACAAATATGAACGAAATGGAGCAAAACTGTAGAAATTATTGTACTGCACATCCAAACATGGTTGTTAGCAATTCTCTTGTTAAAGATGAATTGCCTGTTGCATTTGCCATGCAACAAGGAATTCATTTCCGTCATCGCTCTCTCAGTAATGATAGGAGCTTTAAAAAGGGAGATAACAAGAATTACAATTCTTTGAAAGGGAAATCATTTCGACATGGATCTCCATAAAATCAAAATTGGGGTCAATCTCACAGATCACGGGATTTTTACAAGAATGATCCTGGAAATTATCAAGGTAATGATTACAACCATAATTGGCAATCCAGATCAAGTTTTTCTAATAACAGACATATGTCTCCAAACAAACAATATGGTCAAAGGGACAATAGTCATAACAATAATTGGCGAGCTAACCAAAATGGTAATCCCAATAGATATAACAATTATAGCAGTTTTAGAGACAATAGTCAAAATCGATCTCGAGCTAGGGATAGATCTTCCAATGGTAGATCGCATCATCAAACAAATTCTGCTCTGCATGATACTCAGGTTAATTTAGATCAGGATACAAATGTTAATCCTCACAATGCATCGTCTTGTTCTCTTGATTTTGAGCAGGCTAAATTTTGCCAGGAATGTATTACGGTTATGGGACAGAAGAGCCAAGTCATCAGCAAAATCCAGATCATCCAACTGCTTAGTCAGAGTCTACTGGATTCCATCTCTGTTGTGTGATGTCGATGTTCTCATAACCCAGTCTATTGCTAATAAGAAAACAAATGGAGACAAGAGGCATCCCTGTCGCACTCCTGTTCCTATCCCAAATGGTTCTGTAAGCTGTCCTTCATGAAGAACTCTGCATGCCATGTCTTCATATGTTTTCTTTATTAAATTAATGATCTTCAGGGACACTCCATAATGCATCATCAATTTCCAAAGTGATTCTCTGTCTACACTGTCAAATGCCTTTTCGTAGTCCACAAATTCGATGTATAATGGTGAATTCCATTCCAGACTTTGTTCAACTATTATTCTCAAAGTGGCTATCTGGTCTGTACAGGATCTGTTTTGTCGAAAACCTGCTTGTTCATCTATCAGTTTCTTGTCTATGGATAATTTTAATCTCTCAAGGATAATCCTATTTAATACTTTTCCTGGCACTGATAGTAACATTATTCCTCTATAATTTGTGCACTCTTGTAAATTTCCTTTCTTAGGCAACTTAACCAGATATCCTTCCTTCAATTCTGCTGGTATCTCTTCCTTTTCCCAGACTTTACCAAGTAATTTATATAACATCTCTATAGCCGTGTCGATATCTGCTTTGATGGCCTCTGCTGGAATGCTATCTGGTCCAAACGCTTTTCCATCTCTTAGAAGCTTTATGGCTTTCTTTATTTCTTCCTTCGTTGGTCTTTCATCGTTAATTTGTAGCTTTTCTTCTGCTGGCTGGATGTCCGGGGGGTTTTGTGGAGCTGGTCTATTGAGAAGGTCTTCAAAATATTCTGTCCACCTCTTCATTTGCTCTTGTATATTGCTGAGCAGTTTTCCATTCTTGTCTTTTATGAGGCAACTTGTTTGCTTGTATTTCCCTGTCAGCTTCTTTGTGCTGTTATACAGTTCTCTCATATTTCCTTTGGCTGCAGCATCTTCTGCCTCTCTTGCCAACTCCTCCATATACTTCCTCTTGTCTCTTTTGATACTTCTTTTAACTTCTTTGTTTGCTTCTGTGTACACTTCTTGAGACTTGGCTTTGGAACTTCTGGTTTTGCTTGTGTTTAAATGTGCTTTCTTTTTTTCTGTCTTTTATCTTATTGATGGTTTCTGTTGTTATCCATGCTTTTTGTTGTCGTTCCCATTTCCCCAGTATTTCTTTACATGTCTCACTCCATTCCGTTTTGATTTGCTGCCAGTAGTCTTCTGTATTCTCTACATCTTCCAGCTGTTGGAGCACTTTGAATTTGTTGGATATTGTGACCGCAAATTTGTCTCGTGTTTCTTGATTTCTTAGATGTCCTACATTAAATTGTTGTCTATAATTTTGCATTGTTGCATATCTCTTGAGTTTCATTGTTTACTTTGGCTATCAGAAGGTGGTGATCTGATGCCACATCTGCTCCTCTATATACCTTTACATCCTGCAATGATGATCTAAACTTCTTCTTTATGCATATATGATCAATCTGATTTTCTGTTCTATGGTCTGGTGATATCCATGTTGCCTTGTGTATTTTCTTATGTGGAAACATGCATCCTCCTATAGCCAGTTGATTTGAAGCACAGAAGTTTGAGGATAGTTCCCCAATTTCATTCATTATTCCTAGCCCCTGTTTTCCCATGACTTCTTCAAAGCCAGAGTTTACTGTACCCATCTTTGCATTCATGTCACCCATTAAAATTGTGATGTCTCTTCTTTTGTTACTTTTTCCATAATTTCCTGAAGTCTAGTATAAAATGCTTCTTTCACAGACTCTTCTTTGTCATTAGTTGGTGCATAACATTGGATGATGTTTACATTTATTTTCTTTTTAGCTGTTTTAAAAGTAGCTGTTATTATTCTGGGTACAACGGCTTCCCATTCAATGAGTGCTTTCTGTGCTTATTTAGATAACAAAAGATCTACCCCTTGACTGTGGGTGAACTTTCGTCTTCATGTCTTGAGGACAGCACCAATTCACCTGTGATGAGTTTCTTCCTGTTGTGACGATATTCTTAATACAATAGCTAAATTAAATAATATTATAGTGCATAAAGTCAAAAATAAGATAGAAAATAAAACTTGAGTTCCAGCGTCTTCCCCCACGCCAGCCAGCATGTCGGTTTTGATAAGCCTAATAGCCGAATGGAGGATACTGTCTTTTCCTAATTCGACCTTGAGATTAAATGTAACACTTTTGCAAGTTCAAGTCGTATTGCCAAAACGACAGAGTGATAGAATATAAGAAAAGGAGGCAAGAGATGGAAAGACAGAACCTAGGGTACGCCGTCTCGCGTTGATTTCAAAAAGCCAACTCGCGCGACATAGCCTTGGGCGATTTTCAAATTACGATACTAAAACTAAAAAATGTTCGTCAATTTGGTCACGCAGACAGCCTTAGCTCTAATAAAAAATGACGTAATTCTAACGGACTCGGACGATTCTCGTTTTTAGTTTGAAAATAGTTGTAAAAAGAAGTGAACAGGTGGCAGTTTCTAGATTTGAACGACTAACATAGAAAAAAAATATGGAATTATGAACCATAATACATATGGCTATAAAAATTATATATGCGGATGCCTTATGATTTCCTGAGCAATAATATGGTGTCAGTTACACGCTAGTACAATAAATAACCAAGATATTGGCAATAATGTTGTTCGTCCATCACAAGTGATGAAGACCACTCTGTTCATCCAATTATTAGGATGTTAGGATAGTCTATGAGTACGAAGGTGACTGATGAGCCCAATGCGGGCCTGGAAGGATCTCGGACAGTGTGGGCAGGGAATGTTTGCTTCATGTGAAGGTTTTATTTCACGATCTTTTCTAGCTTGTCTCCGCTGTTCCGCTGCTGCTCTTCTGGAAGATTCGCATGCCACTGCACCTTTACGAAGAGATGTGCGCCAGGCAGTTCGGTCTTGCGCAGCAGCTTCCCATGTGTCTGGGTTTATGTCAAAGGTTTTTAATGAAGCCTTAAACGTGTCTTTGAAGCGCTTTTTCTGGCCACCATGGGAGCGTCAGTGGAAGACGACCATATGGCCTGAGCCGCCTGTGTGTAGGTCTGCGACTATGACTGCCAGTGCACCCACGCCTGCCGCTTCGCCGCTCGCCCATCGCCACAGGACTTGTTGTGAGTGGATGGATGAGTGGATGAGTGGATGAAAGAGTGACTTGCGCAGTGATTTGGTTTAAAGTGAGGAAGAGTTGCGCAATTCGTCGACCTCACTCTCTCGCCTGGGTCCATCTTAATCCAGTGGCAAGACAAGTCAAGACGAATGGAGATGAAGTCAGGTGCAGTGGATGACCATGGCTTTCTACGTGCCTCGCCATGCTCCTTACGCTCCACAGCGCGTTGCTGGTAATCGCCGTCATGCCCGTTGAACCAACAGGTGGTTTCTTCCGCGCAGTCTACCGAATCCAGTCTTCGCATGCATGGGTAGGCAGACCCTAACTCACCGAAGGTTATATAACCAGTCGGCTACCCTCACCTAGTTTAGCCGGCCTGTCAAAGCCGTTTCCCGGGGGGTGGCCGCTGTCGCATGCTGACAGCTACGAGGAGCCACAGGTGAGAGCTGAATGCCAGGTTTGGACCAAAGGTGGCCGAGCTGCCCTGAAAAGGGCATGACAGCTCCTTAACCAGAGGTACTACCAATACCTGACATCCCAAACCCCCCCAATAATACTATGTATTGTAAGACGGACTGACGGGGAAAAAAAAATCATGCCTGCTTATTTTTTTCATAGCATGTTTTGAAAAAAAACTTTTGGGGAAATAAGGACTAAAAGGTATCTGTAATTTGATTGGCTGTAGTTAAAAGAAAGGCGAGATAGGATTGGTTGACCTAAAACTAAAAATATATTTGCAGTAGTAAACATAGTAGTTTGAGAGTTTGATTTTTTAAAAGTTTGATTCAAAAATAAATGTGTGCATGGTCCCATTGGCCAATGCATTCTATATTATCGGAAACGTAGACTGTTCGTTGCCATTTTGAGAAAAATTTCTGTTGAACAAGGAGCGATGAGAGTAGGCTTGTGCTTTTCAAACCTATAGAAAGCAGTCTGGACAGAAGGCAGATCTAAAGTGTGCCATATTGTTTGCCAGTCATCGTTCGCTTGTGTATATTTCATTGAAATTTGTGGTAAGATTGATTTTATTAACATTTTATTTAAAATAAAATTTGAATGTGAGATATTAACATACGACTGTAAGTAAGTGGGTCTATGGCAGACTTAGGCAGAGCCTAGAGATTGATCCATCATATGATAGACTATCAGAGAGGTGTAGAACTACAAGATTATATATGATTGTCATCAAGGAGCATAACACCTATCCTATTGTATGGAAAAGATTACTGCTGGAATTGCAGAGGCGTTGTAACCATTAGGGGAGAGGAATACTGGTATACATTGTCACATCAAAATATAATGGTGAAATAGGTTGTCATAAAGAGCTGACCCTATTCGTTTGTTTGTACTGTGCCTGTAATTAATTGTGGAATATTATTGTATACTTGTTATAAAGAAGGATGCATAACCTTCGTATTTCAGGGTTTTTGGTACTGACATTAACGTAGTACCAAGCTCGTGGGAACTGTTCGATTCCTGACACTGTTTGCATATTTCGAGCACATGCTGGATGCCATTGCCTTTCAAGAAGTGTAACAGATTGTCCAGCGAGCATATGAAAAGATCTAGCGGTGTTATCCTTCGAAGATAAGTGCCTGTTCGGCACCAGGAAGCTCAACCTCTAGTTTTAAAATAAAGACTGTGAATATTGAATAAACATTCCACTCTTGTCAAACGAAAAGAAAATAAACAATAGGGGGTGATGTTAACCAACAACCTACCATTGTATACCAGTATTAACTTAAGTTAGAAAACTACATCTACACACTTATATTATAATAACATTTGTATTATGGACAGAAGATCCATTGTGTTATTTAATTGATGTAAATAATTCTTTTGATTTCACTTTTGATTGTCAGTCCTGATTCAAAACAAACTATAATCAGGACAATAAATTGTAAAAAATTAACGTTTACCCAAAATTCAACCACTGACTTACTAAAGATAGTCTTTTAAAGTGTAGTTTGTATGTGATTGTCGTAGTACTGTTGTGTTGTGTTGGATAATAAAATAATTGTTTATATGTTTAGTTAGTTAATGCAACATTACACTACATATTCATAACCCTAGACATCAAACGTAGTCATCATACATTCTAGTCAAAGAATAATTCTGAATGAGATCATAAAGGTGGTAGCAGAAAGGCACCCTGTAAACTTACCATAATATTTGTTATATTCAGGGACCTTCACAGCTGACCTCATTCAGTACACTAAGAGTACATAACAACATTTCTTAACATCAAATCTACCACACCTGTCTACCCCCTTCCACTTTGTTTCACACATTCCCAGAACCTCAATTTTATATTCCTTCATTTCTGCTGCTACTTGTGCCACTTTCCCTTGTTCGTTTAATGTCCGAACATTCCAGGTGCCAAATCTGGAAATTCTCCTAGAAGGAAGAAGGTTAGTCAGTTACACAGACTCCTTTCGGCTTTCTCTGTGCTGCATCATACGCCTCCCTGCGAGAGGACCTTCCCCTGTCTTGGATGGCGGTGTTTTATTTTCTTTAATTGACTTGTCCGTGTTTGTTGAAGTCTTTTGTGGTTTAAATTTTTTACATGATGGGGTAACCGTCCACATGCTCAACCCTCCTTAGTCGCTTTCTACGACATGCTTGACAGGGAACAGTGTTACTATTCTTTGCTCCCCTTTCGGGCCCCGGTAACACACGGGTGACACAAAATCATACAACAGGCTTATCACAGCAGAGCATTCATGGGGAATCACTGACATAGATATCTCACACAAAAAGTTTATAAAGATCTTACAGGAGCAATCATTACACAAACACTAAAAATTACAAACAAACAAGATATAACTGACATAGCTTTTATTGCCCAAGAACAATTCAACTCACTGAACGAAGCATTTGAGAAAGTACACAACAAAATATCACACAGTAAACCAATTAGAAAAGAATCAATATCATCAATAAAAGCATCAATAGAGACATGTATGTCTTTGTTCAGAAAGCTATTCCCCAGTAAGACAATTCCTAAACAGCACATATTAGAAAAACATTGCGCAGACTGGATCAGAACTCATGGCTTTGGAATGGGCATGCATGGAGAGCAAGGAGGAGAATTTGTACATTCCACTATTTCCAAAATTGAAAGACGCGCCAGCGGTATTAAAAATATAACTTCACAATTAAAATTTATAATGGAAACTCCTTTGTTACAAATTTCTCCATCTGTGAATGTACAGATTCCTCCTACAAAAAAAAGAAAAAAAAAAGTGTGAATGATAATTGAGCGAAATTTTGGGGCTAGAGCAAATTATGGCAGTTGTTGCGTGAGAGTGACTGAATTAACAGAATGCTGAGATCATTCAATAGGTGTCTTTTTTATTTATTAAATTGAACATTTCATTTTACTCATGACCATACTCATTTTAAAATGACCATCGTGGTGTATGATTGAGAGATAATTGTTAGCTCTCATGTTTTGGGCACAAATGGGTGTGTTATTTTAAGGTAATAAATGTGGACTTGCAATTTAACGTTTCAATAATTCATGTTTGACGCATGAATCCAAAACATAATTATGATATCCATGTTCTGCAGGTTTTCTGCTTTTGATTTCTGTGATTTTTTTTGCATATTGAGTGGGATCGATTTAGTTTAATTGCATAAGAAAGAAACCATAACAAAATATTAAAAACACGTAAATTTTACAATATTTCAGACTATTATATCTTCTGTTCTAATTGTGATAAAATGTTTGTTCTTGTTCTAAAATTTACTCTAACTTCTCTAGTCTTGCTTAACGCAAAATTAAAGCTGGTGTTTATAACAATAAAGTAGCTTAAGCGCATTAATTAACCCCTATCAAAAGTAAACACAGCCACATTTATTTCCCGTTAGGAAGTTGACCCCGTGACCTCTGTTACGATAGCTATAAATAGCGCGGTTAAGAAAAACTAAATGTCGCTCGCAAACCGCCGTGGTCTACGTAATTATTTTATTTGACGTAATTTTAACCTAGCGAAGTTCTATTTGAGCACCGGGATGTTTTAAAATTATGAACACATATCGGTGCGCAAAAAGAGGCGTAACAAGGTCACTCTACATAAATAGCAACAGAAACCGAGTTGTTCACAAAATACTGTCAAATGTAGACACTGTCCAAACCCGTTGTAGAAAGTACAACATCATTTACTACAGTGCCCTGCATTCCAGGGAATGAGACAACTCCTAACACACAACCAATCCATAGAAAATACACTGTATGGCAGCCCAAAACAGCTTATACGAACTGCGCAGTACCGCATAATTGCACCAAGGTCATCAAGAGCTGAAGCTCAATGACTGGATCAAAGTCAAGTCAAGTCCTTCAATCTAAAACTCTGCCAAGAGTAATCTTGTGCGAAGGTAGACACCTTTGAAGACCCACATCAGATACTCTTCAGTTTTGGCCACTGTTGGACCACTATTGCAGAGCAAAGGGGAGGCAATCCGTGACAACTTGTGGTCTCGTCTTGAGATTGAACTCGGACCCAGAAAGTTGATATAACAACTTGGGATCCTAACCCGGATAATATTAATTCTCCTAGTAGACTGAAATAAATTTTAGATATAATAAAAAAAGTAGTGTCAGCTATAGTGTAGATCTGATCACACGTATTGCCAAATATAAGTAAATAAATAAATAAACAATAAGGTGAAATAACTTAAGAGAATAATTGAATAAGTGCTAAAAGTAAATTTTCTGTTAAGTAATTTGCAGAGGCGAAAAATATACTTCGTTGTTAAGGCATATTTTTGTTGTAGTGGTTAAGTTATAAATTTAGTAAGCTAGTTACGTGAATAAGAAAGCTGTTATTTTTATATAGCATTTGTGCAAAGCCTGTAATAGACTTCTTGCTCAGAATGGCCGAACCTAAATCTCCACACATTTTATCTAGGTATGGCTAAAGAGATGGGGAAATGAGTTTATCGGGCAAAGATTTAGTTGACTATGTGGAGAAGTGTGTGGAGAATGACCGAGACAAGGCAGAGAAAGCCGTCATTCACAAAGAAAGGAGGTTTGTAAGGGAGCACGAAAAAGTCAAAGCAGAGAAAGAAGCCGACAAAGCCAGAGCGGAAGCCAAGGAGAGAGAAAAAGAGAGCGCATTTTCAAAGGAACATGCTGAAAGAGCAGACAAGAAGGAACAGGCCAACAGGGCCCTCGCCATTAGACTGAAAGAATTAGAAATCGAGGGAAGAACGGTCGAATATAGTTCTAACGCTAGAGGGTTTGGGAGTTCTCAAGGTAGCGAGCAGGGAAATATCTCTCAGGTGGCAGTGCCTAGTGCAGTCTCCTTCCAATTAGATGTCTACTCAGAGGCTTCTGGGGAAATAGATATATATATATATCGCTAGGTTTGAATCCTCAGCCGCTACCTATGGTTTAGATAAGGAGAGTTGCAGCATGAAGCTCTCAGAGCCTGAGAGGACCTGCTTACGATTTCTTCCCAAAAATGGCCCTGAAGACAACAACAATTATGACTTGCTGAAGAAAGCCTTATATGGACAGCCTGGTATAGATTTTACTTGACGTTTACATGCCATGATCTGCTCACTCTTGACTGAAAACTTGACCAATGCTACGAGATTTCCAGCACTTCAGCGTTCAACCTTTTTTTTCAAGAGGTATAAAGTAGAAATATGTAAGACAATTTGTGATTGCCAGTGAGAGAACGACACTACAGTTGATGAATTAACAAGGTTATGATTGCTAGAACTAGGTATCAAACATAAGAGTAGCAGAGATGGATGTATGAGAGGATGCATTTGTCGTGCACACAACCAGGGTTAAATGCATTTCTTGCATTAGGCGGGTGCGAAAGGGGAGTGGGACAACTAACTGCCTCTTATTCCCCACCCGTCTATAGACCAAACCTTTCTCCCTGTAATATGCTTCCTGAGGAGTATGTGAGTAATTGCCACACAATTTAGAAAAGCAAGGCTTCAGGGTGTTATCGGCACTTTGTGCCTGCTTCAGCTCCCAAATATTCGGGCTGTTTAAAGATAAGAGCTCAGGGGCCGCTGAGGCGATTCCTGTGTTCTCTCCGTCTTGTGTCGATCTGGAGTCACGTGAGGGATCTCTAAGAAACACATATTTCCTCCCTAAGATGAGAGGGTAGACGAAATCGTCTACAACTGGAGCAATGATTTTGCCTCGTATATATCGGGTTGAAACACCAATTTCCGCAAATGGAAGAGCCATAAGCTTTATGCTCTTCCAGGGCCCCTGTATGTCTACAATTTCACCAGTGTACTGGTGAGCCTTCACCAAAGATGGGGAAACCAAAACGGAATATTCGAGACCCGAAACATACAAGCACCGTATGGTTTGGTTACCCACGGTTACTTGCTCAGTAATAGAAGGGTGGCTGGAATTTTGTTCATATGCCTGGGTGTCATGTTTCCCTATCAGCCCCCTGATCAGACATGCGACATTATAAGGGCCGGTTTTCGGCCTTTTACAGTCCGATGTGAAATGCGTGTCAGATTTACACACTTTACAATATCGTTTTCCAGTTCGCTGTGCTGAAATGCTCTGTTTCTGCCTATGGTGATCCTGTGGTTGTTGTTGCTGTGTCGTGTTGTGTGAGGTGTTGGTCGTACTCTTGGATTCAGTGAAGGGGCTCTGCTCTCGTTTGGGAGACTTTCGTGTGGGCACTTTTTAGCCGGCGCCACTTACGACTGGGCGCTCTGGTACCGATCAGCAAACAGTAACGCCTGATCAAGCGTTTCGGCCCCATGGTACGCCAAGAACTGTCTCATGTCTGGGGTGAGCGAGCCCTTAAACTGCTCCACAATAATCATTTCTTGTAATCCCTCGTACGATTCATCGAAGGCTTTTAGTGATCCCCGCTTCTCCAAGTACATAGCCAGACGTGTAGCGAACTGCATGTGCGATTCGTCTTTTTGCCTTTTGGCTTCCCGGAATATGCTCTGAAAAGTTTGTTCATTGAGCTGAAAACGCTGCAGCAGAGATTTCTTCAACAAATCATAACTGTTGTTATCTTCCGGTGACATTTTGAGGAAGACGTCGTACGCCGGTCCTCACAGACTCTGAGATAGCTTCATGTTGTATCTCTTTCTATCTATCTATAGGTGGCAGCTAAAGACTCAAACTTAGCAAGATCAATGAATATTTCATCAGAAGCCTCTGAGTCCACATCTAACTGAAAAGAGGCTGCGCTCGAAACAATCGCGTGAGATATTTTACCCCCCTCACTACTTTGAGAGCTACCCGACCCATTAGTGCTAGAACTAGATTCGATTCTTCTTCCTTCGATCTCTAATTCTTTCACTCTAATAGCGTGGGCTCTGTTTGCCTGTTTCATTTCCTTAGCGAATCCTCTTTCGGCCTGTTCCTTCTCCTTAGCGAATCCTCTTTCGGCCTGTTCCTTCTCCTTAGCGAATCCTCTTTCGGCCTGTTCCTTCTTTTCTGCTCTTTCAGCACGTTCTTTTGCGAATGCCCTTTCTTTTTCAGTCTTTTGCTCTTCAAAAGATCTTGGCTTTTCCTTCTCTTCTTTTTCGTGTTCTTGTTGCTTCTCCTTCTATTCCATTTATAATCTTATCTCTTCTCGGGCCGCGGTTTTCTTGGCTTCTATCCTGTCTTTATCTTCTTTAATCCGTTCCTTAGCTTCTTTCACAGAAGTGGCTACAAAATCAGATAATTCTTTGCCGGATAAGCTCCTCTCTTTCGCAACATTTAATTAAAAAGTGTAGTGATTTTTTGATTCGGTCGGGCTGGGCAAGGAGATTGTTTACAGGCGACACGAATTACAATTGCTACTTGTCTAAAATAAAATTAGCCGCTCTAGCTGACTAAAATTATAAAATGCACAACCCCGACAACAGAAATAAGGCTTCAGCAATGGACAATTCTTTTCCTCTTCCAATTAATTTTAGAGAAGTTTTTTGTGTTGATTTTATCAATTATTACCTTACTCTTAAAATATTTCAGCTTATTTATTTATTTATTGCAAGACGTATGAACAGATCTAACTAAACTAATAACTAACAATACTCTTTCAGTAAATCTAAAATGTCTGTCAATATTCTAGGGAAATAAATAGACCAGTACTATAATAAAAACGAGGCCCGCAATTGTTATTTATCACAAATGCGTGTTCGAGTTCAGTCCCAAGACGAGACCACAATTGTTATTGATCACAAATGTGTGTCCGAGTTCAATAATCCCGGCTCGAGTCGCCCAATTGTCACGGATTGCCTCAACTGCTTTTCAGTAGTGATCCAACAGTGACCAAAACTCAAGAGTATCTAATATTGGCTTCCAAGGTATCTACCTGCGCGCAAGATTACTCTTGGCAGAAATGTAGATAGAAGATTAATGACACTTCTACCTAATGGTAGCGTGCACAAGATATTCCCAGAAGTAAAGAACAGAAGCTGCTTAGGGCTGAGCAATTTGTTAACTTATTATTTGGTCCGTCGTCTTTTGTGAATGGTTTACGCAATGGTTTAGCCCGTTCAAGCCCACAGTTGGTGTAATCCAACGAAATCCCTCTGTTTACTGTAAATATATGTCTAAGTATTTATATATAGATATATTAATTATTCTGACTCAGACGTTTGCTTTCATACATATAACTGAATCAACTATTATTGTTTAGTTTTAAAACAACAGGTAACAAATTTAATAGTGAAATAGTCTTTAACTGGTTAAAAGAAATATGGAAAGATTAGTGGAATTTTTATAGTTAGAAATGTCTCGTCATTGAGACGTAGGTGGAAATTTAACTTTATACTTAAAGTTTAACTGAAATGTCCTTTTTGCTGGTGCCTTTTAGTCAGTACTTAGATTGTATGAGTGCGTCCTGCAACTGTGGTTCATCATTTCTGTGATGACGAAATCCTTCTCCACACTCTCTTCCACTGTATGCGGTTATGGTGGATGCAATTCTCTCACACTAGCTGCGTTAGTACCACAAATCGTCTGATGGCTTGTAACCACGAACCCAAAATTTTGGGAATACACAATCTCCTTGCGCAGATTTTCAGATGGACTCGAGCAATTTCCGTACATATGCTCTTGAACCAATTTCGTCTGAGAAATTCCTCTTATGACGGTGTTCTATGAATCACTTGGCCCGGGGAACTAGTAATTCCTCTTCGACGGGTGTTCTGCGATACACTTGGTCTGGGATATTATTTCTCTTATGACTGATGATCTAATTCCTAGGTTTCGAGTCTTGTATTTATAAAGTCCTGGTACCGAAGTTTTACAGTCTGTGTATTTAAATATGCGCGTTTACTCTTAAGGCGTCAGCGTTGCCTAAATACTGTCGATCGGTCTCTTTTGATATAGGAATTCTAGGTCCGATCCTTCTCTTCCTGGCTGTTGGGAGTTGCTCGGTTGAAGTTGCAAAGCTGTCTGTTCTGTGTTTCTGAGTTCACTAGATTATATCTCTCAGTCTCAGTTCAATTCATAGATGTTGTTTCCGCCGAATGTTCCAATAGAATGCATTGTATATTCCGGCTCTCCCTACAAACCAATCAAATCTCTCTAGCACTGTTTGGGTGGAGAGGTTTTAAAAACCCCCCCCCCCCCCCCCCCGCGTGTTTAAAATATTAATTTTAATACCCACGCGTGACTTCTTTATAAAAAGATGTAATATTGTTCCGGCTGCACCTATGTGCCTCCCACAATATTGTGACCATGTTTTCCACCAAGATGTCTACCCCGACAGGTTATCCAATTATCGTCTTTATCTGCGTGCCTCCACCAGACAGACGTCTGGTCAGACAATGGTGTCTTCTTTTATCGTGCGCACAAAACAAGCTTGTGTCAACACGATCAGCAGCTTTTCACTGGGGTCAAATGTTGGACCGACACGTTTCCAAAGGTGGTCAGACGGATTCAAAGAGATAGAGGGTGACCGTTCTGATGACTGGGTATTGTTACGATAATACCACAGTTCACCTGGCGGAACGTAAATATGACTGAGGAGTGGTAAACAAGATAAAGACAGTCCTATAGCAAATACTTCCGTAGGGGAGTGGAGTGTTAGAAACCTTCCCCTACTAGATTCAGCATAGAGAGTAAAATAAAGAATGAAGGGGCAAAAATTATGCCAAATAAAAGCGACGATGAAGAGAAAAATAGAGAAAAAAGTGATACTGACGGAGTGGATGTGAGATCGCACAACCGTATTGTCACACTTCATCAAGTAGTTACGTGCTTTTCCAGCAGTAGTTTCCATAGCAATATGTTTTACAGGAGGAGGTTTCTCAACAACATATTAGTCCCCTTGTACGACATGCTCGATGGGATAGTAGTCCTTTTTTTTCTGTGTCATGTATCATATCAGAGACTCATGGAACTGCATGGGACAAGTGATGATAATCTCTATGTCCTTACCCTCTCCCACATAAGAATACCTACAGACCTCTCAGAAGATACCACAGAAATAACAGTAACGAATTCAACAAATTGAAAGTACAATAGAACTCTGCCCACTCCAAAATACACAATAGTGAGAGAGCACATGGACTTACCCATTCCATTAACTCTTGTAGGACGTAGTGGTTTTCTCATGTTTGACGCAAGCAGTTTTCTTTGGCTCTGAGTTTTCACATAGCTTTAAGTTCAAGGGTGAATTAAAGGTGTGGTAATGTTATGACAGAGTCCGATTGACAGAGTTAGGTCTCTCGCAGCAAAAGTGTTGGTTCGATTCATGGTATCGACACACTCCTGTCTACCTAACTGTAAATTGGTACCTTCTTTGCTCTTAAGTTACGGAAGGAAAAGGCAGCAAGGAAGGGAACTGGTCACCCCAGCTGTCAATGCTGGATCTAGTATGATGAAGTCTCTAATACTTCACTCCTCTACGGCAGTATCTGTTATGGGACTACATTCACATTTTTAAATGTTATTATTATTATAAAATATATTGAATGAAAATGAATAAATACAAGTATATATATATATACCCCAGCATTCTAACTCAAATTTATCCAGTACCGCCACAGATTCAGAAGACATCTAGCTACGATTCTAGAATCACTTGTATTAAGTAGAGTTGTTAGTTTTCGGTGGAGATAGTCTTAGAAGTCTGTGGGAAGGTAAATACTATACTAGTAGTTTTGAGTGATTTAAGTGGTAAAATCGTCGATTATATTTCACTAGATTTTGTGCAGAGTGATTGACTAGATAGGTCCTTGTTGCGTCAATTTTAAGTCCTTAACAGGCATTAACAAATATAGACAGTCTCAGGTCCTGTCTTTGTTAAAAGTGTACGCACCAACTGAGATATTAGTAATAGGTTTTGTATATTAAATTTATTGCGCACGAGAACGCACATTTTTGGAGATTTTGAAATTAACGCGCTTGTTGTCAAACAAAGGCAGATGACGTATCTGCTGAGGGAATCAAGCAGGATCCCTACCAGACAGTATGGTCTGATGATATATTTTAGCCCCGGCGTTCGGGCATATTGATTTTTACTTGGTGATCGGCTCACTGCATTCAAGACATAGCCCCAGTATCACAGAGTAAGGTATTGCTATAATTGATTAAATATTTATTGAATTAATTTCGTCATTGACATACATTCTACAAGTCGACCTCTAGCTGGTACCCTCATGCGTTGGGACCAGAATGGATCAAACTTGAACGTTAATGTATTGGAAGTCTCGAGCATGTTTATAATGAAACTTGTTTATTGAAAGTAATGGATATACGTTATTGAATATTGGAATCGCCGTCATACGATTAACGGCTTATATGGAAGGTAAACCAAAAGTTAGAAGTTCATCCTATGTTATATTGATCAAGTTAATGATTATAGTATGATATCTAGAAGTCGTATTCTGTTGACAATCTAGATAGGAGGGAATATCTATTTGATTGGATTGTATACTCTTGGTTGTACGATGAGGGATTGTCCTTGAAAGGTCAACCGTCTTTGAGAACATTTGTTAAACCAGCTATTCACTATTATAAGATGAACCTTCGAGATTATGTCCATGTCCTTTATGATGCTTAACCATGTACCTAATGGAATCTGACATATCATTTTTATCAGGAAGGAATTTTCATATATATGCACGATTTTTCGTATCGTCCTTGTCAACGTGATTGTCAAATAAACTGTGGATTGTAACTTTAATCACTCATGAGTTCCAGTGTCCTTTCCTTGACACTGTTGGTGTTGATGTGACCGTTAGGATTTTGACTATTCGTACATTTTCATCTTCAAAGAACATTCGCGTCAGATATACAAAAATTAGCTAACTGTCACCCTTACACCATTCAAATCGTATGACTATCATTCAAACAAGACAGCTACAAATGAGGAACAAGACAGTTACAGTCCGCCATTTATATTTCTCTAGGTTTTACTGTGTTACATTGGCTAGGAGAATAAATAATAATTTCTAGCTAAACTATTCCAGCTATAAAATAAATTTAATTAATGGCTAGTAACCAGTCAGAGAATATTTTAACCGACTAGTAACTACACTGTTCATCATGATTATTGACGAAATATGCATTTATTTCTAATTCATGATGATTGATTTCTTTTAACTGACTAGAATTTATTTCACGGGAGTTTTAAACGATAAGACAAGCTCTAAGCTTGTAGTTTATAATTTAAAGTTAAATAACCGAACTGGATAAAAATATTATATTTTACGCAGGTTAAGGATAGGATTGAGAATACCATACTACTGGACAAACGTTAAGGGCCACCAAGAAAAACTCCACTATGGACCAATTAAATGCAACCAGGTGTAAACAATTTATTACAAAATAAAGTTGATTCATCCGTGGAAAAGATAAGTCAAGTTTTTTAAAATAATGTGTGAGTTACTGTGGTAAAAACTCCGCCAATGCCGGTCCCAAGCCCGGATGAAAAAGGAGGAGGGCGGCCTGCATGGAGGCCGTAAGGAGGCAGCCCCTCCACCATGCAAAGGCACAACAGGCCAATCACCTGTTTGCTTTAAATCACGATTACTAGCAACACAAGAGAGAAAACTGGACTGATTCTAAAGGCGACGAACTGGAACGGACTACGGACTACGACTTATGGAACTTGGAACACAAGAAGTTTAAATGAGAAGGAAGAGGAGCTGGTGGGAGAGATGAGGAAAGCAAAACTAGAAATCCTGGCTATAACGGAAACAAAGAAAAAAGGACAAGGAGTCATGGATCTCTATGGCAACACGCTGCTCTACAGTGGTGTACCCATGTCTGAAAGAGCTAAAGGGGGCGTGGGTTGCATTGTGGCCCAAAATCAAAAAGATAGTATCAAGGGATGGAACTTTGTCTCGGAGCGCATTATGGTTGTTAAACTAAAAGAAGGAGAAACCATAGTCAACCTGGTCATAGTGTATGGGCCAAATGAGGATGAGAGAGCAGAGGTCAAGGAGGAATTCTTCGAGCTGCTTCAAAGGACAGTGGATGACTGCCTAGATGAAGTTATAATGCTCGGAGATTTTAATGCTAGAGTTGGAAATGACCATGCTAGATGGGGTGGAGTTATCGGAAGATATGGAGAAGATATTCTCAATGACAATAGAAAGCGACTCCTTAGATTCTGCAGTGAGCAGAATCTGATCATTACAAACACAAAGTTCCCCCATAAGCGCATACATGCATACACTAGATGTGAACCAATAAAGAATGAGAAGTCAGTGATCGACTATGCCATTGTTCGGAGAAGCTCATTCAAATATGTCCGAGATGCTAGAGTCTGGAGGGGGCCAGAGATTGGAAGTGATCACTACCTGCTAACAATCAAAAGAACAACTGAAAGAGTTGCCCAGCCTAGGAACTTCCCAACATCACGCAAGAAACCAAGTAAACGAGCAGGAGAAATGAGCATTAGGGCCTACAAGCTGAGAGAGCCAGAAATTAAGACCAGATATCAGGGGCTTATTGCTGCAGCGGTGAGCAACTCAGAAGAACGACCTGATGACTTGGAAACCCTCTGGATTAAATTCAAGGATATCATAAAGACAGCTGCTGCAGAAGCATGCGGTGAAGACCGACTTGGGAACAAGAGAAAGAGGACACCTTGGTGGACAGAGGAAGTCAAAGAGAAAATAAGAGAGAAGAAAATGGCATGGAAACAATACTTAGGAGCTAAAAACACAACAGGACAAATGGAAAAATATAGAGAATATGTGACACTCAGAACAGAAGCAAAGAACAAAGTGCTAGCAGCAAAACAGAAGTCCTGGGAAGAATTTGGAGAAAAGCTAGAAAAAGATGCACAAGAAAACCAGAAATTGTTCTATAAGACCCTAAAGAACATGAGGAAGGAAAAACAATGCCCTCTCAAATTTATAAAGGACAAGCAAGGTGTAACTGTCTTTTTTTTTCTTGTTGAGGTGATCACTGGCCCAAGACAGTTTACATGTTGTTAGATGTGTAGTGCGAGCGTATGATGAGTTGAGTGTGGGTGCGAATGAAGACGCGAATGTGTTTAGGCTCGTATAGATGTAGATCCTGCAACCCATACTCTCCCATGCAGTAATCAAGGATGCTTTGACACTGCAGGCATGTTTCAAGACATTTATTGACGGGAACACACATAATATCAACAGGAACAGTCAGTGTAACAAGGTCATGCTGACCTGACATCGATAGGTATACATTTGGCATTCAAAAAGGTAAACATCAGAATAGACGTGCATGGTCAATAGCAAAGTTCTTCAATAATGACAGTTCGTAGCGTCGCCCTTGGCGTCTCTGACTAAACGCGTCAGATGCCTTAGTTACCTTGACACACAGGTGCAACTTGGCACTCCCTGCCAATTGCACATATCAGGCTGTAGTATAATAGCCGGAAGCACAGGCCTCGTCCTAACGTCGGCCGTGTACTTCTGTTAAATAGGTTATCACCAACCCTGCAGTAATACTTATTGTAGATAGAAGTTCCGCCAATCTGCGGCTCCCACAATATATCCTCGTCACTGGATTTCTGGACAATATAAGACTAACAGTCTTGGATGGCTACCTCGAGCACAAATATATAAGTTCTGAAATGGCGGATCCGTGAACTGCTGTTCACCCTAGGTAATCCTTTACATGTTCTGCCACCGAAAAGCGTAATAATGCATAAAGGTCGGTATTACCTGGTAAATGAATCCTCAGAACTACACAAGGAATTCTGTCGTCATCCCGACGCACAGAGATTCACTGGGGAAAACTGCCATAGCAGTTACTTCGAAGATTCTCCCCGAAAAACAATGGACTCTTGGTCCCTTCAGAAAAACAGGACCTCCCGGCTTCCCGGAAGTATATCTCACTCCCGCTTAAAAAACCTTCCCATAGGCCCACGCCGAACTGTCAACCTCTGACCCTAAAGGTCAAACACAATGAATGAATAAACAAGGGAAGACAACCCCTAATCAACCTGACATCGCAGGTAAAGACACAATTATACTTATGATACAAACATAAGCAAATAACTTGACAGATGACTCCGTCGAAAATGACAGCAACATTACTACCACCCCCCTGTAAAAAAAAAATGCAATTTTTTTTTTTTTTAATATGTTCATGAGCAAGATAGCACCAGTATCACTTCTGTGCTCATGCAAACAATGAACCTAATATCAGGTACAATAGAAGAGGGTACAAATCATCTCCCAACATAGGAGAAAATATTTCCTTTAAGCCAAACAAACTAAGGGATACCATTCAAGAAACCTAAGTTGCTGGCAATACCAATCATATATCAAACATTACTAAATAATATAATCATAGCAATATACAAATGTCAATGCTATTTTAGCAACATATCACTGATGGATGGACAAAATGAAATTTGTTAAATTATCTAAACATCATCCAAATACATTTGTATTACAACATATTATGATATTAAGGACAGACCTAAGTCTGAAAATATATCAGGAAAAACTAGGACACAAGATTTAACTGGAATCATGTGGGCATCTAGACAATATGTCCGCCATCACATTATCCGAACCACGGATAGCTCGCACCGTGAAATGGAAAGGCTGAAGAGCAATAGCATAACGAGTAGATCTCGAGCTCTTCAAATCCTTACTTTGCATAGCCGTAAGAGCTTTTTGGTCGGTTTCCATAAAGAAATGCGCGCCCAGAAGGAACCTTTGTAGCTTAAGAATGGACCAAACCATAGCCAACAATTCACGGTCCAAAACCGAGTAATTCCTTTCTGCCGCATTCAGCTTCCTAGAAATATACATTACAGGATGCAGAGTTCCTGAATATTCCTGCATTAGTGCCGCTCCAATGCCAGTGGAAGAATCATCACTACGAAGGACAAAAGTCTTATCAATCGTCGGTAGTCTTAAGATAGGATGAGATGAGAACAAATTCTTAACCTGATCCAATGAAGATTGGCATTCTTGGGACCAACGCACCATATTAGGAGAACCTTTTTTCAATAACGTTGAAAGTGGTGCCATAATGGAGGACAGATTCTCAATGAATCTTCCATAGAATTGTATCAATCCCAAGAGACTACGCACTTGCTTTTTTGTCTTCGGAACCGAGATATTTAATATCTTTGAAATGTTTTGGTCCTCTGTCTTCAACAGACCATGACCAACTCGATGACCTAGGAAGGAAATTTCACTAAACCCAACAAAAGCTTTAGAGGGTTTAGCAGTCAAACTATGCTCACGTAGAGTAGATAGCAATTCCTTCAGACCCACATAGTGTTCTTCCCAAGTATCGCTGAAAAGACAGATGTCGTCTAAATATGCAATGACATCTGCACGATCTGATAGAATTCGTCGCATCATGCGCACGAAAGTCGCTGGGGCGTTCATAAGCCCGAAAGGCATAAAATTCCATTGAAACAGACCCCTAGGTGTCGAAAAAGCAGTGAGAGGTTTGGCGTGTTCCGTCAATGGGACTTGCCAATAACCTTTCGACAAGTCTAGTTTAGTAAAGAATTTAGCTTTAGAAAGTCTAATAAGTAGATCATCTAATAACGGCATAGGTTCAGCATCGAACTTCGTAACTTGATTTAATTTGCGATAATCAACGCAAAGACGTATGTTATTGTCTTTCTTTCGAACAATAACTATCGACGAAGAATAAGCTGAAGTGGATGGTTCAATTATTTGTAGTTGAATCATTTCATCCAATTCTTTCTCGACTTGTGCTTGAAAATGAATAGGTAATGGGTATGGTCTTACTCTGATCGGATTACGATCAGTAAGTATGATGTCATGTTCTATGACATCTGTGTGTCCAGGAATGTCGGTAAGGACATCCTGATATGATTGTAACGTAGAGGATACTTGACGTTGTTCCTCAAAAGACAAGTTAGAAGAGACTGTAACGTCTCTCCACGATTCCGTTGAAATAAGTGGAATCGTAGGAAGAGGTAAGTTCACGTCAGAAAAAATAGTTTCCTCATCCTGTATAACGGACAGGGATGAGATGTGACCATGTTGAACTGGAGAGTCGTCCGTCGCCTGGAAAATAGGCTGTAAATAGTCTGGACGTTCAATAAACTCTGTTAACATATTTATATGGAAGGTTTTATGCCTTCCATCCACATCGACAATATAGTCGACATCAGAAATTTTCGAGACTATAGTGTATGGACCCTTCCAAGAAATGAGAAGTCTATTCTCTCTTGAGGGCAGTAAGACATATGCTTTGTCTCCAGGACAAAGTTGACGTAGGCGTCTTTTCTTATTAGCAAATCGCCTAGCTTTTTCTTTCGCAAATTCGGAAGATGAAGTTGCTAACCTGCACGATTCGATAATCTTTTCTCTAAGAGCTATAACATATTCATATGACGATTGTGTATCATCGTCAATATTATCGGAAGTTATCAAATCGTGTAACAAGGACATTGGCCCGCGCGGTTGCGCGCCAAAGACAAGTTCGAAAGGAGAAAACCCTGTATGCTCGTTGGGAACCTCTCTATAGGCAAAGAGGACTGCAGGTAAAACCCTGTCCCAATCTTCAGGATGATCCTCCGTTATCTTGCCAAGTAAGTTCTTTAGTGTCCTGTTAAGACGTTCTACCAATCCATTGGACATTGGATGATAAATACTACTGAGAGACCTTTTAATGTCTAGCGTAGCCATTACCTGAGACATAACGTCCGAAATTAACTGAGTGCCGTGATCCGACAGTATTTCTCCGGGGAATCCCAGACGAGAAAATACGAGCCAAAGAGCATCAGCGATATCGACAGTTGATATGCTCTTCAGAGGAATAGCCTCTGGCCAACGCGTGCACATGTCCACGCAAGTGAGGATAAATTGGTGTCCTCTGGCTGACTTAATTTTGAACGGACCAATGATGTCTATAGCCATTTTCTGAAACGGCCGAATCGGAATATCTGCAGCCTGAATAGGAGCAGCGCATGTCTCGGACCCCTAGACTTGACCTCTTGACAAATTTTGCAAGATCGGCAATAAATTCGGATGTCTTTATTCACGAATGGCCAAAAGAATGACGCAAGGACTCTAGTTTTAGTTCTGGAAAAACCCATGTGTCCCGCACACTGAGAATCGTGTGCATGCCGAAGAATTAAGGCTCTCATACACTTAGGCACAAGAATTTGCGAGTGCATAGACTTGTCCGAGTGTTGTACCATTCGTACCAATATACCATTCTTCATAGTGATATACGATTTGTGATTCGTATTTTGATTGGGATCCCCTTTCTTTGCAAGAAGGAAGTATTTCTTCAAAGAAGGATCCTCTTCTTGACGTTTAACAAACGAGTCATGGGAAATCACCAAGTGCTCGTCTTGGCTATCAACTTCATTACTATTATAAGATGAAGTTGGGGGATTAAGAGCTTGAGCTCTTGTCACCACTGCATTGACCGTTTGAATGTTTTTTTCTTCCCAACGCTAGAAATTTGTTGCGGGGTGCATTCCTTAACCCCATGAATACGACCGATTATAAGATCCGCAATAGGATTAGGAAGAAGACATGCATGGACATCTCCTGTGAAGAAAGGAGTGTCAATCCTAATAATAGCAGTAGGATAGCTTTCCATAGTACCACCAAATGTAACACATTTGATTGTTTTTCCCGTGGCACAGCAAGGATCTATCAGAGACTCCTTAACCCCGACGGTAGTACATCCCGAATCGAAAAGTACTGAGACTAGCCTATCATTTATTAGACCTTTATGTAAGATGAGAGATCCTCTCCCATCATGCGCAACTGTAGCAGGTAGAGCAGGAAGAGGGTGACCACAACTTAGCGTAGATACAGTTGATGAGTCAAACAATGTTAAGCATTGGGGGCATTCAGTTGCTCTCCCAAAATCGAAAGCACAACCAGTGATAGCCCTAGAGTTACCACTATCATTTACTGTATTACAGGCTCCATCAAACTCTTGTTGCGCAGAGTTTGCCTGTTGGTAAGGTCTTTTTTTTGTTAAACCTAGGTCTACCTCGATTATCATTTCCCCTGTAATTATTTCGACTATCATTTCCCCTGTAATTGTTATCATATTGCCTATTGTAATCATCATTCCGGTTTGAATCCCGGTTTCTAAATTCACCATCGTCATAATCTTGACGTCGAGAATGATTACCTCGAAAATTTGAATAGTTATTATTTGGATAGCCTTTACGAAAGTGTCTCAAATTATTACCACTAAAATTACGAGAACTACCATCTTGTCTCCACTGCATAGACGAAGAACCATCATGTGTTGGATTACTCCGCTTCTGAGTGTAATTTTGATTACTTCCCCTATTCCAATTTTGTTGAGCACCCTGAAATTTTTTTCTGAAATTAGGGCCATATGGTGTTGCCGAAGCAGCTGGCAACCCTTCTTTCACTTTAGAATTGCTAACTGTAGCATGGGGATGTGCTGTGGCATACTGACAACAGTATTCCTCCATTTCTTTTAAGTTTTTAGGCTTACGCTCATGAAGGAATGCAAGAAAAGAATCATTAACAGATGACAAAACCTTATCTCGCAATAATAAGTCCATTAGACCTTCATATGTTTTCTCAATCTGAGACAACTCAACCCATCGTGTAAATGTACGACGTATCTTTGTAACAAAATCAGAGAAATCTACTCCATTTTCTGGCAACATTGTCCTAAAAAACGAAGACGATAGTCTTCTTGTTTTAATTGGTATTTCTTTAGTAATGCTGCCCTGACAACATCATAATTAGTCCTCTCATGTTCGTCTATTGTCATAAGAGTAGTCACTGTGTCACCTGTAAAAAATGGCATCAGTTGTTCAACATATTTTTCCTTTTTTATGTTATGCGTATCGCACAAAAATTGGAATCTATCTAGATAATCTGCTACGTCATCCTTTAAAGGATTGAAATGAGGCAATTTAATCCTACTAACAAACTCCTTTGTCGTACTCGAAGTTGTTTGCTGAGCACCCGTACTCGCCAATTTCAATTTCTCTAACTCCAAAATTGCGAGTTTTTCATCAAGTTCCATCTTCTGTTTTCTTTCCTCATGTTCCATTTTCCTAATTTCAGCCTCAGCAGCAGCTTGAAGTTTTTTTTCCTCTGCAGCAGCTTGAAGTTTTTTTTCCTCTGCAGCAGCTTGAAGTTTTTTGTCTTCCATTTCCATCTGGAATTTTCTTTCATCAGCTGCAGCTTGAGCTTTCCTCTCCTCAGCAGCAGCTTGAGCTTTTCTCTCCTCAGCCTCTCTTTGATACCTTCTTTCTTCAAGTTCTAATCTTCTATTCTCAGCTTCTAGCTTCTTTAGTTCAGCTTCTGCTTTCAATTTAATTTCCTCTTTTTGTTTCTTTTCTTCTGACTTTAATGCAATGGCGAATTGAGCAGATGAATATTCTTCCAATTCTTTACCAGACTTACCAAGGGTCAACCCTTGCTGGATGAAGAAATCCAATGTAGACATTCTGTCTAATGAGATCAGAAACCTGAAAAAAAAATTAAATAAATTACCTTATCCCACTTCAATGGGAGACAAGTCTGAAATGCTAGACTTGTATACTCACTTCACTTTATTTTACTGTCTTAATCTTTGTAGATAACAAGTCTTTTATCAAAGAACTTGTATAAATATCTTATATAATATTATTTAACAAACTCTATATGAAGAGTCTACCTTATCAATAATATCAAAACATGACCAAGTATGTGTATGTAGACTGTGCATGACAGTAATGTAGTACAACCAAAAAAAAAAATACAAAGACAAAAATACAAAACAATACAAATGGCAACACTGTTTTAACCAAAAATGTGTAGAGAAATACACAAGAAAGGAGAGACCTACAGAATACAAACAAAACAAATCGACAATCAAAACTGAAAAAACAGACAAAATATTACAAAAACAACGTTAAGTACAATTACATCACAGCTAACATCAATAGCGACCAATTGTCACTAGCAAATTTCCAAATTAAGAAAATTTGCACCTACAGACCGCTTACAGTAAGCCTCGATCAAGTGGCATATTTACCGTAAGACCCACCAACCGAAAAACCCGCAGAAAAATACACAAAACAGTAGAAGTGACATAAACATATAGCAATCAATTTCAATGTGTTGCAGAACAAGTTCAGTCACAGCTGAAACTAAAATAAATTTCTTGCTCCTTGCGAACACAGAAACGAAATGTCAAACGCGCACTGAACGTCAAATCCACTGTAACATAAAGTGGTATTCACGAACCAAAGTTACTATGACCTTCTCAAATTAGGGCTTGCACATTGAATGTTTACAATTTCACGTACTGTTTACAGACACTTGACCTCCAACAATGTAGCTTGAATACTCTGACCTAGAAAAGTCTGTTGTTGAATGAAACGTGTAACAACCCGCAGTACTGTTTACAATAGGAACCCGCCTTCTATGCAGTTATGGTCCACGTAGCAAATGCCTAGTAGTTCACTTCAGTACTTGTCTTGTTATGCTTTATGTAGCATTATAATATAAATGCTCGTACTGTTTATTTGTGTCAACCGTTGATGACCTATATCTGTCCTGTTGTAGCCAAAACTTGCAAATGTAGAATTAGCACTGTGTGTTACGGCTGTCCCGTGTGTAGCTTAGACCCACAGATCAGAAGTGTAATGTGTACTTGTCCTTCTTGTAACTTTCTCGACAAAACTGGAGACATCATACATGTAACAGCCAACCAGGAATGTAAATTTCTGGATCCATAAATGTCAACAATAATGTCAAATGCTCGCTCTGTTCTTTTTAAACCCACAGATCTGGTCCATCAGAAATGTAAGTTTCTAGGCCACATTGGCGACAAGAAATGTATCATAAGAGCCCACGTAACTGGTCCACCAGAAATGTAACTGTCTTTTTTTTCTTGTTGAGGTGATCACTGGCCCAAGACAGTTTACATGTTGTTAGATGTGTAGTGCGAGCGGATGATGAGTTGAGTGTGGGTGCGAATGAAGACGCGAATGTGTTTAGGCTCGTATAGATGTAGATCCTGCAACCCATACTCTCCCATGCAGTAATCAAGGATGCTTTGACACTGCAGGCATGTTTCAAGACATTTATTGACGGGAACACACATAATATCAACAGGAACAGTCAGTGTAACAAGGTCATGCTGACCTGACATCGATAGGTATACATTTGGCATTCAAAAAGGTAAACATCAGAATAGACGTGCATGGTCAATAGCAAAGTTCTTCAATAATGACAGTTCGTAGCGTCGCCCTTGGCGTCTCTGACTAAACGCGTCAGATGCCTTAGTTACCTTGACACACAGGTGCAACTTGGCACTCCCTGCCAATTGCACATATCAGGCTGTAGTATAATAGCCGGAAGCACAGGCCTCGTCCTAACGTCGGCCGTGTACTTCTGTTAAATAGGTTATCACCAACCCTGCAGTAATACTTATTGTAGATAGAAGTTCCGCCAATCTGCGGCTCCCACAATATATCCTCGTCACTGGATTTCTGGACAATATAAGACTAACAGTCTTGGATGGCTACCTCGAGCACAAATATATAAGTTCTGAAATGGCGGATCCGTGAACTGCTGTTCACCCTAGGTAATCCTTTACATGTTCTGCCACCGAAAAGCGTAATAATGCATAAAGGTCGGTATTACCTGGTAAATGAATCCTCAGAACTACACAAGGAATTCTGTCGTCATCCCGACGCACAGAGATTCACTGGGGAAAACTGCCATAGCAGTTACTTCGAAGATTCTCCCCGAAAAACAATGGACTCTTGGTCCCTTCAGAAAAACAGGACCTCCCGGCTTCCCGGAAGTATATCTCACTCCCGCTTAAAAAACCTTCCCATAGGCCCACGCCGAACTGTCAACCTCTGACCCTAAAGGTCAAACACAATGAATGAATAAACAAGGGAAGACAACCCCTAATCAACCTGACATCGCAGGTAAAGACACAATTATACTTATGATACAAACATAAGCAAATAACTTGACAGATGACTCCGTCGAAAATGACAGCAACACAAGGCAAATTGCTTACTGTCCCGAAGGAAGTAATGGGAAGATGGAAGGAATATTTCTCAGAACTCCTGGATGGTGAGCATGGAGAAGCATCAGAAATGATAAACACTAGCACAGAAGAGAAAACCAATGTTGGTGAAGATGACATAAAGATGGAAGAACTGAAGGCAGCACTGGAGAAAATCAAGATGGGCAAAGCAGCAGGGCATGATGGTATAACACCAGAAATGGTTAAGTTCATGGGAGCATCAGGCGACCTATTACTCTTAAGGGTTTTACAGGCAGCGTGGTACAACAAGACCATACCAAAGGATTGGGAGATTGCCATCATAACACCAATTTTCAAAAAGGGTGACAATCGACAGTGTGGAAACCATAGAGGCATATCCCTTCTCAGTGTCCCTGGTAAAATCTACTCTAGAATCCTAGAGCAGAGACTCCGACGCCTAGCTGAGCCACAATTAGATGAGGTCCAGTGCGGATTCCGAGCAAACCGAAGTACTCAAGACCTAATCTTCACACTCAGACAGCTGAGTGAAAAGGCCCTTGAGTATAAGAGTGAGATGCATCTTTGTTTCATAGATCTGGAAAAGGCGTTTGACAGGGTTCCCTGGAGCAAACTTTGGGACTGTTTGGCAAGGAAGAATATTCCAGCACCTCTGATTCATGCTATACAGAGCTTCTACAAGTCTTGCAGAAATTATGTGAGGACAGCAAACCATAAATCGGAAGAGTTCAGGACCACCACTGGTGTAAGACAAGGTGATATCCTATCACCTTACCTCTTCATACTCCTTATGGACGATGTCATCAAGGCATGTAAGGAGAGAACAAGAAAGTATTCAGTGGGGTACTGGAAGATGAGACAGGTCTATATTTCGGAGCTGGCATTTGCTGATGATGTTGCCCTGATTGCTAAATCAGAGGCACATCTCCAATCCAACCTGCAAGTCTGGAAGGAAGAGCTGGAGAAGAGAGGGATGGTCATAAGCAGCTCTAAAACAAAAATCCATGGTGATATCACGAGAAGAAAGAAAGAAAACATCAGATTAAGCTGGGAGAACAGGTCCTGGAGCAGGTCGACCACTTTAAATACCTCGGAGCTATTATAGACCGAAAGGGAGGCATCAAAGAAGAGTTGGCCACTCGAAAAGCAGCAGCTGGGAGACTTTTTCAGGCCATAAATCCAGGATTCCTCAGCAAGAGAGAGGTTGGTAAGAAAACGAAGATGGCTGTATACCGCTCCACCTATGTCCCAGTCTTGACATACGGATGCGAGTCATGGGCAATGACTACAACCCATAAAAGCCAGATCCAAACCTCAGAAATGAGGTATCTGAGGAAGGTGGTTGAAGTAACAAGAAGAGACATGGTACGCAACCAGACGATACGTCAAGGCCTAAAATCCTACCCCCTGCAGACCCAAGTAGAACAGTCCCAATTAAGATGGTTTGGCCATGTCTGCAGAATGGGAGAAGATCGGATACCACGACAAGCATGGGAAACAAAGAGCCAAGGATCCAGACCCCGAGGACGACCAAGAGTCCGCTGGGAGGACAACATTAGACAATCTTTGAAGGATCGAGGACTAGAATGGAACCAGGCCAGGAGGAAGACAGCCGATAGGATAGTCTGGCGCTCTCTCTTCCAAACCTCTACACCTCACGGTAGAAGGGGAACGACTAAGTAAGTAAGTAAGTAAGTACTGTGGTAAAGTGGGATGGTATAAAAATTTATAGGGGACTTAGTGTACTGACTGAGATCAGCTGTGAAGGTATCTGTATCTAATAAGTGTGGTGTATTACAGATAAACTTACTTGCTACCACATTTATACCTCAGTCAGGCTTATTCTGGAATATTGTAATGACTACGTTGAATGTCTAGGGTTATGATAATGATGAAGTGTATGTTCACAACAACTAACCAACAGATAAACAATTTAATTTAATTCACAATACTTTACAACACTGTGACACTCACATACATAGAACACTCTATAAGACTATCTTAATAAGTCACGTGTAACTTTTAAAAATATGTATTAATTCCTGTCAATAATAGATATCCTGATTCAACTACAAAGTGAATCAGGAATCACAATCAAATGTAATCACAAGTTGTATGTACACAATTTATAGATAGGATCTTAGTATTGACATATATTATTATTGCAATATGTGTGTAAGTTGTGCTGTAGTACTATGAGGTAATACTGGCTTTTCAAGCTAGGTTGTTGTTTGTCATCATGACTTCAAGTGTTTGTTTCTGGTGGAAATAATATTGGAAAGGTTCACAGTTTCTTTTTATTTGAAACAAATAAATGTCCCTCTTAATTTAAGGCAAAGTCACTTTTAGAGGGGGGTATACACAAGATTGAGCTGCTCTGGCCACGAAATCTTAACTTCGTTGTGGGCGGCAGGAAACAGTCTCCACTGCTCGCTTGCTTCACCGTGTTCTTGAGAAACCACACTGGTCGTTATCTTGACCAAGGAGTATGCTACCAGCCTCTGGATTCAGCAAAACTCAGACCAAGGGCTGCTTTAATACGTTAGTACCACGGTCCCTGAAACAAGAAGGTTGTACCTCCTACTTCAGAACTAATTTATAATCTATTTCCACATATAATACAAACAAACACGTTCACTAGGCCAACTGCTAGCTTCTCATGTAACAACATTCACCAGTATTCCTCCACAATTCCGATCTGCCTCTGTCCCGGGCTTTCATTAGAAAAATATGAACTGGATCTCAACGCACTTGCTTCTCAGTAAGTTTATTTTCAAAATGTGGCCCTGAACAGACGCTCCTAATTGACTATATCAAATGGTCTAACCAATGGGACCATGTTTACACAAGCTTTTGAAAAAAGTACCCTTCCTACCGTTTCCCTTAACAACCAAAAATAGTATTTGCATTCGACTAATCATGTTTCGCCTTACATATTATTCTAGCCAATCAAATCAGATTTAACGTGGTGGCCTATTTCCCGTAAAGCATGTTTAAAACATGACTGAGCAAATATGATCTTGTGCTGTCAGACAACACCCCTATAATATTTTGGCTATAATTTGTTAATTATTAGACTATTTGCTTAACACCTTACATATTCTTTGTCAGCAAGTCCTAAGGCACCCAAATATATAAGTTTTAATGGAGCTAAATGGCTGCGTTCAAAATATGTATTTTCTTCTAGGATAGTCGTGCTGTTACCACCTCCTCACTTCCATACTATGGGGTGTCTTCTAATGTCAGGATTTCAGACATAAAACAGTAGAATGTCATGTTTCCTAATAAGCATTAAACAGGTTTTCAAAACCTAACCGTGTATTGGGAGTGTTTTTTATCACTGTTTATTTGAAAAAAAGTTAGTGCTTCATGCCTTTCGCGTGGGGTGGCATTAATTTTATATCGCGAGACTGTGGTAGTATTGCCTGCGTTCCTCCGTTCATCTCTCTCTCTCTCTAAGTCCGTCTGTCTTTTCATTACGCAGTGTATATAATGACATTAAGGCTAGTATTTTATCTAGGTCATTAAGCAGTGTGCGTATCTCAAGGTTTTCTAAGAAACACAGTACCAGTTTTATTTTTAGAAACGCGTGTATGCTGCTGTAGGCTTTACTAGTAAACGTGAAAGCGTTACACTATGCAGACGAAGTAGAAAAAGGGGGATCTCGAGTACAGTCATTGTGACAGCACTGTTCTTTTACCATTCTTCTTTCCTTTTATTGAATTAAATCGTTAGGCTCTACATTTACTTTTTAATTTAGATATGTGGATTTAGAATGTTTCACGACAAATTCTCCCCACTTAAAACAGACGTTATATGTCAGTCTATAATTATATATACACATAGAGAAATTTAATATTATTCCTGGGGCTTACAGTGATTTTCATCACACGGATGGCGGCTTAGAAAATCCGCTCCCAGGTTGGTTTTTCCAGAAATATACTCTATGCTGAATTGGAATGGCTGCAAAAGTAAGGACCATCTGAGTAACCTAGAATTTTCATGCCTAGCCTGCGCTAGAAACGACAAGGGTTTGTGATCCGTTTGCAACTTGAATGCCTTCCCATACAGATAAATATTGAATTTCTTTATCGCCCATATTACTGCAAGACATTCTTTTTCGCTAGTTGAGTAATTGGTTTCAGCTTTATTCAACTTTCTACTAGCATATGCCACTGGGGTTAATTCCCCATCCAGTGCATCTGATTTCTGTAACAGGGTCGCGCCCAACCCGATATTACTTGCATCCGTTCTCACAATGAATTCTTGACTTAAGTCAGGTAATTTCAAAATAGGTTTGCTTGTGAGCTTTTCCTTCAATTCCTGGTATGCCAATTCACATTGTGCTGTCCATGTAATTCGATCTGGATTTCCTTTGCGTGTCAAATCAGTTAACGGTGCACATATGGAATTAAAGTTTTTGATATACTTTTGGTAGAAACCACATAATGAGACAAAGGATCTCACGTCTTTCTTGGTTTGTGGCCTCGGGGCTTTCTTTAGTTTCTCTAAATTCTTGGGGTCAGGGGTCATGTTTCCCTGATGGACTGTGTGTCCCAAGAATTCTAATTCTTTACATCCAACGCAACATTTGGTTGGTCGGGCTGTTAAATTCGCTTCTCTAAGTCGATTAAACAGCATGTTCAGAGAGTCAATGTGTTCCTCAAATGTTTCTGTTGCTATAAGGATATCATCCATGAAATTTGTGATGCATGGATTATTCAGAGGATCCAACAATTTTCTCATCATTCTAGAGAAGACACTAGGCGCATTCTTCAATCCAAATGGCAATCTGTTAAACTCATAGTGTCCCTCTGAGGTACTAAAAGCTAGGTACGGTCTAACCTCAGGCTTTACTGGAATCTGATAGTATCCTTTACTCAGATCCACTTTTGAGAAATATTTAGCTTTATTTAGCCTGGCAAACAACTGATTTGTATCCGGCAATGGATCCACCTGACCTTCTGTGATAGCATTCAGTCTCCTGTAATCTATACAGAGTCTATGTTCTCCAGAGGGTTTCCTTAAGAGCACCACACTGGAACTATACGAAGATTCACTGTGTGAAATTATTCCCTCCTTCAACAAATAGTCTATCTCTTCCTTCAAGGCTTTCTCCTTAGCAAAAGGAATCGAATAGGCTTTCATACAGACAGGTGTGGGGTCTATCAGTTTCATATCATATTCCAATAAGTTTGTATGCCCCGGTCGGTCCGTTAACACCTCTGTATGATCATCTAGAACCTGTTGCACTCTCTCCTTCTGATTTTTTCGTTAAATGTGTACTGATTTTCACCTGTGCCGCTGTCTCACAGGGATGTAATGGATATTCAAATGATGAAAGTGGTTCCTTTTTCATCTCCATTGCAATGGACAAGGTCAACAAGTGTGTCTCTTCCTGATTTTCTCTTTCCAAATATTTCTTCAGGAGATTCACATGATAGATTTTTTCTTTCCCCTTCTTATCTATCTTATAATTTGTTCTAGACACCTTCTCTAGAACTGTATATGGACCTTGCCATCCAATTTGTAACTTATTCTGACTACCGGGTAGAAGAAGCAGTACCTTCTCTCCCACAGCCAAATCTCTGTCTTTAGCTTTCCTGTTGTAATAGGCAGCATGTTTTTTTCCTGGCTTGTCTCAAATTTTCATTGGCAAGTTTCCAGCCAGTTTTTTAAACGAGTGGTCAGCTCATTCACATATTGGTATGAGGATGTAATATTTTCCTCTGCCTTTTCATCAGTCCACGTTCTTAACAGAGTTACATATGGACTTTTAAATTCGGAAACTTATTTTTCCTGGCACATGTCAGGTCCTTTGCACTCGAAGCTCTGTTGTGATGACTTTTCTTCCCAGAATCATCATGCACAAATCGACCGCTACCAATTTTTTCTCTTGGGGCTTTCTCCCCACTTAGAATTCTTGATGAGAGATTTCCTCTCTACATCTTCTTCCTCCAGTTTACATAAGTCCGATTGAGGGATTTTCGGCTTATCCTGGGGTAAGACATCTTTTTGCACTCGCCGCATAGTGGCCATTGTAAAACAGTCAATTGAAGATTGTCCGTGAAAAGGGGCTTCCCAATCCACTTGGTCCACTTTATCAAATTTATTTTTCTTTTCAGTGTCAGGCCTACGTTTGCCCCGTGGCGTGTCCAGGTCCTGATCAATGTTCCCACTTGTGGGTGTTCCCTCATGTGCTATGCTACACCTTTCTACAAAATTTTCAATGTCCCACCTTGCCTTGGGCCAATAATAATTCTGAGCTACCTTTTGAATGATGGTACCTATTTTCTCATGGTCCCCATCTTTTCTCACATGTAAGCTCCTTATTAAGTCTGTCCTATACCTTTTAGGAAGTACCAGCTGTCCCTGACCTTTGGATCTAGTTCCAGTCTTCCGGTATATCAGTTTGTTCTTCATATAGAAGTCTCCTTTTTCTGGAGGTGTGTGACAATGGGACAAATTCCTAAAACAAGGCTTGAGGGTCTTATCCCCAGCCTGTGCCTTCCTCAACTCTTCTGGAGTGGTATTTAACATAATATCATCCTCCTTTCTTGAGGTCGACCTGACCTGAAGGGTGGCCATAACTATAGGGTTCCTTCTACAACGGTCAGTATCATGATTGTCCATCCGACAATTCTTACACCACCTCCTTTTTTGGTTGAAAGATTTTCTTTCATCAAATTTCCTTTCATCGAATTGTGGGGTTTTATTTTTATTGTCATACCGTGGCCTATCAAACTGGTGCTTACCTTTGTTCTGATCTCTAGGATCAAATTTATTAAAGTTCTGTGGTGCCTTAAAATTATCTACCTGTTTCTTTTTATTACCTGATACCTCTGCCTGAGCTGCTTGATACCTTTCAGCGACATTCAGTAACTCACCCAGTCTCTCTGCACCTTGTTCCATGAGAAACTTTCTCAGGTCTGGAGCCATGGACTCTCTTAGTTGTTCTATAAGGATCATTTCCTTAAGATCTTGGGTTTTCCCCAGAGAAGTCCATTTCTCCAAGTATGTCTCTAACCGTGCAGAGAACTGGTGATAGGTTTCACCTGACAGTAGTTTAGCATTCCTAATTTTTTTTTCTATAAAATTCACCATTCTTTTCATATCTTAACAAAAGAGCCTGCTTTAGCATGTCATAATTTTCTTGATCACCTCTGCTCATTTTGGCAAAAACTTCATAAGCTGCACCACGAAGCCCTTGAGATAACTTTAAGCTCCACCTTTCTCTCTCTAACCCATACGTGGTAGCTAATAGTTCATATCTATTTAGATAGCTCTCGATATCATCTTCTTTCTCAACAAAATGATCTAAATGAAAATTCATAGCTGAGGTTGAGGCTCCCTGACTAGCAGGGCATCAGAGGTAAAGGGACTGGCACCATTTTCAGGAGCATGGCCTTGAAATTCCAACTCCCTTAGTCGTAACTCGTGCTCCCTTTGTAATCTCTTATCTTCTGCTTCCCTTTCTGCAGCCTGTCTTTTTTCCTCTCTTTCTGCCTCCAGCTTCTTCTCTTCATACTGGAGCCTTTTAATCTCCCTATCTGCCTCCAATGCCTTAGCCTCAGCCTCAATCTGCAACCTCTTAATTTCCTTTTCCGCCTCTATTCTCTTATCTTCGGCCAATCTATCAGATTCTAATTTTCTTTCAGCCTCAAATTTTCTTTCTTCACGTTCAATAAATTTGTCACATTCAGTAGTGACATAAGCAATCATAACTTGCCCGTCCATTCCTAACTCTTTCGCAGCCTGCACAGCAGCAGATCGAAATTTTGCTAGGTCCGCCATTTTCTAACAGGCAAATGTAAACAATTCAATCTATAAATAATTATCTAAGGACAACCACAGGCACTGAGAGCTCAACCTTATTTAATTTTCACCCCAGGATACTTTTTAATTTTTATTATTCCCTGAAGTGAATTACCCCCAATATATATAATAGGGAAAGATTCAAAATCCCGGCTTGGCCCCCAATATATGTGGTAAAGTGGGATGGTATAAATATTTATAGGGGACTTAGTGTACTGACTGAGATCAGCTGTGAAGGTATCTGTATCTAATAAGTGTGGTGTATTACAGATAACCTTACTTGCTACCACATTTATACCTCAGTCAGGCTTATTCTGGAATATTGTAATGACTACGTTGAATGTCTAGGGTTATGATAATGATGAAGTGTATGTTCACAACAACCATCCAACAGATAAACAATTTAATTTAATTCACAATACTTTACAACACTGTGACACTCACATACATAGAACACTGTACTGTCAGGCTAAAGTCAGGATTTCAGACGTAAAACAGTATTGGGTCATGTTTCCTAATAAGCATTAACCATGTTTTTAAAACCTAACCGTGTATTCTTAGTGTTTTTGTCACTGTTTATTTGAAAAAGTTAGTGCTTCATGCCTTTCGCGTGGGGTGGCATTAATTTTATATCGCGAGACTGTGGTAGTATTGCCTGCGTTCCTCCGTTCATCTCTCTCTCTCTCTAAGTCCGTCTGTCTTTTCATTACGCAGTGTATATAATGACATTAAGGCTAGTATTTTATCTAGGTCATTAAGCAGTGTGCGTATCTCAAGGTTTTCTAAGAAACGCAGTACCAGTTTTATTTTTAGAAACGCGTGTATGCTGCTGTAGGCTTTACTAGTAAACATGAAAGCGTTACACTATGCAGACGAAGTAGAAAAAGGGGGATCTCGAGTACAGTCATTGTGACAGCACTATTCTTTTACCATTCTTCTTTCCTTTTATTGAATTAATTCGTTAGGCTTTACATTTACTTTTTAATTTAGATATGTGGATTTAGAATGTTTCACGACAGTTACTAACAAAAAGAAATTCAACTCACTTTTTTACCTTTTGAACTTGTGGGGCGTGATGCAAAAACCACGAGTTTTTGCAGCAACAATGGCAATTTTCACGTGCGGGTTAAAGTAACCCAGTTTTTGGACATTAAAAAAAATTAACCTAGTGCACACAGAATATATTTCTGTCTTGCTTCTTCCTTTCCTGGAATCCTAAGCATGATTTGCTGCTTTCCTTATATTTTGTTGAAATGGTGTTTAATTTCTGGTCTATATCATCAGTCAATGTCTTTTCCTGACTTTTGGCAAATTGATATCATTTCTTTATGTCAGCTGCAAAAGGTTTTCTGGTAAGGGGGTCCTTCAATTTGCTGATGTAAAACCTTTTCTGTGTAGTTACAGTTGGTCCAGCCCTTTTTAGTTTCACTTTCAGTTTTGCTACTACTAAATGGTGATCACTTCCCACATCTGCACCTCTTCTTACCTTCACATCTTGTAATGCATGTCTCCATCTACCATTAATCATGATGTGGTCTATCTGGTTTCTGTCCCGACCATTTGGTGATTCCCATGTTAATTTGTGAATTTCTTTATGTGGGAAAAGTGTTCCTCCAATGACCAGGTTGTTAATACTACAGAAACTTATTAATTTATCCCCATTTTCGTTTGCTGTTCCGCTGCCGTATTTCCCCATTACTCTTTCATTACATGTATTGTGTGTACCAGCTTTCGCATTGAGGTCTCCCATTACTATAATAAGATCATATCTAGGTGTGTCTTCCATTTCTTTCTGCAGTTGTTGATAGAATTCATCCTTGACCTCTTCATCGCTATCATTCGTTGGTGCGTAGCATTGTATTATTGTAGTATTGGTGAATCTACCTCTCAATCTTAATCTTATCAGTCTGTTGTTGATGGGTTTCTATTCCAGTAATGTCCTTTCTATTCCTGTCTGTAGAATAATGGCTACACCTTCATTGTGCTGTCCATCCTCTCTTCCAGAGTAAATTACTGTTTCTCCTGTTGCTGTTTTAACTTTTCCTGCCCCTGTCCATCTGCTCTCGCTTATCCCTAGAATGTGTAACCTGTAGTTTCTCATTTTTGCCGTGACCTGTTTTAGTTTACCCGTCTCAGTCATTGTCCTGACATTCCAAAATCCTATTCTTGTATCATGTTTTGCGGTCAGGACGTCCGTTCTCCTGTCAGTGGCTTCCTTTCGGCTTTCACCACTGACAGTCATGCGAGCCTCAGACTCCGGATGTCCGTCCCGCAGCAAAGTTTGTTTATTCGTTGTTGTTTCCGTAACTTCAATTTTTTTTACATAGACAGGAGTGTCAGCCCTATGCTAAAACCCCCAACCTGGAGGACCAGGGTGTCTGCTTTCGTCTGACCCCTGCCCGCGCAAACCTGTCCAGCTTGGTAGAACCTTCCAGGAGTAAAACTCCCACTAGCATAACTCTGGGGGTAATCAGGGTAGGAAGCCGCCATACCTCTACAAGGTATTGACACCGATGATGGCAGAATTAATTCATGAACTTATGTTTATTTGTATTTGATTTGATATTCAAAATATTGCTGTTGTGAAGTTTTTTTTAATGATAAATAAAATTTACATAAACTTTATTTACGTGTGTTGGTCAGCTCATCCCAAAAGATCCCTATTCCATAGTTTTCACGTCTGTGCATCTAATTGTCGTCGCGTATCTGTGTGTGTGTAGAGTGGTTGAATATATATATATATATATATATATATATATATATATATATATATATATATATATATGTATATATATATATATATATATATATATATATATATATATATATGGACACTGTCTGATCTAAAATCTCAGTCGTAACCGATAGGCTGGATAGATTATATCTCAAATCCAGGGACAGACTTTACCTTTCACCACTTCATTCGTGAAAAATCTATTTCTTTACCTTATCTCCCACTGAGCTATCACCTGTTCTAGTTCTATTCCGATCGAACCAAAATTGATCTTAAATTCCTATCGAAAAATCTACGACACAACCGGACGCTCAAGAATTAATACTTTGTTTATATCTAGATTCTTGGTTTGGCGTAATGTCTTTCTGTGTTCTTTCAACAACGCCACCATAAATTATTAAGTATTCTTTTTTTATTTTTATTACATTCAAGCATACATTGTAGATGAACCAAATATCACTTTTATCACACAAGAACATCATTGCTGAACCCTTATGCATACGTTTTAGAAACTCCGTATTATCCTAAATATTTAGAGATACGCGCTTCATTTTTTGGCAGACTGCCACCTGTAGGTTTTTCTGCAAACACTATTGAGATAATGTATTTTGCAGGGGTCGGTAACCGAGGGGCCGTGGAGATCTACTTTAGAACCACAGATCTCTCCAAAAATCTAACTTGATAATATCGTGTGTGATTTCAGGCTCATTGTATTTAGAATAAGTGTAGCCTATATTTAATGCACGGTCAACTTCTTACAATTCTATCGACATTGTGGTGGAAAATTCAAACTAATTGTTATTTTATTGAATGTTAACTTGACTTCAAACTAAATGATACTTTACCAAATGTTAACTTGACTTCAGACATAACATCGTTTCCTATCTTATGCAGTTCACGAAAATAGTGAAGTTCAGTAAAAGATCCCTTTACCATTGAGGCATATTAGAAATATGGTGTTAGGCCCATATTTTCATGACCATCGGTACACTAGGGGTGATTTTGTCAGCATCACGCCGCCCGCCTTAACCTTCCCAGAGTTGCTTTGGTACCCAATTCATGAGTTCAATAAGCTTGCAGGTTTTCATTGGGAATGTTGTGAAGGTACTTTTAAACCTTGCGAGACCGCAAGTTGTAAGTACAGAAAAGAAAGAGCTAGTCCTCAATTTACCTTGGTGAAAAATTTGTTTCCCCCACCCGCCTCCTAGAGATCTACCAAATGCTCCTTTGCGATCCAACGATAGATCAAGAGCGATCGGAGGCCGACCTGTTGTTTATTGGTATTTGTAAGCATAGTTTAAAAAAAAAAAAAAAAAAAAGGATGATAAAATTGAGAAGAAAAAAATCACAAGAATTAAAACCTTTACCATCATCTGTGTTTGAAAAGAGACACAGATCAGTGGCCCCACCATTATCAAACGGGTCAGAAGAATTACTTGGATGACATCTTAATTACGTATTATACTTTGTCGGTTTCATTTTTTCGGAATGTGCCGAAAACTGGGTAGCCAAATACATGGTCCCATACCTATGTGTGTATAAGTGTGTATGTGCGTGCATGCGTGTGTGTTCATCACTACCCTTTAGCTCTCAAAAGAGCACAGATCTTCAAAACACCAATCAGCTCAAACTCTGTCCATGTCCTTTCCTTTCAGTCTCCAGGTTTCTTCTCCATCTATTTTTATGTCTCCCACTACCTATCTTACCCCGTGGATTCAGAACAAGGCCTGCCTTGTAGTACTAATAGCAGTTTTACTCTATGTGTGTGTGTGTGTGTGTGCTATCTGTCGCCAGAGTCTTCATTTAATCTCTTCTTCCACTGACGCTCGTCAGGTTCTTATCATCAGTTCAACATTGTGACCTTGTCACACCATCTCAATCATTCCAGTCTACGCCAGCATCCAATTATGAAAGTATGTCGCTTTATTTAGGTTTTATTCTCTCCATGCTTCAGAGCCATGCAATAGGACTGACTTGAGATTTGAGCTGAAGATTTTTCATTTTTGTTTTAGTCTAGATTTCTCAAGATCTCGCTACATATTCCAATGCAATGAAATCTCCTTTTACTCACACACATACACACACAAACACATATGGAGAAGATAGCTGTAAACAGAAATGAAAATGATAAGGCAGACATTGAAAAAAACTTGAGCAGCTGGCACGCGACAGGAGCAGTTGGTATGTGCTTGTAGAAGGTCTATGTTCCTTGGGATGCTAAATGGGATATATACTTGTACGAGTATATATTTCTTCTTCTTCTTCCTCGTTCGTCCTGAAAAGGACGTTGGTTGCGTTGTGTCCGTTTACAGCGAAGCTGCGATATTTGCGCCTTTCGGCCGACACATCCGACTTCAGCACAGCATTTGTTGGGATCGGGTTTGCCTTCCCACATCGATCCCTATTCTCTCAGCCAGACTGCAGTGATACAGCCTGTTTCCAGGACCACCACTTGGATATATATATATATATATATATATATATATATATATACATATCAGAATCTTTATTCTCCAGAAAATACATTGATATGTACTGACATGATATAATACAATACAACATGGCATATAGAAGAATCATTATAATTTACATAAAGTAAATTTACATAAATTCATACAGTGTTAATGAGGGCTGTTAACGACATACATACATTTATACATGCACATAATATTTTCTTTATTACCCAGCGCAGAAACATGAACAATAAGCAAATAGTTTAAAAAATGAACAGAGACTCTTGAGGCATGGATTTAACAGAAGAATGGACGCATTTTATAGAAAGAGATGACATGAAATAAATTAGAGCTAGAAAATCTAGGAATGAACAGAATAATAATGCATAAGGTCAAAGTTAAAGGAATAAAATATTATGGTCCCATCAAAAGATATAACATTTGGTTTTTGGTTCACGCACAAGAAAACTGGTGTCTTATCTTAGGCATGAAATACCAGGCGAAACTCTATGTAGATTATAATGTGCGTATATAGTGTTCTTTATTCTATATAGCATATTATATTGGTAGTTTTTCGTGTGTTGCTTCTTCCAGGCTGAATTTTTGCTGCCGCTTGTTGTGTTTATAGTGTATTTTCTGTTATGTTCTTAGGTTTATCTCTCTTGATCCTGCTGTGTTTTGAGGGGTTTGTAGATGTGTGTTTTATTGTATCTTTTTCAGTCTTTTTTTTTTTTACTGCAGTTGAAATTATCTGAGTTGTATGTACTGAGTGTACATTAATTTTTGTTGTTGTTGTTGATTGGTAGTTAATTTTACTCCTCGTACTGAAATTGTGTGGTGAGCATTATTTTTAAGTGTTTTTGTTCGTCCTTTATCATTCACTTGCCACAAACGATAAACGAATCATCCACTTGCCTTCCAAATGACAGATTCTGCCGTTTCTTCTTCTTCTTCTTCTTCCTCGTTCGCCTTCAGACTTCCACATTTATGACTCTAATAAAGGCAGTAGTCAACTCAAGGTTCCCGACATCTAGAAGTGGGTTGTTGCCATATATTCTGCCGTTTAAATTTGTCTCTATGATGAGATAAACTTACATTAAGAGAAAGCACTGAATCTCATATTCACCCCCGCATATTCTCATATTCTGACGTTCAGTTTCAAATTACAATCATTTTGTCACTCACACGAGAATTAAACATATGTCTTTCTGATCCTACTCCTTTATTTATTGGACAAATCCGCGCTCATCGTAATAAAAGTCGATACATATTACAACAGGTGAAAAGATGGTCATGAGAAGGAATCCCTCAGTCAGACAAGTGTTTCGGTCTTTAAATCCATGACTCTCAATGGAAAGGGTGGACCCACTTGAATCAAGACTAGAGTCTACAGCGTCATTGTCATGTAGGTTTTCCACATGCGCTAGGAACTGAACTTATTCCACATTAGTTGCAATTTCCTTATGATTTTATCTATTTAGAAATAGCCACTTTGGAAATGGCAACAATATAAAAATTATGTGAATTTACAATTTGCTTGATTCATTTTATGGAGCCGCGGTAGCATAGTGGTTAGTGCACTGGCTTCCTAGCGCAGTGGTCTATGGTTCGATCCCCAGATGAGGCGGAAAATTTTTAGGCCACAAACGGCTCCTGGGTCGACCCAGCCCCAAATGGGTACCAGAGCTACTCTGGGAAGGTTAAGGCGGCCGGCGTGATGCCGACCACATCACCCCTCGTGTGCCGACGGTCAAGATAATATGGGCCTAACACCATATTCCCAATATGCCTCAATGGGCGTGTAACGGGTTCCTTTACCTTTACCTTTGATTCATTTTAACCTTTTTAAAGTTTATTTAGGTTTATTTAGTTTATTAAACAAACACACACGCTAGTTGAGTACAGGCTAGTTTAGTTTCGTAAAGTTTAGTTTTTACCTTTCGAAGTCAGATATAACAACACTTCTTACTAAAAATAGATTAAGTGATAATTTTCTGACTGCGAACGTGCGCTCGAAGAATGTCGACTCCATGACAGATCGACAGTATGGCCTTCACCAATTCCGTTGATGGTAAAACTACATCGCAATGAGACAAGCCTGAGACAGACCGCCAACTTCTTCTTCTTCTTCCTCGTTCGTCCTGAAAAGGACGGTGGTTGCGTTGTGTCTGTTTACGCCTAAGCTGTGATATCTGCACCTTTCGGTCGACACATCCGACTTCTGCACGGCATTTTTTAGGACCGGGTTTGCCTTCCCATTTCGATCCACACTCGCTCAGCCAGACTGCACTGCTGCAGACTGTTTCCAGGACCACCACGTGGAGGTGGAGCGCGGTCTTGACCAGCTCTGATTCGCTGGTCCTGACGCAGGCAGTCAAGCTATGAGTCGCTGACTGCGTTCTCTATTGCTGCGTCTTTGGGTCCCAGACCGCCAACTTAATGAGAGGGATAGACCTGGTTGTATAACAAGTAACGACAGAAACGACAAAGAATCGGCCACTGCAGAACCACAAATACCATCTTGGTTTGGTTTGGTTTTTTGACCATGCACCTGAAACTGGGTGTTTGTCGTGTGCATAAGATAACCCGGTTCAACCCCACATGGGTTATAATTCGGGTATATAGTGTTCATCATTCTATATAGCGTATTACATTGTTGTTTTTCTTGTGTGTTCGCTCTTCCAGGCTGTAATTTATCTGCCGTTTGTTGTGGCTATGGTGTTTGTAATGTATCCTCTTCCATGATACTGTAATACTCTCTCTCGCTATTGAAATTCTTTTAACTGTCTCTACTGGACGTATGATGGTTTTTGAATTGGTAGTATGTTTTTGGTTTGTTTTTTTAACTCTCGTGTCAAAGTGTGGAAGACTCTCCTTCTTCCTCGTGTACCATGCCTGGCGATGTAGATCATCATGTCTCTGCACAACCTCCTGTCTCCAATATTGTTTATCAGTTCAGTTGTTAACTTCTTTTCCATATCATGACGTCAAACTGCCCAGTATCTGCTGTCTTCGTTGTCCTCTATCGTCTTTTCCTTCAATCGTTCTTGTTGTCATAATATACTCAAGCTTTCTGCTCATAATATCCACAAAAATTGGGTTGCTTCCTTCTAATGTAAGTAATAAACTTCCTTTGCACACTGACTTCTTTCCGGACATCCACATAACTCTGTTTAGCTGTCAACGGTGTCCTAAATTTGAGTAAAACAACATCTCGGTAACCTCCAGGGATTTTCCTTCTTGCCAACTAATTGTCCACGTCTTGCTTCCATCGACAGGATTGACTCTATATAACACTACAGAAATCTCTTTTTTCACTTCCATTGAGAAAAGCTTGTTGCATAAAATACTTTTAATTTTATGAAACCTGCTTGGAAGGGACGTTTTGATTTTTTAACTCACTGAAAACCCCGTAAATTCAACCCTGAATGCAAATAAGTATGGTTTTTTTTTAAGCAGACTTATATTGTCGCTATCCTTTAAAACGCAAACATTCTGTCGTGTTCTGCGACCAGAGGCGGAAACATGTGTTCAGCTGATATTAAGAAACATACGTAGAGTCCTGTCTGAAATACTTAATGCATATTGTCAATACTAATATTTATATCTGCTGTCTCGTATACTCTGGCAAGTATTTGTTGCTAACATTGATAATTAAGTTCATCACCACATGAATAAGACACATCAAAATAATAATGAACACTCCATCCACTCCAACATATTAACGCATAGTACCAATTCATAATAATGATACTAATAATACAAATGCTTGAGGGAAACCCCCATCATTATTTGTTCTCTACCTCACCGAGATTTGTGCCAGGAATAGTATACCCCTGTTGCTCATGAAATTACACAAAATGTACATAATTTGTTCCTTACTATTCGCACTGACAATAAATGTATACATTTCTTTGGCTGAAATGAAGAACGAGACGTATTCTGACACCATCCAAATAATTCGCTCACGTCTAAGGGTTATAATTAATGTTAGGGTTTAGTATTAAGCTTAATCCTAACCCTTACATCTTTTAACTGAGTCTCTGAATTCTTTTTTTTTTTTTTTAAAGGCCGTATCGAACGGACGACCCACTACTCTTCATTTCAACCCATTTTTCTCTATTTGTTTACATTTACTTTGGCTGTACACAGTATATTGTCTTTCTCCTTACACTAATGTTTGCAGACGATATCTTTCCCTCTGCTACAATGACACTCAACGAGTTAAGTCCCTTTCTGAACTCTGACATTAGCTGAACATTTTGAACAAAATCGAATTTTTTTCTGTTTATATACTGACACTAATTCCACACCATTTCTTTTCTATACACAGAAAACTGACCGTGCATAATCTCTGTTTATCTGTTTCTTTCTTCCACTGCTTGTTCACTGCCGCGTCCTTTCTGTGTGTACACAGTGTCATTCCTTCTGTTTAAAATGTCATTTCTTTAACCATCATCATTTTCCTGTTCGCCCCACATGGAGCACGGAGCCAGAACTGCAGCTGGTCACCTTACAGGAAGCCTGGACCAAACATTCACACGCTCATATAGCGATGGTTTCTGTTGCCATGTGATTTACATGATCAGGTTGCCAGTCCCATGCACAACCTCATTTTTGCTCTGTACGACATGCATGAAGCAGCAATACGCCCATTTCTGTCTTTGTCGATTCAAAAGCCTCCCGGGGACTTCACGGGGCTAAATTGTATTTCATCATCATCAGCATCTTCTTCATCATATTCCTTTGCACTCCTTACGAAGGATTGAACCACAACCACTTCAGCTAGTCCCCTTACAGGAAGCCTGTACGAAGCATTCACGTTCTCTTGCACTTTTGTTTTATGTGGTAATTTGTTTTACATGATGATGTTGTCACCTGCCCCTTCCACCCCCAATATACACAGTTTCATATTAGTCGCAAACAATTACTTTTACTGCAAACAGTTTGATTCGTTCTGTTTAAAACTGCATCTGCTGAACACCATTTATTTCTTTCTGTTTAACCTCAATCAAATGTATACAATTTCTTTTCAATTTAAACTTATATCCACTGTACACAATTTATTTCTACACCCACTGTACACACTTTCCTTCTGTGTGTTTAAAATGACATCTACTGTACACAGTTTCCTTCTGTGTGTTTAAAATGACATCTACTGTACACTTTCCTTCTGTGTGTTTAAAATGACATCTACTGTACACACTTTCCTTTGGTGTGTTTAAAATGACAAGACACTTTCCTTCTGAGTGTTTAAAATGGCATCTACTGTACACACTTTCCTTCTGTGTGTTTAAAATGACATCTACTGTACAGTTTCCTTCTGTGTGTTTAAAATGACATCTACTGTACAGTTTCCTTCTGTGTGTTTAAAATGACATCTACTGTACACTTTCCTTCTGTGTGTTTAAAATGACATCTACTGTACACAGTTTCCTTCTGTGTGTTTAAAATGACATCTACTGTACACTTTCCTTCTGTGTGTTTAAAATGACATCTACTGTACACACTTTCCTTCTGTGTGTTTAAAATGACATCTACTGTACACACTTTACTTCTGTGTGTTTAAAATGACATCTGCCGTACACTATTTCTTTATGTTTGAACTAACATACACTGTACATGGTTTCTTTCTTTGATTTATGTATACAATCAGAATCAATGACAATTATTTCGCTCATTCTGTACATTACTCTTCTAGCCCCATGCTTCTCCTGAAGACAACTGCACATCATACCAGCTTTTTATTCATCCAAGAATGGCACAATTTTCAATGGCAGCCTCAAGGCATCTTTCTCTGCTAGTGCTCTGGAATTATTTTGCTTCGATCTGTGTTTTTATACTCATCCCGGTTTTCCATATTCGTAAGTTTAAATTATCAGTTAAGTTTTGCAGTGACCACAGTTGCTTCCTGTCTGTTGATTCAAGCATTCTTTGTGCGCTTCTTTATTCCATTTTACACCAAAAATATTTGTATACATTTGGTTCTTTCTTCTTAAAATGACAGCTTTGCGTTTATAAGAACTCACATGAAGTTTGACTGCAGACTGAAATTTCCAGTCTCCTGATGTTTACCACGAATCACAACGTTTTTGTATACCACAGAGTCTCCCGAATGTCTGCTCTTGAGCTAAAATTGATCAACGCTTTAAAGGAAGAGTTTTCTCCAGTAGACATCGCTGTTGTTCACAATCAAAACCTCTGACTGACTTGTCAACCTTACCATGTACATAAACAGTAGAGAACCTTATCATGTACACAAACAGGGCAGAATCTTACCATGCACACAGAGTGTGCTGAACACAGACAGTGCAGCCTGCAAATACACAACACCAAACTGCTTTTGACAATAATTTGAACTTTTTTTATAATCTGTTTCTTGCCATGCTCCTTTTTAAGTATCAGAGCATCTGATCACGACTTCTTGTACTAATAAAATGTTCAGCGAGGAGGCAATGTTGATAATTCCCTGACAGAAGCTCAACTGAATCCACATCAAAACACTTTCCGTAAGAGGCAGTATTTTAGTCTGTTGCTACCAACAACAATAGAGAAGACTGTTTCTGACCACAGTTACAGATAATCAGCTCAGTGTGACAGTGTTTATTTCAATCCTCAAGTTGCATCTATAAACTCCTCAAGAGTATAGTCTTTGCATAGAAATTATGAACAGCATTTTTAAAGAATCAGCGACAACATCTGTCCAGTCTGTTCTGAAGTTGTATCAAAGACGACTTCTGTTCAGTTTTTTTTTTAAGTTTGTTAAAGACCTCATCTGTCCTTCTGGAGTTACATCAACAACCATACCTGTCAGTCTGTTTTTAATTTCATGAACGACCACATCTGTCCTGTTTGTTCGTGTCTACCAATTTTAAGTCCATCAATTACCACGTATGTCCAGTCTGTTCTCAATTTCATCAAATCAACAATATCTGTCCAGTCTTTTCTTAAGTTCATCAACGTCTACATCTGTCTAGCCTATTTTTAAGTCCATCAACGACCACATCTGTCTAGCCTATTTTTAAGTCCATCAACGACCACATCTGTCTAGCCTATTTTTAAGTCCATCAATGACCACATCTGTCGAGTCTATTCTTGAGTTCATCAAGTCAACAGCATCAGTACAGTCTGTTCGTACTTTTACCATCGACCACATCTGTCCAATTTAATCTTAAGTTCACCAACGACCACGTATGTTAAGTCTGTTTTTAAATTCATCATTGACCACATCTGTCCAGTCTGTTCTTAAATTCACCATTGACCACATCTGTCTAGTCTGGTCTTAAATTCTTCACTGGCCACACCTGTCTAGTCTGTTCTGAATTTCTTATATAGGACGTGCTCGAAACTTTTAATCGTCACTTTTAACAAGATGAAATATTGTTCCATATTTGATGCAGTTGGTCATGGTGAAACAGAAGCCAGAACGAAGGACTGTCGCCGAAAGATAATAGTTGCACTTGTCTCTACAAACAAACTTATGTTAGATCACATGCATATAACTGTGGCCAGTAACATTTGTGCTTCAGTAAGACGCTACAATGCGACCTGTGTCATACATCTGTACACTTTTCAGCATCCTCGCTGTCTAAGGCCTGGGAGGACGAGAAAGAGAAAACAAAATCAGTTAATTACATTGGGTCATCTCATCATCATCATCATCATCATCTCATCATCATCATTTTCCGTTTCGCTTCCTATGGAGCATGAGCCACCATTACGGCTGGTCCCCTGGCAGAAAACCTGCACGAAGCAATCACATGACCTGGCAGGGTTGGTGTCTGTAGCAATTTGTTGTCCCTGATGAGGTTGCCAGACTGAAGCACAACATCATATTAGTTGCCTTGTACGAACAACCTGAGTAGTAATCATATTCTTGTCTTGTCCCGTTAGAGACACCTGGGAATTACACGGGACATTTACACTTTTTCTTTTCGGGAATTACACGAGACATTTACACTTCTTCTTTTTCTCCATCATCGATCAACTCCCTAAGGAGTATAGGCCTTCAATAAACTTATATATGGGGTCGGAGTGGCGAAGAGGAATGCCGTCCACCTCGAGTTCTAGAGGTACCGGGTTCGATTCCCAGTAGAGGGTATATAATTAATGGAATTTTTTTTTCTTCAGATCCAGTGGTCCTAATGATGTCATACTACCCCCCTTCCCCCATAGCCTTCTCGGATAAGGGCGAAAAAAAAAAAAATAGGAGGTCCCGTGTGCACGTTAAAAATCCCATGGCAGTTGGAAACTGTAAAGAGCAGGCTATAAAGTTGCTGCCCTGGCAAAATAAAAATTAGAAACCTACCCATCAAATATATTTATAGAATGCGTGGTTCCTATATACACACACTGGGATTCTCGCCGGTGCTACGGAGTTCGTACACTGTGCTGAGATCCTCCTTGTGTGATCTAAAGGAGGAGATCGGAGCACTGATGGAGTTGTCCATGTGCAATGAAGATAGTCCTTAAACCAAACCAAACCAAACCAAACCAACAAACTTATGCCAAGCCTTCCTGTCACGTGCCATCATCTCACGGTTTTTCCATGTCTTTTTCATCCCCGTTATGCCGGTCTTCAGTTCCATGTTCCATGTGTTCTTTGGGGTATTCCTCTACCTCTCTTACCCTGGGGTTCCAGAACACACTGAGTAGGCGATAAAATATGTAGAGGTCTCTCTTGACACAATAGTCTACTCTGACAGTGAACTACTATAATCCCTGAGCTTTCTCAAACAGCTTACAAAATTCACAAGAACGTGCAATTCACAGCAAAATGTGAGTTTTTCAATCTTTTACACAATTTAACCAATCAGCCATCAAGCTGACCAGCCAATCAAATTACATATTGTTTCTTTTTAGCCAATCAACGAGGTTTCTTACCTCTTTTTCCGAGGCCATTAAAGCTTTCCCAGCATGCCCATTTGCATTTCCATTAACTTGGGTTCTGTTCTTTCTCTGTTTCCTGGAGGTAAGCAAATAAAAAACGTTCTATTTATCTGAAACAATTCAACAGCTGTTTAAAATACCTAGACACGTTAATAACAACAAAAGGAAAATGCATCTCTGAGATGAAGAATATTATAGCCTAGGCAAATGCAGTGGCTCAGTTCTTTAGGATTATATAGAACCAATTATAACACAAGGAAGTGAGTCATGGACAATTAGAAAAGAAGCAGAAACATCCCCGGAGGCCGTAGAGATATGGTTTTACAGGACAGTGTTAAGAATACCACGGGCAGCTAAAAAAGAGTATATCCTAAAAGAAGACAGGACACAAAGGAAGCTTACTACTCACATTAAAAGAAAGAAAAAGCCACTTTCGTCGGGCACGTATGAGAACAGGAAAGATTGAAAGAAATAAAGCCACTTTCGTCGGGCACGTATGAGAACAGGAAAGATTGAAGGAAAAAAACCCAATTGTCTTCGGGCACGTATGAGAAGATAAAAGGTTGAAGAAGAAAAACCCCACTGTCTTCGGGCACGTAAGAGAGCAGGCAAAGATAATGATAGAATGAAGCAAGTAAACATCATAAGTCATGAATATCGATTGAGCACACGCACAAGCACACGCACACGCACACGCACACAACCAAACCTTTGATACTTAGCAACACAGATAATAAGCAAGCGTCACAAATAGAAATAAATGGTAAGATACTGAAACAAGTCTAGAGTTTCCCATACCTTGGTCATATAACAACAGAAGATGGCAGACGTGAAAGAGAAATCTAGAAGATAATAAGAATGATCAAAGCTACATTCAACAACGTCAGGCAGATACTAACATCTAAACACACACACATTACACATGAGTGTCATCAAGACTATATACATATACAAGGTATACACAGTATATATAAAATCAGAGGCACATCTCTAATCCAACCTGCAAGTCTGGAAGGAAGAGCTGGAGAAGAGAGGGATGGTCATAAGCAGCTCTAAAACAAAAATCCACGGTGATATCACGAGAAGAAAAAAGACATCAGATTAAGCTGGGAGAACAGGTCCTGGAGCAGGTCGACCACTTTAAATACCTCGGAGCTATTATAGACCGAAAGGGAGGCATCAAAGAAGAGTTGGCCACTCCAAATGCAGCAGCTGGGAGACTTTTTCAGGCCATAAATCGAGGATTCCTCAGCAAGAAAGAGGTTGGTAAGAAAACGAAGATGGCTGTATACCGCTCCACCTATGTCCCAGTCTTGACATATGGATGCGAGTCATGGGCAATGACTACAACCCACAAAAGCCAGATCCAAACCTCAGAAATGAGGTATCTGAGGAAGGTGGTTGAAGTAACAAGAAGAGTCATGGTCCGCAACCAGACGATACGTCAAGGCCTAAAAACCCAACCCCTGCAAACCCAAGTAGAACAGTCCCAACTAAGATGGTTTGGCCATGGCTGCAGAATGGGAGAAGATCGGCTACCACGACAAGCATGGGAAACAAAGAGCCAAGGATCCAGACCCCCAAAGTCCGCTGGGAGGACAACATTAGACAATCTTTGAAGGACTGAGGACTAGAATGGAACCAGGCCAGGAGGAAGACAGCCGATAGAATAGTCTGGCGCTCTCTCTTCCAAACCTCTACACCTCACGGTAGAAGGGGAACGACTAAGTAAGTAAGTATATATATATATATATATATATATATATATATATATATATATATATATATATATATATATATATATATATATATATATATATATATATATATATATATATATATATAGTCGTAGATTTTTCGATAGGAGTATTAAGACTTAGGTTGGTCCCTTCTGAATAGGTTGGAATGAGTGATAGTCACAGTGAGAGATGGAAATAAAAAAACATAGACTTCCACGAGTGAGGTGGTAGAATAGTGATAGATGCTGTCTCTGAGAGCGGAAAATCTTCTCTCTCTCTCTCACCTATCTTCTACGACAGATCTAAAGTAGTCAGACAGTCTAAACACAGATATATATATATATATATTACATATATTTCTATCTAATCACGGGCACGCACATACACGTGACGACAGTTAAACACACAGACGTGGGAAATCTATAACAAAGGATATATATATATTTTTAGAACGAGCTGACCAACGCACTGATTAGTTCAAGAGAGATTTTTATTATTATCATAAAAAAAAAAAAATCTTCTCACAACACCAAAGAAATACATCAAGGAGAAACATATACAAATAGTCATAAAATTTAAGAAAAAAATGCTACAAGGATGATAGCCCGTTAGAATCTTACTCTAGGTTTAGCCCACAGCCCCGTTAAGAGAACAGATGATGGCCCAAAGAGTTATAGATACATAGGGTTGAGTCTAAGAGGTTTCTTTCTTTCTCGTAAATGTATGAACAGAGTTGGATAATCTGATTTAGCCTAAGAAAAAAGAAACTCTAGCATTTGTAACAAATTCTGCAGATTTAAAAATTTAAGATAGCAAATGGGTGACAATAATACACCGGTAAAATAACACTCTGGCCTGTGTGCTCTCATTCATTCAGCCATGGCCTTGCTCACACATATATACTCACAACTTTGCTCGCTGCCTCTGGGAACATAATAATTCTAGGACCTTCGCACAGACCCGAAAAATGCAGTCATCGACCAAGAAACCCCCAGTTCCAAAAGACGTACTGAACTCTCTGTCTCAGGGAACGATTCCTTGGGTGTTCTAATTTTTTCCGAATGTCTGATTAAGTCACATAAAATTTGTCCAGGCACGAAAGGTAGCAGAGCACAATGTCATTAGCTTTGGATTCTAGGATTTAAGGAATGTCAGATCGGTGTCTTCTTTCAGGCAGGTACTATATTTGGTCACCACAATACTAGTCACAATCTCTGTCGGAATGTTAATGTTATTCTTGTAATATTCTCGCCGCCAGGCAGCATGTACATTTAAATTTGTGGAGCAATATGAACTGGCTCAAAAGCCCAATATATATTTCTAGTCTTTAGAAACCGTTAGTGGGATTGCTATTACTGTCTCTCTCTGATGGCATATGCACTGTCAGACCAGTGTTACTTGAAACAAAAAAACCCACGTGGTTAAAGATAGGAACTGTCTATGCTTCACACAAATATGTCTCTTTACTAAACGCTGGCAAGTTGGGTACCACCGTTTCACTATATAAAATGGAAATAACACATATCAAATAATTTACATATATGTACTCAATATAACTTACATTTTACACGACAAGCCTACAGCTTGACTTATATTTAAAACTTCCCATGAAATAAGTTATATAAAAATCAATCATCAGGAATTAGGAATATCTTCGTATTCCGTCAATATTCATTGATGTCGCATCTAGCATTTATAAGTTAGTTATTAAAACAGTTTCGACTGAGTATTTAACAGTTAAATTAAACTCATTTCAGCTACTTGTTTAGTAAGCTAAAAATATAATTTATTTTGTATTTCCACTGCAACTCGTCGATTAAAGAAATAACAAACTATCAAAATATCCACTCTGCACACAGAACTAGTTTAAAATGAAATCGGCGATTTAACACTTAATCACTTCACAAAATACTAGAGATCTATTATATATAATATTTACCTCAAACACAGAAGTACTAAGAACTTAAACCACTTCGACCAAACTAAAGGCCATCTCTATTTACAGAGATTATTTAGAAATCGAACGAAGGTTGTTCTAGTCTAACTGCAAAGTTACTGAGTGAAATGAAATAGTTTCAAACGTGGGTTAATATTTTAAACCAGACAAAGGATGAACTATCTCCCCCGCCCCGATCTCTCCCCCTTCTCATAACAGCTACGTTTAACTTAGAGGCGTGTCGTAACTGCCACCAGTGCGATTACGCACCTGCGGTAACAAACTGACCGGGAAAAGCGCGTGTCAGTTGCAAATCTCAGACAACCGTCTGAAACTGCGACTATAAGGTGTAAATATTCGCTCCTACTTAAGCGTTCGGCCGATGCATCTCGTTGTTGACCGGTGAAAATGCAGACGGATGTCGGCTCTCTCCTAGCATTCTCACGCGTTTACGTCGAGAATCTAACTCAGGAGTGTCGTGTCATCTGAAGGTGCAGACCCAAGTCGGTTCGATGTCTGAGATGGACTGCAACTAAATCGCACTTCACGTCTGACTGACATCTATGTAATAGAATTACGTATCCCAGTATGAGAAAAACACTAGGTAAAGTTTGAGAATACTGAAGAAAATATTTTTCGCAAACGAATGATGCGAAAAATACCGGAAAAAGGTAAAGACAGATAATAAATAATAGAGGTTTCGGGTGAAAAGAAAAAGAAGAGGGAATAGGCAATTTAATGATCAAAACCTACTTGACAGGACGTCCCCCCTTTAAGATATGGAAGCACTCCATGTCTAAGTTATGGAATTAAATTTCCTATAACCGTAGCTTCTGGGTGTCTGTCTTCTTCCCTCTCATCTTCCCCCTCCATCTCTGTCCAATTCCTACTCAAGTCTACTCCCAAAGTTTCCTTCCTCTGGAATGTCTCCAATGCGCGCTTGAAAGAGCGTCGCCGCTTCTGACATTTTTGAAAGATTTCGTGCGATTGCGGTGGAATATCCCTGCCACTATCATCATCTTCGTCAGCTTTGGCGATCGTCAGGAGATGGTCGGAGGTTGGCACTGGTTTTTCCAAGTATCTCTTTAAGAAATTTAAATGGAAAACCTTCTCCTTTCCTTCAATAGAGATCTGGTAGTTAGCCTTAGAAATCTTTTTCAGGACGGTAAACGGCCCTTGCCGTCCGATCTTCAGTTGGTTGTTCTCGGTAGGGAGTAACACCAAAACTTTCTCTCCTACTTCCAATTCTCTCTCTTTCGCGACTTTCCTGTATCGGTTAGCGTGCGTTGCGCGTGCTCGCTTAAAGTTAGTCGTCGCTAGGTCCCATCCTAGTTTCAACCTTTCCTTTAAAACCGACACATATTTGCTTGCTGAGACAACTGTCTCATCCGCCTTCTCGTCTGTCAGAGACTGAAGTAAGGCTTCAAGCGGCCCCTTGATAGGTCTGCCGAATAAAAGCGTAGCTGGCGGAAATCCTGTGGAAGTATGAGGAGATTCTCTGTAGCCAAATAATGCTGCAGGAATACAAAGATCGCAATCTTCAGATTTCACTTGTGCCAGTTTACTTAGCATCATGTTGAGGTTTCCATTAGCACGTTCCACGAGCCCATTTCCGGCCGGAGTATAAGGCTTAGTGTGGATGTGTTTGGTCCTCAAGATCTTAACGATCTCATCCATCAACAGGTTTCGGTATGGAGATCCGTTATCCGTCAACACTTGCTGAGGGAATCCCAACCGAGTGAAAATCTGCACGAGGGCTTCTGCGACATGCTTGGCATCTGCGCATGTTAGCGGGATAGCTTCTGCCCATAAAGTGCATGTATCGACTAAGGTCAGGATGAACCTGTTCCTTCTTTTAGTCCTGTCGAAAGGCCCTAAAATGTCGATCACAACCCGTTCGAATGGTGTTCCCATTATTGGCATTTCACCCATGTGGACTGGGGGTGTCCGTTGCTTGGGTGGTACACGTTGGCACTGGGCACAGGATTTAACATATCTGATAATATCAGTATTTACTCCTGGCCACCAATAATGAGTGGTTATACGTTGGTTTGTGGCGTTCTGTCCCATATGTCCGCTAAAGGGAAGAGAGTGCCCCATTTCTAGGATTTTGCTTCTGTACTGTTTCGGTACTAGGAGCTGGTTGTAACCTTGATCAGGCTTGCCCGTTCTGCGATACAGTACGCCATCCTTAGAAAAAATGTGTCCGTGCTGTCTGGGTTCCTTAGCCATGGGCATTTTCCTAAAGCAGGGTGCCAAAGTAGGGTCCTTGTATTGCGCTTCTTTAAGTTCCATGGGTAACAAATTAGGCGCAGGCTCCCGTTCCTTCTTGGTTTGCCCTCTTGTAGTCACTGTTGCCACAATCGGCTCTTCCGGTTTCCCAATACACACGTATCTCCCGCCAAGTATGACTGGGTAGATGGGATCATCCATAACAACCGCTTTGATCACGCCTCTGACAAAGTCAGAGTGTATCTCCACCAATGCGATGGGAAGCGCTATAGGTGCATCACTCTTACGAACTCCACAAAGTTGGACGGTCTCTCCTGTCTCTTGACCGGGTTTGACCAGGTTTCTGGCAACAATGCAATCATAAGAAAGCCCCATGTCAAATAAACAAGAAATTTGAGAACCGTTCAAAGTAACAGTACCTCGCGTTGAGGGTCTATCCCCAACAGGTTGGGAATCACTGTCAACAATTCCGCCTTGCGAGACTGTCAGTAAGCATCCGATGCGTTTAGGCTCGGTGTGCTCACTCTGATCATATGTCCGGTGCTCAGGGGTTCTCCCTTTGCCACCTTGACCTTTCTGGTCACGCTGCCATGAAGGGCGGTCGGGTTGATCAGACTGTTTGGGGTGGTTGGGGTACTTGTTCTTGTAGAACTTGGATTTTTCAGGAGGGGGGTTTTGAGGTCCAGTTTCTCTGTGGTTATTTTGGTTAGAAGCCTGAGAAGATTGCTCTAGGTTATGTTTTCGAAAATGCACCTCTGTCGGTTTCCGCTTTGTGGCCGGTAGTTCAGCCAGCGCATTGTGATAACGCTCAGACTTTTCCAAAATGTCTTCAAGTTTTTCTGCCCCCTGCTCAGCGAGAAATCTCCGGGTATCAGCAGACAAAGTGTTCTTTATTTGTTCCGTTAAAACAAATTCCTCAATACCTTCTTAGGTAGAGGGGAGCTGCGAGAGCTCTAGGCACTTTGTCAGATATCCCTTCAACCGAGACGAGAACTGCTGAAAAGTTTCAGAATTCTCTTTTCTGCTGTTGCGAAACAGTTGCAAAAACTTTCGCGCATTCATTTCAAAACGCTCCAGTAGCGCTTTCTTCAACAGATCATTGTTGTCTTGTTGGCTGCTTTCCAGTTTGGCGTAAACATCATACGCAGAACTTTTCAAAGCCTGGGAAAGCTTCATTTTCCAACGCGACCTCTCTAAACCGTACAGAGTTGCAATTTTCTCAAATTTTTCTAGCCAAGTGTCAATCTTCTCATTTGGACAAGGGAAAGATTCTAGCGGAAAAGACATAGCAGTGAGGTGAGTAGATTGCGTATTAGAAGGATCAGTTAAGGAAGAATGAGGAGAAGACTCTCCATTGCTGGAGGTAGAGGCAGCACCACGACTTTGGAATTCTAGAGTTTTAAGAGCCAGCTCATGCTGTCTCTCCCTCTCCTCCTTCTCATGCTGTCTCTCCTCTTTCTCCTTCTCATGCTGTCTCTCCTTCTCTCTTTCCTCTCTGTCCTCCCTCTCCTTCTCATGCTGTCTCTCCTTCTCTCTTTCTCTCTCCCTGCGGATTTCCATTTCCTCGTCCATCTTCTTCTGCTCTTTAGCTTCAGTTGCTTTCCTCTCCGCATCATATCTCTCAAGTTCGTCTCTGACAAATGCTTTCGCTTCCTCTCCTTCCAGTCCCTCCTCTCTCGCTTCGTCCCTGAGGAGTTGTCTAAGCTTTGCCCTCTCGGCCATATTATGTCAGTTACTGAGACTAGTGGAGAAAGAAAATAGGAAAAAGGATACACTGATTCCTACCACTTACGAGAAAAAAATGTACCAAAAATTCAAAAGATGATATCCTTAACCCTGGGATACCTCCTCCAAAGTAAAATCTAACTACCGCTGCTATTATCGGCAATAAAGCACCTAATGCAAAACACGACTACGCCAACTAAATGGTAGTTAAGATTACTTCTGAAAAATAAGTTTCTACAGTGGAAACAAAAAAATTATTGTAAAAATTAAAGAGAAAAATAATCCCTTAATTTTAAAATCCACTATCAAGTTTACCCCTGAAGACAGTTAGGGTGAGGAAGGCAATTAATCTGGACAAATAGTCCGAAACGCACTCCTTAGCTTTTGCTCAAACACCTACTTCTTCAGAACCCTTGTGAATGTTATACACTCACAAAACTTTACCAGCGTTTAGTATTACAAATCAACAATTAACATATATTCCGACAAAATCAACCTGTAAACCAAATGTATAATGTTCAAATGCTGTGGAAAAAACTTATCAGTTTGTGTGGTCAGCACGCTCGTAAACAGATCGTTAGTCTAGGGGATAAATTATTATAAAATAAAACTCACAAAACAATCACACTCTTACTCTATTACAGAATAAAGAATCTTAAGTACAAAATCCAGATAGACGAGTCCACGTTTGTCGTACTCGTCTTCCTATTCTAAGTTCAAAAATCCGTCGGACGAGACCACATTTGTCGTAGATTTTTCGATAGGAGTATTAAGACTTAGGTTGGTCCCTTCTGAATAGGTTGGAATGAGTGATAGTCACAGTGAGAGATGGAAATAAAAAAACATAGACTTCCACGAGTGAGGTGGTAGAATAGTGATAGATGCTGTCTCTGAGAGCGGAAAATCTTCTCTCTCTCTCTCACCTATCTTCTACGACAGATCTAAAGTAGTCAGACAGTCTAAACACAGATATATATATATATTACATATATTTCTATCTAATCACGGGCACGCACATACACGTGACGACAGTTAAACACACAGACGTGGGAAATCTATAACAATGTATATATATATATATATATATTTAGAACGAGCTGACCAACGCACTGATTAGTTCAAGAGAGATTTTTATTATTATCATCAAAAAAAAAAAAATCTTCTCACAACACCAAAGAAATACATCAAGGAGAAACATATACAAATAGTCATAAAATTTAAGAAAAAAATGCTACAAGGATGATAGCCCGTTAGAATCTTACTCTAGGTTTAGCCCACAGCCCCGTTAAGAGAACAGATGATGGCCCAAAGAGTTATAGATACATAGGGTTGAGTCTAAGAGGTTTCTTTCTTTCTCGTAAATGTATGAACAGAGTTGGATAATCTGATTTAGCCTAAGAAAAAAGAAACTCTAGCATTTGTAACAAATTCTGCAGATTTAAAAATTTAAGATAGCAAATGGGTGACAATAATACACCGGTAAAATAACACTCTGGCCTGTGTACTCTCATTCATTCAGCCATGGCCTTGCTCACACATATATACTCACAACTTTGCTCGCTGCCTCTGGGAACATAATAATTCTAGGACCTTCGCACAGACCCGAAAAAAATGCAGTCATCGACCAAGAAACCCCCAGTTCCAAAAGACGTACTGAACTCTCTGTCTCAGGGAACGATTCCTTGGGTGTTCTAATTTTTTCCGAATGTCTGATTAAGTCACATAAAATTTGTCCAGGCACGAAAGGTAGCAGAGCACAATGTCATTAGCTTTGGATTCTAGGATTTAAGGAATGTCAGATCGGTGTCTTCTTTCAGGCAGGTACTATATTTGGTCACCACAATACTAGTCACAATCTCTGTCGGAATGTTAATGTTATTCTTGTAATATTCTCGCCGCCAGGCAGCATGTACATTTAAATTTGTGGAGCAATATGAACTGGCTCAAAAGCCCAATATATATTTCTAGTCTTTAGAAACCGTTAGTGGGATTGCTATTACTGTCTCCCTCTGATGGCATATGCACTGTCAAACCAGTGTTACTTGAAACAAAAAAACCCACGTGGTTAAAGATAGGAACTGTCTATGCTTCACACAAATATGTCTCTTTACTAAACGCTGGCAAGTTGGGTACCACCGTTTCACTATATAAAATGGAAAGAACACATATCAAATAATTTACATATATGTACTCAATATAACTTACATTTTACACGACAAGCCTACAGCTTGACTTATATTTAAAACTTCCCGTGAAATAAGTTATATAAAAATCAATCATCAGGAATTAGGAATATCTTCGTATTCCGTCAATATTCATTGATGTCGCATCTAGCATTTATAAGTTAGTTATTAAAACAGTTTCGACTGAGTATTTAACAGTTAAATTAAACTCATTTCAGCTACTTGTTTAGTAAGCTAAAAATATAATTTATTTTGTATTTCCACTGCAACTCGTCGATTAAAGAAATAACAAACTATCAAAATATTCACTCTGCACACAGAACTACTTTAAAATGAAATCGGCGATTTAACACTTAATCACTTCACAAAATACTAGAGATCTTTTATATATAATATTTACCTCAAACACAGAAGTACTAAGAACTTAAACCACTTCGACCAAACTAAAGGCCATCTCTATTTACAGAGATTATTTAGAAATCGAACGAAGGGTTGTTCTAGTCTAACTGCAAAGTTACTGAGTGAAATGAAATAGTTTCAAACGTGGGTTAATATTTTAAACCAGACAAAGGATGAACTATCTCCCCCGCCCCGATCTCTCCCCCTTCTCATAACAGCTACGTTTAACTTAGAGGCGTGTCGTAACTGCCACCAGTGCGATTACGCACCTGCGGTAACAAACTGACCGGGAAAAGCGCGTGTCAGTTGCAAATCTCAGACAACCGTCTGAAACTGCGACTATAAGGTGTAAATATTCGCTCCTACTTAAGCGTTCGGCCGATGCAACTCGTTGTTGACCGGTGAAAATGCAGACGGATGTCGGCTCTCTCCTAGCATTCTCACGCGTTTACGTCGAGAATCTAACTCAGGAGTGTCGTGTCATCTGAAGGTGCAGACCCAAGTCGGCTCGATGTCTGAGATGGACTGCAACTAAATCGCACTTCACGTCTGACTGACATCTATGTAATAGAATTACGTATCCCAGTATGAGAAAAACACTAGGTAAAGTTTGAGAATACTGAAGAAAATATTTTTCGCAAACGAATGATGCGAAAAATACCGGAAAAAGGTAAAGACAGATAATAAATAATAGAGGTTTCGGGTGAAAAGAAAAAGAAGAGGGAATAGGCAATTTAATGATCAAAACCTACGTCACACACACACACACACACACACACACACACACACACACACACACACATATATATATATATATATATATATATATATATATATATATATATATATATATAATCTTCATTACTGTATGATGTAGAAACATGGACAGTGAACAAGCATTTAGACTAACGAATTAAGGCCCTTATGATGTCATTATATGGGACAAAAATGAAGTGCATCTCACTGAAAGTGAATAAAAAATGTTCAGAAAATATAGGAATAAAACAGAGAACATAAATGAAATAATCAGGCATACAAAATATCTAGGCTAGGGGTCGACAAACAGTCGACATCGATGTACCGGTTAATTTCAATGACTGATTTGGTAGATCTTTAGGCGACTGCAGGGGCAAAAAAACAGACTTTCAACTACGGAAATTTCGGACTAGACCTCTCCCGCCGGCATTTAAAATCACGGTGTCCCCGGGATCAATGGTACTTTTTCCGCATTCCCAATAAAAACTCTCGAGCTGGCTACTAAAAATATATTCGTGACCTGTATGAGATAGGAACGTGATCTTTTCTTTGTAAGGTTCATCATCTTCACTCCCATCACCTGCTTAAAATTACAAACACACATGTATGTATGTATATGTATATAAGATAGGTCTTAGGTGGCTCAGTTTTACTAACGTAGATCTCGAAAGCTCCTGGGTTGCCGACCCCTGATCTAGGCCATATAAAAAAGCCAAAAAAACTGTGCAGAAGACCATAATAGAAGAAAGAGTTGAAAGCAGATCCTGCTTTGATCCTTAGCCGTCGACTGTCAAAGCAGTCAGTGACCGTCACGCATGATGGTATCTTGTACGGCAGCAACAAACTGCTTCCACTTTGCTCGGTCGTCGGCCATTCTTCGTGCAGTGACCCAGCTCTGGTTCATTCTTTGCATCTCGGCCTCCACATTTCTCCACCAAGGTGTTTTAAGTGGGAACATAACATTACGAAATTGACAAGAAAGAGTCTGTCAGACTGCACCATCAAGACAAGAGATCCACTGCAGAGGACCTTCGATGTGAAGATGCCAGGTGGCTTTATTTCCTTCAACCTTTCCTGTTCTCATACGTGCCCGACGAAAGTGGCTTTATTTCCTTCAACCTTTCCTGTTCTCATACGTGCCCGGCGAAAGTGGCTTTATTTCCTTCAACCTTTCCTGTTCTCATACGTGCCCGACGAAAGTGGCTTTTTCTTTCTTTTAATGTGAGTAGTAAGCTTCCTTTGTGTCCTGTCTTCTTTTAGGATATACTCTTTTTTATCTGCCCGTGGTATTCTTAACACTGTCCTGATCAATGATGTGTCCTAGAACAAACACACCTCGCCCCGTGCGGCTCCAAGGGGGCCTCTGTTGAAGTAAAAAAAGATTAGAACCACTGCTCCCTCAAGCATGTCGTAGAAGGCAACCAATATAAGGTTGTGCATGAGACTAGCAACCTGATCATATAAAACATATTGTTACAGAAACCACCGCTGTAAGATCACGTGATTCCTTGATGCAGACGTCTTGCCAGAACTACCAGATATAGTTGTGGCTCCACGCGCCATAAGAAGCGAAAAGTTGATGATGATGACGATAATGATGATGAAACTCACCTTCTTTTAACTACCAGGTAGACGATTACAACTGTGACAACAATGATGAGAACGACGATTCCCGCAGCGATACCAGCTTTCTCCACCTTGTCTGCAGTAATAACTGAGGAAAATAACAAACAAACGCATTACTGTTACATTCTATCGAGCCATACAGAGTGTCCTCAAAGTCGTGGACCATAACGAATTTTAAAAACAAAATTCAAATATAAATGTTTTGTTAATAAAGGAATGCTATGCCAGCACTTGTGTGGTTTACCACAGTAATAATCATCATTCTCTTTCACCAACCATTACAGAACATGGGGCACTATTATTACAGAGCATGGCTGCTAGCGAAAAAACATAACAAACTAATATTAAGAACGTGAACATGCTACAAAACACTGCAGGCTTACAAAACACGAAGGAAGAACTGCTCTAAAGGCCTGAGTGTTAACAAGAGCCACATAGCAGTTTGCCTTGAAATCATTCCGCGTAAACAAATAATTATCATCACCGGATACACACAGTGAAGCTGCGAATGCAAGAAATGCAAATACTTATTTCAAATTCTAGCAGAAGTATGAAATATCCCCAGCGGTGGTGCGGACAAAAAGGTTTAAGGGAAAAAAATAAACCATCGTAATGTTCGTTACTTCCCTCCCCCCATTTTTTCCTTTCCAAACCAACATCTACAGGAATTATAATCTTCAAAGTTACCACAAATCAGAATACTGTAACAACTGGAGACTTCAGTGCACACTCACCATCATGGGTGTCGTGAATTATTCTAATCCCCATATATAAATTAAAACGTAAATGCAAAGCCTAACAAATAAATTTAATAAAAGGAAAGAAGAATGGTAAAGAACAGTGCTGTCACAATGACTGTACTCGAAATCCCCCTTGTTTTCTACTTCGTCTGCAAATTGTAACGCTTTCACGTTGATAGTAAAAGCCTACTGTATTATTACCCGCTTTCTTCAATGAAACGTGTGCTGTATTTCTTGGAAAAACCTTGAGATACGCAAGCTGATCAATGACCTAAATTTAATATTTCATTCATTCCATTTTATACACGGCGTAACTAAAAGACAGACGGACTAAAGGATAGAGAGAAGGGAGAGGCAGAAAGCAGGGACACGTGCAACACTAAACACGCGTCGCGCGATACACAATTGCTGCCATCACGCGTGTAAGGCCACATGCACTAACTTTATTTCAAATCGACAGTGATAAAATTCACTACCCTTCCCAGAGTTAGGTTTTAAAATCCTGAAAAACGCTTATTGGGAAAGATGACATTAGATGGGTTTACGTTTGAAAACATGACAGTACCCAGACACCACATGGGGAGTGAAGTGAACAGGAGGTGGTAGAAAATGCACATTTTGAACGCAGCCACCTAGCTCCCTTAAATTCGTATATTTGGATTCCTTAGGGTTTGCTGACAAAGAATATGTAAAACGTTACGCAAAGTCTAGGAATTACCAAGTTATGGCCAAAATAAAATAGTGGGGGTGCCTGACAGCATGAAATCATTTCTGCTCATAAATTTTTTTTATAACGTGTTTGAAGAAACATTACGTTACGGAAATAGCCTACCATGTTAACTCCTATGTGATTGGAGCGCAACAAATGAAAGACTAAACACGATTGGTCGGACTATAAATACTATCTTGTGTTGTCAGGGGAAACGTGAGAAAGGGGTATTTTTTTGAAAAGATGTGTAGACGTGGTGTGATTGGGTAGAGCTGCGAATATACACAATTCAGAGCGTCTGTTCATTGCCACATCTTGTAATAAACCTACTAAGAAGCAGTGCGTTGAGCACCAGTGTATATTTTTTATAAAATAAAGCCTGGGACATCGGCAGATCGGAGTTGTGCTATATTCATTGCCAGTCAACGAAACTGTTTATTATTATTTCCATGAATTGTGGTAAGCTTGAAATATTCAATATCTTTTAATGAAAATTGAATGTAAATTGATAAATTATGTCTGTATATATGTGTGGTTCAGTAGCGAACATGATGTAAAGCCTATAGTGCTCCAGCCTGAACAGAAGGTGTCGGAGGAAAGTAAAACTGCATGGAATGGCCAAACAGTACACTGACACCTAGATTATTAACTAGAAAGAAATAATGCTGGAATTGCAGAGGCGTAGTAACCATTAGGGAGAGAAATACTGGTATAAAGTATTTCAGATGAAGCTGACAGTTGGCCTAACGCTCTGAACTCAATGTTTGTGATGTATTGTGCTCAGTGTAGGAATAGAGTATAAATTAGTTCTGACGTAGAAGGTACAACCTTCTTGTTTCAGGGACCGTGGTCTTAAAGTTATTGAGCAGCACCTGGTCAGAGCTTTGCTGAAGCCAGAGGTGGACAGCATACTCCTTGGTCCATATAGCAACCAGTGGGGTGGCTCCAGAACTCATTTAAGTAAACGAGCAGAGGAGTCTTTTACTGCAGTCATCACGCAAGATAAGAGAGTGTGGCCATGGAGCTCAACATTATGTACCCCCATCTTAAAAAGACATTATAAACTAAAATTAAGAGGGGAATTTAATTGTTTTAATACCAGGAACTGAGAACATCTCCAATACTAGTTCCAATAGAAACAAACTATTGAAGTCATGATGACAAATACCAACAGAGCTTGAACAAAACAAAACCAGTATTACCTCATATTACCACTACACAACTGACACACATAGGATACCATTAATAATATATGTCACTACATGAATCATATTAATAAATTCTGTACATATACCTTGTAATTAAAATTGATTGTGATTCCTGGTTCCCTTTGTATTTGAATCAGGACACATATACATTCATGACAGCAATGAATACATATTGTTATTTGAAAAGTTATCAGTGACTCCTTTAAGATATCCTCTTAGAGTGTTTTATGTATGTGAGTGTCACAGTGTTGTCAAGTGTGGTGGAATAAATTAAATTGTTTATCTGTCTGTTGTTGTTATGACTTACAATTCATCATACACATACCCTAGACATATAACGTAGTCATCACACTATTCCAGAATAATTCTGACTGAGGTATACATATGTGGCAGTAAGTAAGGTTATCTATAATACACTACTCTTATTAGATATAGATACCTTCACAGCTGATCTCAGTCAGTACACTAAGTCCCCTATAAATATTTATAACATCCCATTTTACCACATATATTGGGGTCTCGCCCTCGGGATTTTGAATCTTTCCCTATTACAAATATTGGGGGTAACTCACTTCAGGGAATAATAAGAATTAAAAGGTATCCTTGGGTGAAAATAAATAAGGTTGAGCTCACAGTGCCTGTGTTGTCTTGAGTTAATTAGTCATAGATAAAATTGTTTAGTTAAATATTTTAGACATTTATCTGTTAGACAATGGCCGACCTGGCAAAATTTCGATCTGCTGCTGTACAGACTGCGAAAGAGTTAGGAATGGACGGGCAAATTATGATTTCTTATGTCACTGCTGAATGTGACAAATATATTGAACGGGAAGAAAGAAGATTAGAAAAAGAGGCCGAAAGAAAATTAGAATCTGAAAGATTGGCCGAAGATAAGAGAATAGAAGCTGAAAAAGAGATTAAGAGGTTGCAGATTGAGGCTGAGGCTAAGAAATTGGAAGCCGAAGAAAGAAGATTGACTGCAGAAAGGGAAGCCGAAGAAAGAAGGTTGACTGCAGAGAGGGCAGCAGAAAAGGAGGAGAAGAGATTACAAAGGGAACATGAGTTACGACTAAGGGAGTTTGAGTTTCAAGGCCATGCTCCTGAAAATGGTGCCAGTCCCTTTACCTCTGATGCTACTGCTAGCCAGGGAGCCTCAACCTCAGCTATGAATTTTCATTTAGATCATTTTGTTGAGAAAGACGATGATATAGAGAGCTATCTAAATAGGTATGAACTATTAGCTACCACATATGGGTTAGAGAGAGAAAGGTGGAGCTTAAAGTTATCTCAGGGACTTCGTGGGGCAGCTTATGAAGTTTTTGCAAAAATGAGCAGAGGTGATCAGGAAAATTATGACATGCTAAAGCAGGCTCTTTTGTTAAGATATGAAAAGAATGCAGAATTTTATAGGAAAAAATTTAGGAATGCTAAACTACTGTCAGGTGAAACCTATCACCAGTTCTCTGCACGAATAGAGACATACTTGGAGAAATGGACTTCTCTGGGGAAAACCCAAGATCTTAAGGAAATGGTCCTTATAGAGCAATTAAGAGAGTCCATGGCTCCAGACCTGAGAAAGTTTCTCATGGAACAAGGTGCAGAGAGGCTGGGTGAGTTGCTAAATGTGGCTGAAAGGTATCAAGCAGCTCAAGCAGAGGTAACAGGTAATAAAAAGAAACAAGTGGATAACTTTAGGGCACCACAGAACTTTAATAAATTTGATCCTAGGGATCAAAACAAAGGTAAGCACCAGTTTGATAGGCCACGGTATGAAAATAAAAATAAAACCCCACAATTCGATGAAAGGAAATATGATGAAAGAAAATCTTTCAACCAAGGAAAAAGGTGGTGTAAGAATTGTCAGATGAACAATCATGACACTGACCATTGCAGAAGGAAACCTGTGTATATGGCCACCCTTCAGGTCAGGTCGACCTCAAGACAGGAGGAGGATATTATGTTGGATACCACTCCAGAAGAGATGAGGAAGGCACAGGCTGGGGATAAGACCCTCAAGCCTTGTTTCAGGAAATTGTCAACTTGGCGTACAACTCCAGGCAAGGGAGATTTTTACATGAAAAACAAGTTGATGTATAGGAAGACTGGAGCTAGATCCAAAGGTCAGGGACAGCTGGTACTTCCTAAAAGATATAGGGCAGACTTAATAAGGAGCCTACATGTGAAACCAGATGGGGACCATGAGAAGATAGGTACCATCATTCAAAAGGTGGCTCACAATTATTATTGGCCCAAAGCAAGATGGGACATTGAGAATTTTGTAGAAAGGTGTAGCATAGCACATGAGGGAACACCCACAAGTGGGAACATTGATCAGGACCTGGACACGCCACGGGGCAAAAGTAGGCCTGAAAATAAGAAGAGAAATAAATTTGATAAAGTGGACCAAATGGAACGGGAAGCCCCTTTTCACGGACAAGCTTCACTTAACTGTTTTACAATGGCCACTATGCGGAGAGTGCAAAAAGATGTCTTACCCCAGGATAAGCCGAAAATCCCTCAATCGGACTTAAACAAACTGGAGGAAGAGGATGTAGAGAGGAAATCTCTCATCAAGAATTTTAAGTGGGGAGAAAGCCCCAAAAGAAAAATTGGTAGCGGTCGTTTTATGCATGATAATTCTGGGAAGAAAAATCATCACTATAGAGCTTCGAGTGGAAGAGACCATACCGGTGCATGGACAAATAGGTCCACAAAATTAAAGGTCCATATGAAGCTTTGTTAAGAACGTGGACTGATGAAAAGGCAGAGGAAAACATTACATCTTCATACCAATATGTGAATGAGCTGACCACTCGGTTAAAAACTGGCTGGAAACTTGCCAATGAAAATTTGAAACAAGCCAGGAAGAAACATGCTGCCTATTATAACAGGAAGGCGAAAGACAGAGATTTGGCTGTGGGAGAGAAGGTACTGCTTCTTCTCCCCGGGAGTCAGAATAAGTTACAGATTGGATGGCAAGGTCCATATACAGTTTTAGAGAAGGTGTCTAGAACAAATTATAAGATAGATAAGAAGGGGAAAGAAAAAATCTATCATGTGAATCTCCTGAAGAAATATTTGGAAAGAGAACATCAGGAAGAGACACACTTGTTGACCTTGTCCATCGCCATGGAGATGAAAAAGGAACCACTTTCATCATTTGAATATCCATTACTCCCCTGTGAGACAGCAGCACAGGTGAAAATCAGTACACATTTAACAAAAACTCAGAAAGAGAGAGTGCAACAGGTTCTAAATAATCATGCAGAGGTGTTAACAGACCGACCAGGGCATACAAACCTATTGGAATATGATATGAAACTGATAGACCCCACACCTGTCTGTATGAAACCATATTCGATTCCGTTTGCTAAGGAGAAAGCTTTGAAGGAAGAGATAGACTATCTATTGAAGGAAGGAATTATTTCACACAGTGAATCCTCATATAGTTCCGGTGTTGTACTCTTAAGGAAGCCCTCTGGAGAATATAGACTCTGTATAGATTACAGGAGACTGAATGCTATTACAGAAGGACAGGTGGATCCATTGCCGGATACAAATCAGCTGTTTGCCAGACTAAATAAAGCTAAATATTTCAAAAGTGGATCTGAGTAAAGGATACTATCAGATTCCAGTAAAGCCTGAGGTTAGACCATACCTAGCTTTTAGTACCTCAGAAGGACACTATGAGTTTAATAGATTGCCATTTGGATTGAATAATGCGCCTAGTGTCTTCTCTAGAATGATGAGAAAATTATTGGACCCTCTGAATAATCCATGTATAACAAATTTCATGGATGATATCCTTATAGCAACAGAAACATTTGAGGAACACATTGACTCTCTGAAGATGCTGTTTGATCGACTTAGGGAAGCAAATTTAACAGCCCGACCAACCAAATGTTGCGTTGGATGTAAAGAATTGGAATTTTTGGGACACACAGTTTATCAGGGAAACATGACCCCTGACCCAAAGAATTTAGAGAAACTAAAGAAAGCCCCGAGATCACAAACCAAGAAGGACGTGAGATCCTTTGTCTCATTATGTGGTTTCTACCAGAAGTATATCAAAAACTTTAATTCCATATGTGCACCGTTAACTGATTTGACACGTAAAGGACATCCAGATCGCATTACATGGACACCACAATGTGAAATGGCTTACCAAGAATTGAAGGAAAAGCTCACAAGTAAACCTATTTTGAAATTACCTGACTTAAGTCAAGAATTCATAGTAAGGACGGATGCCAGTAATATTGGGTTAGGTGCAACTCTACTACAGAAATCAGATGCATTGGATGGGGAATTAAGCCCAGTGGCATATGCTAGCAGGAAGTTGAATAAAGCTGAAATCAACTACTCAACTAGCGAAAAAGAATGTCTTGCAGTAATATGGGCAATAAAGAAATTCAATATTTATCTGTATGGGAAGGCATTTAAGTTGCAAACGGATCACAAACCTTTATCGTTTCTAGCCCAGGCTAGGCATGAGAACTCTAGGTTACTCCGATGGTCCTTGCTTTTGGCTCCCTATAATTTTAGCATTGAGTATATATCTGGAAAAACAAATTTGGGAGCGGATTTTTTAAGCCGCCATCCGTGTGATGAGAATCACCATAAACCCCAGAAATAATATTAAATTTCTCTATGTGTATATAGAATAAAGGACTGACATATAATGTCTGTTTTAAGAGGGGAGATGTCGTGAATTATTCTAATCCCCATATATAAATTAAAACGTAAATGCAAAGCCTAACAAATAAATTTAATAAAAGGAAAGAAGAATGGTAAAGAACAGTGCTGTCACAATGACTGTACTCGAAATCCCCCTTGTTTTCTACTTCGTCTGCAAATTGTAACGCTTTCACGTTGATAGTAAAAGCCTACTGTATTATTACCCGCTTTCTTCAATGAAACGTGTGCTGTATTTCTTGGAAAAACCTTGAGATACGCAAGCTGATCAATGACCTAAATTTAATATTTCATTCATTCCATTTTATACACGGCGTAACTAAAAGACAGACGGACTAAAGGATAGAGAGAAGGGAGAGGCAGAAAGCAGGGACACGTGCAACACTAAACACGCGTCGCGCGATACACAATTGCTGCCATCACGCGTGTAAGGCCACATGCACTAACTTTATTTCAAATCGACAGTGATAAAATTCACTACCCTTCCCAGAGTTAGGTTTTAAAATCCTGAAAAACGCTTATTGGGAAAGATGACATTAGATGGGTTTACGTTTGAAAACATGACAGTACCCAGACACCACATGGGGAGTGAAGTGAACAGGAGGTGGTAGAAAATGCACATTTTGAACGCAGCCACCTAGCTCCCTTAAATTCGTATATTTGGATTCCTTAGGGTTTGCTGACAAAGAATATGTAAAACGTTACGCAAATAGTCTAGGAATTACCAAATTATGGCCAAAATAAAATAGTGGGGGTGCCTGACAGCATGAAATCATTTCTGCTCATAAAATTTTTTTATAACGTGTTTGAAGAAACATTACGTTACGGAAATAGCCTACCATGTTAACTCCTATGTGATTGGAGCGCAACAAATGAAAGACTAAACACGATTGGTCGGACTATAAATACTATCTTGTGTTGTCAGGGGAAACGTGAGAAAGGGGTACTTTTTTGAAAAGATGTGTAGACGTGGTGTGATTGGGTAGAGCTGCGAATATACACAATTCAGAGCGTCTGTTCATTGCCACATCTTGTAATAAACCTACTAAGAAGCAGTGCGTTGAGCACCAGTGTATATTTTTTATAAAATAAAGCCTGGGACATCGGCAGATCGGAGTTGTGCTATATTCATTGCCAGTCAACGAAACTGTTTATTATTATTTCCATGAATTGTGGTAAGCTTGAAATATTCAATATCTTTTAATGAAAATTGAATGTAAATTGATAAATTATGTCTATATATATGTGTGGTTCAGTAGCGAACATGATGTAAAGCCTATAGTGCTCCAGCTTGAACAGAAGGTGTCGGAGGAAAGTAAAACTGCATGGAATGGCCAAACAGTACACTGACACCTAGATTATTAACTAGAAAGAAATAATGCTGGAATCGCAGAGGCGTAGTAACCATTAGGGAGGGAAATACTGGTATAAAGTATTTCAGATGAAGCTGACAGTTGGCCTAACGCTCTGAACTCAATGTTTGTGATGTATTGTGCTCAGTGTAGGAATAGAGTATAAATTAGTTCTGACGTAGAAGGTACAACCTTCTTGTTTCAGGGACCGTGGTCTTAAAGTTATTGAGCAGCACCTGGTCAGAGCTTTGCTGAAGCCAGAGGTGGACAGCATACTCCTTGGTCCATATAGCAACCAGTGGGGTGGCTCCAGAACTCATTTAAGTAAACGAGCAGAGGAGTCTTTTGCTGCAGTCATCACGCAAGATAAGAGAGTGTGGCCATGGAGCTCAACATTATGTACCCCCATCTTAAAATGACATTATAAACTAAAATTAAGAGGGGAATTTAATTGTTTTAATACCAGGAACTGAGAACATCTCCAATACTAGTTCCAATAGAAACAAACTATTGAAGTCATGATGACAAATACCAACAGAGCTTGAACAAAACAAAACCAGTATTACCTCATATTACCACTACACAACTGACACACATAGGATACCATTAATAATATATGTCACTACATGAATCATATTAATAAATTCTGTACATATACCTTGTAATTAAAATTGATTGTGATTCCTGGTTCCCTTTGTATTTGAATCAGGACACATATACATTCATGACAGCAAAGAATACATATTGTTATTTGAAAAGTTATCAGTGACTCCTTTAAGATATCCTCTTAGAGTGTTTTATGTATGTGAGTGTCACAGTGTTGTCAAGTGTGGTGGAATAAATTAAATTGTTTATCTGTCTGTTGTTGTTATGACTTACAATTCATCATACACATACCCTAGACATATAACGTAGTCATCACACTATTCCAGAATAATTCTGACTGAGGTATACATATGTGGCAGTAAGTAAGGTTATCTATAATACACTACTCTTATTAGATATAGATACCTTCACAGCTGATCTCAGTCAGTACACTAAGTCCCCTATAAATATTTATAACATCCCATTTTACCACAATGGGGATATAAAACACACATCAAACGAGGCAAATAGATACGAGGACATCTAAGAACAGCAGACCATGGTGTCAGGGGATATTGCAGATATTTGCACCTACAGAGTCCTATAACCCATGCACCAAACATCCAAAAACAGCATGTACAGTTATCATCAGAAGCATCATAAAGAAAGAAGACATACCAGCTAAAATTAAACAGAACGCTACTGACCAGCGAAGAAAATCCAACTACAACCCCTCCAAGGCTTCCTACTTAAAACGAAATGCAAGGTCAGAAGGCACCTGAATGATAGTTAAACGTCATTTGAGTACTACACTGAGAGCGGAAAAAGGAAACCTCACACATCTGTGCCTAGTATACATCCTGATGATCATGGATTATAACTTTTCACTGCAGCTAAATCTTTTAGACAGGCAAAGTCTAAAAGAATCCTCTAGGTTTCTATGTGGAGGCATGGGCAACACGCCAACAGCTGGCTGTGAAATTGTTGCAAACATTTAGTCCCTCTACCTGCCACGTTAACGTGCTCTCTTGGAAACAAGTTAAATGATACACAACAATGATGCAAGAATTCTCAGACAAATGATTAAAGCCGATCAGTAATTAACTTAAAATAAAAATCCTAAGTTCAGATATCTACATCCAGAAAAGAACAACACCACATCTCAAAGACCCGAGATGTGATTGAAAAACAACAACAACAACAACTACACATTCTTTACGCCGGACAAGAGCTAAAACTAGCAATAACAAAAAACAGCATGTCTGGATAGAACACGAACAGGAAACAGCAACTCAACAGTACTAAAGACAACTATTTCAAAACTGCAGACAACTACCTACAGACACACCAGGCAGAGCAGACAAATTAGCAAAAATTGAAGCAAGCATGGTCAAAACAACACACTCCTGTCTACATGCAGACAGTTCAACTATTTATCTAAAACAACTTCAAAGAGTAATGGCTGAATCGATGAACAAAAGGGTTTGCCATGTACCAAATGAAAAAAATAAAAATTACCCAACCAGACACAAACAATAACATGAACAATTTGCAACGCTAGAGGCTGAGCAGAATTTTTCAATTAAGAACAGAACATCCAGACACAACAAGCACTTTAAAAAACCAAACAAATTAGACCTATCACATAAGCCTAATTGCCTCAGCTGTACCCATCCCTGCGAGACAGTTCCACGTGTGCTGCTCGCATGCCGAGAGCTTTTCACAGAAGGAAGAAAGCAAGTGCTAGGATGTCACAAACAATCACAAACAATCACAAACACTTTATGCGGCACAACCCAACAGAAACTGAACACCTGCTAATTTATCAGCAGAGAATTAGTAGCTGCGAAGGAGCAGAGAGTTCAGCAGGCTTGTCAAACAACAACATCACTAAAAACAACAAACACCACATTAAAGTACAACTTTAAAAATAATAATCTATCCAATCCAGTCATATTAACTTAAATAGAAATGCTGTAAAGAACAAGAAAAAACTTTACTTAGATAACAAATTAAGTGTAGATCATCTGCCCTTAGGTTAATGCCGTGTTATACTTTCTTTCATTTAATCTATCCCCAAATTGCTGTCCACAATGTGACACACAAACAATTCAAGTGGTCGTGAAAAAAACCCATTAAACCCCCCACCCCCCAACACGTGACTTGTATACACAAGCTATCGATATTCATACATATTTGCGTAATGTAATTTACAAAAATATAGATGGCAAAAAGAGGCGTCATCACTCCACTGTTAGTGCACTGGCTTCTGAGCTCAGTGGTCCATGGTTCGATCCCCAGTGGAGGTGGGATTTTTTTTTAGACCGCAAACGGCTCCGGGGTCGACCCAACCTCATGAATTGGGTACCAGAGCGACTCTGGGAATGTTAAAGGCGGCCGGCGTGAATGCTGACCACATCACACCCCTAGTGTGCCGTACGATCAAGCAAATATGGGCCTAACACCATATTCTCAATATGCCTCAATAGGCGTATAAACAGGATCCTCTACCTTTTTGACCCTTACTCAACTTTCGTTAACAAACTCAAGGAAAGTTAATTTTTAAAATCTAATACAGTCAGCAATCGTCATCATCACGCTTTTTTTGTCGTTCGTTATGGCGCATGGAACTATCACTGCAGATGGTCCCCTTCACGGAGCTTCCCCATTCATGAGTTATTGAAGCAGTGGCGTCTGTAACAATTTGTTTCACATGATGAGGCAGCCATCAGCATCATCACCATCATCAGCATCATCAGCATCATCAACATCATCAGCATCATCACCATCATCACCATCATCAGCATCATCACCATCATCAGCATCATCACCATCATCAGCATCATCACCATCATCAGCATCATCTTTCAACTCCCCAATGAGCACAGTCCCCTTAACAAACTTTTGTCAAGTCTTCCTGTCACGTGCCATCAGCTCAAGGTCTTTCCATGTCTTCTCCACGTGTTCCTTGACCCCTCCCCTTTTTTTTAAAACCTCTCTTACCCTGGGGATTCCAGAACAAGGACTGCCTTGTAGAGCTATCAACAGGTTTCCTCAGTGTGTGTCCTATCCATCTCCAGGGTCTTCTTATCATTTCTTGTTCCACTGTCACTTGTCTGGTTCCTGTCATCAGTTCTACTAGTGATCTTGTCATCTATTGTTCCACTGTCACTTGTCTGGTTCATGTCATCAGTTCTACATTAGGGATCTTGTTATCTCCTGTTCCACTGTCACTTGTCTGGTTCCTGTCATCAGTTCTACATTAGGGATCTTGTCATCTCTTGTTCCACTGTCACTTGTCTGGTTCCTGTCATCAGTTCTACATTAGTGATCTTGTCATCTCTTGTTCCACTGTCACTTGTCTGGTTCCTGTCATCAGTTCTACATTAGTGATCTTGTCATCTCTTGTTCCACTGTCACTTATCTGGTTCCTGTCATCAGTTCTACATTAGTGATCTTGTCATCTCTTGTTCCACTGTCACTTGTCTGGTTCCTGTCATCAGTTCTACATTAGTGACATTGCCGTACCACTTAAATCTACACACCCACCCATTTATGAAAGTGTCACTTTTCGTTTCTGTTTTTTAGGTGTTCTCCATGTTTCACAGCCATACAATAGAACTGACTTGACATTTGAATTGAAGATTCAGATTTGTGTGTTGGACTTCTCATGCCGTCTGCTCGCACAGCTTTACATACGTCACTATTTACGACAAGCAGTTTTAGCAGCAATGCTAGTCTTTCTTCGTATCACCAGAGAGGCCATGGAATAACAAGGAGATATTCAACAATAATAAACTCGAAAAATGTTACTCAAACAACTCAGAACTAAATTACGATTACACAAGAAACATATTCTAACTAACATAGAACATCTTGGAGAAAAAAAAAGATGTGAAAATCAAGTAAAATAAGTGACTAAAATGAGTATTGAAAAATGTGACATTCTAAGCACAAATATAAACACAAATCTAAGTGTGGGTACGCTCAATAAACATCAAAAAAAAAAAAAAAAGGTAAAGGATCCCGTTACACGCCTATTGAGGGATATTGGGAATATGGTGTTAGGCCCATATTTTCTTGACCATCGGCACACTAGGGGTGATGTGGTCAACATCACGCCGGCCGCCTTAACCTTCCCAGAGCTCCTCAGGTACCCAATTTATGAGGATGGGTCGACCCCGGAGCCGTTTGCGGTATAAAAAAATCCCACCTCAACTGGGGATCGAACCATGGACCACCGAGCTAGGAAGGCAGTGCACTAACCACTGTGCTACCGCGGCTCCGGGTATGCTCAATAAAGATCATAAATAAACTAATTAAAACTGAACAACAAAATCTCGTCTTCGTCTCCTGTCTGGCTCCCTAAGGAACATGGAACCACCACTGATGATGGATCCCTAGCAGGAAGCATGTACTACAGCAGTCACGTGCCCATGCAGTGGTGGGTTCTGTATCCACCTGTTTCACATGGTGAGGTTGCCAACCTCTTTCACAACCTCATATTACTCGCTTCTTACGTAATGTCCGAGGGAGCAGTAGGTATATTCTTTCATCTTCCCCTCAGGGACGACCCCCGGGCTCTACACACGGAGAATTAAAAAAAAAACACACATCTAGAAACTACAAACGATGTGAGGAATACAAACACAAGAAGTGTAAGTACACATACACATATATATATATACATATACGCTCATGCGCATAAATTACACACAGCTTCTAATAGAAATGATATGTGTATTTAAAAAAAAAAATTGCCTTTTTTTGGGGAGGCGCGTCCCGTTCAACCCAGTCGGTTATATTATGGCGCATGTTCAAATATAAAAGATTCAGGTCTTGAAAAATTAGTTTTTATGACATGTGTAAGGATTTCTATTAACAAAGAAAAAAAAAACAATTTTACGACTGAACAAAACACTAAACACACGAGGCGTTTTTATCAGCCAGGAAATAAAGATAAGAAATATAGAAAGGCTGTGAGAAAAAAACAAAACAATGGATAAGCAGACAATAATAACTAACTATCTAAGAAAAATACTAAACAAGAAATAAATACTAACACAAATAAACTAACTATAATAACACATCAAAGAATATCAAATGACCCAAAAACGAAAAAAAAAAAAAAAAAGAATGGAATGAATGATTTGGTTTAAAAATTGTGTCTTGAGAATGTGCTTGTAACAACAATAATACTAACCTCATGGTGTCAAGACAATTGCTACATAAATCACTAGCACAAGAACACATAATAACATTGTTGCTGGCTTGCAAGGGGATTCAGCTGCAGTAGAAGTTTTATGCTCCACGAGGAGCGACAAGGAAATCACATGATACCGTTGTTGTCTTTCAGTGAGACAGACAGACTGACTGACAGAATGAGAGGACGGCGAAGAAAGACAATAATAGACTGGGAGGGAGGCATTATTGAAGAGTTGGCAAACCCGAAGAGCAGCAGCTGGGAGACTTTGTCAGGCCATAAATAGAGGATTCAGCAGGAAAAGATAAATTGGCAAGAAGATATGAAGATGGCGTTCCACATATGCCCCAGTTTTGACTTATGATGCGAGTCATGGGTGATGACAATAACCCACAAAAACCAGCACCAAACCTCAGGAATGAGGTATATGAGTAAGGTGGTTGAAAGAGCAAGAAGAGACATGGTCCGGAACTAGACATCATGGCCTCAAAACCCCGCAAATCCGCGTGAAATAGGCCCCCCCCCCCCCCTTTCCCCATTACAATGGTTTAGCAATTTCTGCAGAATGGGAGAAGATCGGCTACCACGACAAATATGGAAAACTAAGAGCGAGGAATCCAGGCCTCCAGGATGACCCAGAGTTCCCTGGGAGGACACCAAAAGACAGTCTCTGAAGGGCCGACGACTAGTTTGGAACCAAGCCAAAAGGAAGACAGCTGATAGGATAGTATGGCGCTCTCTCTGGCAAACCTCTACACCCCAGGGTATAAAAAGGTAAAGGATCCCGTTACATGCCCTACTGAGGCATATTGGGAATATGGTGTTAGTCCCATATTTTCTCGACCGTCGGCACACTAGGGGTGATGTGGTCAGCATCACGCCGGCCGCCTTAACCTTCCCAGAGTTGCTCTGGTACCCATTTGGAGCTGGGTCGACCCAGGAGCCGTTTGCGGCCTAAACAAATCCCACCTCATCTGGGGATCGAACCATAGACCACTGAGCTAGGAAGCCAGTGCACTAACCGCTATGCTACCGCGGCTCCCCAGGGTATAAGAGGAACGACTATGTAAGTAAGTATGCCAGGAGCGAAAAAAAGGTAATGAATACACGAATGAATAACATGATTGTCTTTCAGTGACACAAAAAGAAAGACAGAAGGAATGAAATAGACGGGGAAGGAAAGCATTAATGAAAAAAAAAAAATTGAGAATAAACAATAAACTATTTTGTGTATTACTACAAAAACTGAAACTAAATTATTAAAAAAAAAATAGTTCAAGGAGAATTTCTTACCTTGTCCTGACAACGACAAAGCAACGAGTAGAAAAAATATATTACTGCTGCGTAAAGTTTATAAAAATTTAACATAATCACGTTATTCACATACAAGCCAACAATATACACGTAACTGTGAAATTCACTTATTTCCATACGCTCTATTTAGTGCTGAAGTGTATTTCTACAATCTATTTGAAGTTCGGACATTTCTCTACAGAGTATCTCAAACGTTCCTGTATCTATGTACCATGAAGCAGTTTGTTTAGTACACACGCACACACTCGCATAATTTTAAATCAAATTGTTAAACACATATTATTTCGGGAAAAAAATAATTTATTAAGCTTTATTTTCTTAAATAAACAAAAGATTTTGGGGACTTCTAGGTCGCTTGCAGATCCGATTTAAATCAACACTCTTATCTTGTAATTTAAGCGCGCATCTTTCTTCTTCTAAATTAATATGAAACAAATATAAAGGTATGTTATCAGGCACTCGCAGGAAATAAAGAAGCTCAATCGATTTTAACTACAAAGTTCTGATACGCACCTGTGTAACTCTATATTCTATATAAAGTACTTGTTTTGTTAAATTTATATGTTACTTCTACAAGCTGATGCCCATCCATGTATTCAATGATAAAGCCATTTGTTTCCAAAACTACACATTAGTAAACACACATTTTTGAACGACTTCGGTTACAAGTTTTGTAAATTTTTTTCTTCTCAAAAGAGTTTTGTAAAGTATTTTTAACTTCTTCTCTCACGTTTGAACTCCCAAAGGAACATATCCCTTCAACAAACTTATGCCAAATCTTCCTGTCACGTGACATCCTTCAACAAACTTATGCCAAATCTTCCTGTCACGTGACATCCTTCAACAAACTTATGCCAAATCTTCTTGTCCCGTGCCATCATTTCCACGTTTTCTTCATCACCGTCATGTCTGTCTCCAGTACTCTTCTCCATGTGTTGATTGGTCTTCCTCTACCTTTCTTACCCTGGGGAATCCAAAACAAAGACTGCCTTGTAATGCTATCAACAGGTTTCCTCAGTGTGTGTCCTATCCATCTCCAACGTCGTCTCATTTCTTATTCCACTGGCGCTTGTCTGGTTCTTGTCATTAGTTGCAGATTACTGTGATCATAGTTCTATATTACTGTGATCATAGTTCCAGATTACTGTGATCATAGTTCCAGATTACTGTGATCATAGTTCGAGCGTCGGATTAACAGAGTGATTAGAGCGCTGATCTCTCGCGGCTAACGTACCGGGTTCGATTCACGGTATCATCACGCTCCAGTCTACCCAGCTGTAAATGGGTACTGACTTTGCTCTTGCGGCAGGGAAGGAAAAGGCAACAAGGAAGGGAACTGGCACCCCACCTCTCAATGCTGGACCTAGTTTAGTAAAGTCTTTAACACTTCACTCCCCTACGTGACTACCTTTTTAGTCATACCTATTCAATCCGCCTATTCTACGCAATCATCCATTTATGAAAGTCTGTAGCTTTTTTTGGTTTTGTTCTCCATGTTTCAGAGCCATACAATAAGACTGGCTTAACATCAGAAGTGACGATTCCTGTTTTTGTGTTAGATTATGCATCATGCATGTCGAAATAGGTGACTTTTATGACGGCGATATTTTCATGTAAAACAAGTTGCTACTAAACCCACCCTTGCAACAGCACATTAACTCTTAAAGGACGACAGGCCAGTATTCGGGGTCGATTTTCGCAAGTGTTAGTGACGAAAGCCTAATTTTCGGGGCTGGTGTATTTGAACTAAGTTTTCGTTTCGTTCTGTATCAATTTTATACTTTATTAATCTTCATTTAATTTCCTTACCAAGTATGCATAATATTAGCATACTTTTAAAAAGATTGGAAAGAGCTGAAATTGAAACACTATGTGAAAACTCAAAGCAATAGAAAATTCCTTGTGTAAAACATGGGTTAAACCACCCTGTCCTTTTAGAGTTAATGCTTTGGCACGGGTGTTCTGCAAGAAAACTGACTGCCGTGGTGGTCCCATGCGCCACGAGGAAGTAAAAAAGACAAGAATGATGATGATGATGTTTTTATATTTACCGAATATTTCTTGGTCCATTTCCTCACAGCGCGTGCCAGTCCACATGTCGGAGCACCTGATTAAAAATTCAACTCAAAAGTTTACAGAGTTCAACTAAATATAGAAATGACGTGCGGACAATAAAGTTGTACATGTGACCTTTTGCATGTAAGCAAATAGTATGGTTATTCGTACTAATTAAGAGAGTGAAAAAAAGATGATCATCAGTTAATAGTTGTGAATCTACGAGGGCAAGTCAGTAAACAGGTCACAAATGGCTATTAAAAAAACTAAATGAGATACGAACTTGAAAACCATTTATTATTGCACTTACACTTCCCCTTATTTCTCCACATAATCTCCACCAACATTGATACAATTATCCCATCGCTTTATCAGTGCCTCAAAACCAGCAGATGTCTCAGCCACATTCGCATCTCACGTTCAACCTCTTCGTCATCCGCGAAACGTTTGCCGCCATGGAGAGTTTTTAGTGGACCAAACAGGCGGAAATCCCTCGGGGCTAAGTCGGGGCTGTAAGGCGGATGTTCAAGAAGTTACCACCTAAGTTGTTCAGTTTTCTCCTGGGTTAATCGAGCAGTACTCCTCTAGTCAGTAGGCATGGACGTTTTCTTCGAATTGCATCCCGAAGCTTCAACGTAACTTCACAGTACCATGCAGCATTCACATTCTCACCTTTCTTCTGGAAATGGGTTAACAGCACTCCTTGAGAATCCCAAAACACTGTAAGCATAACCTTCCCTGCTGATGGCGTAACCTTGAATTTCTTGGCAGAAGGTGAAGACAGATGTTTCCATTGCATTGAAGCACGCTTTGATTCGGGTTGGTAGTGATGCACCCATGATTCGTCCCCAGTAACAATCCTGTTAAGCATGTCTTCTCCTTCATCTGCGTACCGAGAGATATGTTGCAAGGACAGGCCCATTCGGTTCATTTTGTGTTCCTCAGGCAGTTGTCTGGGCACCCACCGTGAGCACACATTCCGGAAATTCAAACGATCATGCATTATGCTATAGGCTAAACCATGAGAACACCCTATTGCAGTTGCTACACTGTCTATCGTTACTCGCCTGTCAGCTCGAATCATCTCTCCCACCCGCCGCACAGATGCTTCTGTCGTAATCTGAAGAGGACGACCAGGTCGGTCTTTATCAGCAATTTTTGAGTAAATTTATCGACCCAGTTATGTACCGCTTTACGCGACAAACGCTTCTCACTGTAAACAGGAAACATTTCCTTATGAATATCCTTTGCAGGAAGTCCTTTTGCCCAAAACAAAACGCACAAAAGCACGCTGTTCTTCGGTCGTACACTCCACGAGCACAGTCGGAATTTTATCTGAGCTGCGCATGCGCATGCGACACCTAGCGTCTGCTACCTAAAGTAATCATCTAGCTGGATGTTGCTGCCACCTAATGACACCTTTAGAAACTACCAACTACAATTTTCAGCTATCCCATATCAGTTTGTGACCTACTTACTGACTTCTCCTAGTATAATGATGCAAACAAAAGGAGATTATAAAAAGCATTTAAAATGTGTTTCTTAATCTGTGGTCCATGTACCTCTTGGGGGTCCGTAACTGGACTCTAGGGGGGCCCGTGTACGTAACCTAAAATGTAAAATGTATTTATTATGCTTTGATGTACATTTGTTTTCCAAGAAAGTGTCAATAGCCTTCATCGGACAACCCAAGAGCTCCAAAGAATTCATTGGACAATCAGTGGGGTCCATAGCATTCACTGGAAAATCAGTGGGGTCAATAGCATTCATTGCACAATCAAAGGGGTCCATAGCATTCATTGGACAATCAGTGGGGTCCATAATATTCATTGGACAATCAGTGGGGTCCATAGCATTTATTGGACAATCAGTGGGGTCCATAGCATTCATTGGACAATCAGTGGGGTAGATGGCACAAAAAAGTTTAAGAAACCCTGAAGTTAAGTGTGGCGACATTCTAATCTTCTTCAAGTACCATGCCCAGTGGGGTAGGTGATCCTGTTTCTCCACAACTTCCTGTCTCCAGTGTCACGTGACCGATAATCTATTTTACCATCTTGTCCATAATTTGATTACTTTTTAAATGTCCTGGTTTTCCTCGTCATTTTGTATTCTTCTTTCTTTCATTTTTCACCTTCGCAAACCCTCCCCGAGGTTTGTTTACGTTTGGCCTTAGTACTAAATTCCTCAACGGCAAGCGTAGAGGTAACGTAATGTTATCTAGCCGCACCTGGCCGAACAGGGGAATTTCTCTGGTCGCTTTAAAGCCTTTGATCACGAGCGAAAGGGTCCCTGTGTTTGGCTTCCAGAACGCTGCTTCGGATCATAATATTATGCATCCTGGAAACAGGGGGAGACAAACCCGCGGTCAGTCTTTGGGTTTTTGCCCTTAGACAAGATAGAGCATAATGTTATGCATTTCTCTACCTGGGGAACTTTCGCACGATTTCTTTTGTCTTACTCTAGATTACGTCTTTCGCCGAACTTCTGTAGAAATATGCAGGCCAGGTCCGGGGGGAGCGTCCCTTGTGATCTATAAGAGTAGACTGGTTTTAATAGACAAAGACATTCGTAAATTTTCCTGGCCCGTAGATGACCATCATGAGATAAGGCAAACTTTAACACAGTACTAGAATGTGTTTGCCTATGTTCTAGTCATTTTCGGGGTGAGTTGACATATCTTATAATTATAATATGATATATTCATGTTAGCTTTTATATATATCTGTTAGGGAAGTGAATTTATTTCTGAGGACTTCTCCTAGTAATTTATTCAGTGATAAGGTAGCGCTGTCTACGGCCTTAATTAAGTGGTGCTTAAACTGTTACGGTTTATCATGGGTTAAATGTTAAACTTACAATAACAGATATTAGGCGTAGAATCAGTCCACGAATGCTTACCATTGGGTTAAGAGTTAGCAAAATTAACTGTCATTTCTGTAAGATAATGTCAGGTGTGGATTGTTCACTTTAAAACTGAATAGTGAGATGCAGGTAATAACTCTGGATTATAGGAGATAGTCACTTATTCCTTTTTTGATAGATATTTCTAGTGGCAAGGGAGAATCATTTTATGCTTACTTGTGTAGTTAGGCACTAGTCTATAACTTTCACGGAAAGCAGTCACCAGGCATAGATATAATTATATCTTATGATCTAGCCACAACTGTATTATTATAGCAAGAACATTGCATTTTCTTTGTACTCATTTTGTGGAATGCTAATATATTTTCCAAAGGGGACATACGATTTATTTGTGTAAGGTCAAATGCTGTAATCTGTTTAAGTAAATTCATTTAATGTTGTAAGATGAATAAGCATATTCATTTAACTGTAACTACAAGTTAGGTTTCCTGTATGTTGAGATCGGGAGAAGAGGAGTAGATTTTTGCTGTCAGAACATTTAATGACAGTTACATGGGTGTACAAAAGATATTAAGCCTATGCGGGCGCGTGTTGATAATTGATATTTTTAAGGAACAGGAGACATGGTTAAAGACAGCCCTAAACTATCATAGCAATAACTACAATAAATTTAATCCCATAGTGGAGCGAAACTTTCTGTATAAAGTTAGTGTGATTTATTATTTGCTTGATGTAAAAGGGTGTCTCTTTTTGGTCTCAGTTTCAGGGGATACCGAATTGCTAGTCTAGTTTCCAGTCAGACGAAGAATGTCACCGTCTCTTCGTCTAGAGGGATTCTGAGGATATCTAGCCCCACGAGTGTCACACCCCGTTCCTGAATCAAAACCCCTTTTGTCAACGCCAAGTTAAGCTCACGCAGTGCAACGGAGCCAACGCAAAATCTGGAATCGCCAAACGCAGTAGCAGTTCTCTACTCGCCTATTGGATTACCAGCCAGAGCATTGCGGCTTCCAGAATATCAAACCCGCTCAGCATGCCTATAGCAGAATTCCATATCACCCGCCTTTTTTGTGCCTAAACGGGGCACTCAGCCAAGCCACAGTCAACCAGCCAAAACCGGATTTAAAGCCAATTCTAGCGCCGGATAAGCACGCCTTGGGATCAATTGTCCTCAAGTGACTTCGTCCCATGGTTTATTTCTGGATCTATGTAGAACTTCGCACGTATGAGCAGCCATCTATGGACAGAGTTCCAGCCCCACTCGCGCCAGTAGGGGGAGTTACCAACGATAGCGCCTATACAGTGATTTTATTCAGGTTAATTCCATCACCGATGGAGGATATATACGAAAAAACCACTTACTGGAGCTTTTCCTTTGGTCCCCGAAAACGGACAGGCTGTCGCTAAGTTCATTCAGTTGGTCTGCAGGAGATAAACAGCGTCCCCCAGCCCACCTCGCGCCAGTAGGGGGGAGTCACCAATGATAGTACCAACAAGGACAGTTTTGTAGGCATAGTCCCTCACGAAGGATCTACAAGTAACACACTGTCCGGACTATTTCATCTGGTCCCCGAAAACGGACGGACTGCCACGCAGTTTATTCATTTTGATAAACAGAAGGTAAATAGAGTCTTCCAGCCCACCTCGCGCCAGTAGGGAGGAATCACCAATGATAGTACCAACAAGGACAGTTTTGTAGGCATAGTCCCTCACGAAGGATCTACAAGTAACACACTGTCCGGACTATTTCATATGGTCCCGAAAACGGACGGGCTGACACTCAGTTATTTCATCTCTCTGTGTTCTACAGGTTTTATGAATGGTGATCTGTGTGTGTGTGTGTGTTTGTTGGTGTATTTTTCATATTTGATGATTATTTGATTATTGATGTAATTTATGCTGTGTATGATGATATGCATTATTTTCATGCTTTTCTTCTTTAATAAATTTTACACATTTATTAATGCGCTGTTCACGACCTTTCCATCCATATTTGTATTTTTAGCTCTTTACTATAATCTCTATGTATGATAAGAGAAAAGAGAGAGAGAGCAGGAGATGCTTAGACAGTGAAAAGTGAGTTGAGGCTTGGAGAGAGAGAGATCATTTTGGTAAATCTTCTTCCAGGTTGTCTCAAGTCCATCTCCTATTTACACCTTTCTGTGTGTGTGATCTATAACTCTGTCAGTCCACTATCCCTTGTCGATTTCACTACAATTGTCCAACTCGACAAATACTCTAACTCAACCACGACAAATGGGGTCTCGCCGCGGAATTTGAACTACATCTGCAGCAATCGCAACAGATGAGGTTGCAGTCTGGTAGGAATCTCTCACAAGATTCTATCTTGATTCTTAGAGTTTAGTGTTCGGCAGATTATAGGAATTTCTTTCCCCTAGACTTATCGAACTATTTCTTTTGGGTGGAAGTCGGAACAGCGTTTTTTCTCCACAGCAATCATAAATATTTAGTTACATTTATTGTTCATGCTACACATGAGACAGCTGGTAAAGGTTGATGGTATCACTGCTGAGTTTTTGGTTGACAAATCTGATGACTATCGTTGTAAAAGTCAGAAAAAATTTTTTTTAAGGGTTAATATTTTTTCAGGAGTAGCTCTTTAATCTGAGATAAGAAGCTACAGATAGTCAGTTACTAGCTTGCATTTGTACCAAGGGAGGGTGTTCATTCGGATGATAGTAACCAATCCTCTCAATAGCTTAGTACTGACAGAACTGGGGTGAAGTGATAGTAATAAGTTTTACATCACTTACAATTTTTGGAGTTTTTTGGGGTCTGTGCTTGTCGATCAGAGTAGCTACAAACTTTCTTGTTTTTAAAGTTCCCAGGCTAGCCTAGATTTTATTGATTATTAAGTTAATCAGCACCTAGTGGACTAGGTAACTAAGATCTCTAGGTTCTATTCTTCTATAGTGTTTGCTCACCCTGATATAATGGCCGATCTAGATAAAGTGCATAGGATTGCCCTCGAGGTAGCTAAGTACATGGAGTACAAGGATAGCGAAATCCAGCCCTTTCTAGAATTTGCAGTAAGCCTGCAGGATCAATGCGAGGTAGACAATTGGTTTGACAGCCGTTTAATCTTAGCATGGTCCTGTAAACAAACTGGGGAGAGTGAAGCATTCACCCGACAGTATGTAGAAGAAGTGATAGAAGATGAGAAGCAAAGGGAAAAGCAAAGACAAGAACGGGACAAGCAATTGGAAATGGAGCAACAAAAACGGGACAAGCAATTGGAAATGGAGCAACAAGAACGGGACAAGCAATTGGAAATAGAGCGACAAGAATGGGACAGGCTACACCAAATCAGAATGAATGAACTGGATAGCCAAATTCGGAGGGTGGAAACAGATACTAAATGTAGTCACTCTACTTCCCCTTCTACTGTGCCCTTAACGGTCAACGCCCCTGCAAACCTTGCGCCCAGGAAAGAAAACTTGCCTGCTAAAACCGAACCCCAACTCCAGAAAATTGACTTTCCTTTGGACTTGGATCCGAAGCCCAAACAAGGAAAGAATTTACGTCGGGATAGCAGACCTAAGGCCACGGGGAAAATTACGCAACGTTCCCAGGCATGGAAACTGCACAAAGGTGAGACAGGTGCTAACAAGCATTGTAATACGGATTGTTCCCGTCTGGCAAGCGGCGAACCCCGAGCCTCTCACGCTCCAGACCGAGCAGCACCTAACCGACACGTGACGTCGAGAAAAGGGAGCCACACCCTATCACGTTATATTTCGCAAGATTCCCGGCCGGACAGCGAAAAAAACCATATGCAGAGGCGCATCCCTCCAACTCAGCGATCGTAGAATGGAGGCGCCGCTCCTCTTATCACCCTGAGCTTAAAAGGTGCAAGAATAAGTCGCCTGCTAAAAGGGTTAAACTTTCCAAACCGTTCCAAGGAACTTTGGAAAAACACACCGAGAGTTTTTTCTCGGGCACTTCGCGATCTAACGGGATCTCAAACCGTCCAGTCCTTTGCATGCAGACTGCGGAGCCTGTCAACCAGGAAGTGGATCTCGCATTGCAGGACAAAGTTCAACTGACGCCAGTAACTTCCTCAAGGGAGGGCAAAGTTGACGTTTATGGTGGACACAGGGTTCCAGGCGAAGGGATCCCTGGTATTCCATTTGAGTCTCTCACACTTCTCAGGGCAGAAGACAGTGAGAAAAGCTGCCTTACTACTGTACAAGGAGCCATTGTTGAGAGCCTTGGCTCACGTCATGCTAGTAATGGTAAAGCGACTCAACAAACTCTGCAACTCGCAGATATTGCCTATCTTTCTACACGGATAGAAGCTACGGAGATCTGTTATGATTTATTAGAACCCCAGAATGCGATCGATTACTCTCTGCTTCAGGCAGCTGAGTTCTCTCATTCAAATCGCATTATTCCAGTGGTCGCAACCCTACTGATGGACAGCAAAGTAGTCGCCTCCGCCAGGCCATTACCGAGCAACTTGATCATTTCCGTTGACCAAGCCAGAGTTGTGACTGGCAAGGCAAGGAAAGCTCCAGATCCACCTTTAGACGGCACAGGTCTGAAGATTGATCAATGCTCCCACCGAAACAGGGGAGTAGGTGTGGAGAGGCAGAAGAAAAATGCTAGCATTTCTTCGGCCAACGAACGGCTTTATTTACCAACTAGGGTTACACGCGCGCGAAAAATCCGGATAGACTGCAGCTATAGAGGGTTATTCAAGGCCACGCCCGTGACAGGTAAATATATACATAAGCAGCCTGAGCCCAACAATGATTACACCGCGCATAACAGGCGGATTATCTACGCAGTGGCCAGTGAGTTCAGGAGGGGCCGAAAACCACAACAGGTGCGGATAATTTTCCGGACCATAAACAGGCACAGCGAAGTGCGGAAGCAAGGTCAGGTTCACACGAAAACGGAAGGCGTCAGTGCCGACTGGCCTCGCAAAATCCCATTCGCTGAACGTCTATTAGACATAGGGAAGAAAAGAAATGAACTCGGAGCTAGTCATACAGTACTGACAGAAATTGGATACGATTTTGGTTATGATTATAGAAGGTTCTTACGACATGTAACGGACATCGATGGAAAAGATAAATTACTGTCATTTTGTCCGTATTCCTCGAACTTTAAAAGGGGGGGCACTTGTCACGTGACCGATAATCTATTTTACCATCTTGTCCATAATTTGATTACTTTTTAAATGTCCTGGTTTTCCTCGTCATTTTGTATTCTTCTTTCTTTCATTTTTCACCTTCGCAAACCCTTCCCGAGGTTTGTTTACGTTTGGCCTTAGTACTAAATTCCTCAACGGCAAGCGTAGAGGTAACGTAATGTTATCTAGCCGCACCTGGCCGAACAGGGGAATTTCTCTGGTCGCTTTAAAGCCTTTGATCACGAGCGAAAGGGTCCCTGTGTTTGGCTTCCAGAACGCTGCTTCGGATCATAATATTATGCATCCTGGAAACAGGGGGAGACAAACCCGCGGTCAGTCTTTGGGTTTTTGCCCTTAGACAAGATAGAGCATAATGTTATGCATTTCTCTACCTGGGGAACTTTCGCACGATTTCTTTTGTCTTACTCTAGATTACGTCTTTCGGCGAACTTCTGTAGAAATATGCAGGCCAGGTCCGGGGGGAGCGTCCCTTGTGATCTATAAGAGTAGACTGGTTTTAATAGACAAAGACATTCGTAAATTTTCCTGGCCCGTAGATGACCATCATGAGATAAGGCAAACTTTAACACAGTACTAGAATGTGTTTGCCTATGTTCTAGTCATTTTCGGGGTGAGTTGACATATCTTATAATTATAATATGATATATTCATGTTAGATTTTATATATATCTGTTAGGGAAGTGAATTTATTTCTGAGGACTTCTCCTAGTAATTTATTCAGTGATAAGGTAGCGCTGTCTACGGCCTTAATTAAGTGGTGCTTAAACTGTTACGGTTTATCATGGGTTAAATGTTAAACTTACAATAACAGATATTAGGCGTAGAATCAGTCCACGAATGCTTACCATTGGGTTAAGAGTCAGCAAAATTAACTGTCATTTCTGTAAGATAATGTCAGGTGTGGATTGTTCACTTTAAAACTGAATAGTGAGATGCAGGTAATAACTCTGGATTATAGGAGATAGTCACTTATTCCTTTTTGATAGATATTTCTAGTGGCAAGGGAGAATCATTTTATGCTTACTTGTGTAGTTAGGCACTAGTCTATAACTTTCACGGAAAGCAGTCACCAGGCATAGATATAATTATATCTTATGATCTAGCCACAACTGTATTATTATAGCAAGAACATTGCATTTTCTTTGTACTCATTTTGTGGAATGCTAATATATTTTCCAAAGGGGACATACGATTTATTTGTGTAATGTCAAATGCTGTAATCTGTTTATGTAAATTCATTTAATGTTGTAAGATGAATAAGCATATTCATTTAACTGTAACTACATGTTAGGTTTCCTGTATGTTGAGATTGGGAGAAGAGGAGTAGATTTTTGCTGTCAGAACATTTAATGACAGTTACATGGGTGTACAAAAGATATTAAGCCTATGCGGGCGCGTGTTGATAATTGATATTTTTAAGGAACAGGAGACATGGTTAAAGACAGCCCTAAACTATCATAGCAATAACTACAATAAATTTAATCCCATAGTGGAGCGAAACTTTCTGTATAAAGTTAGTGTGATTTATTATTTGCTTGATGTAAAAGGGTGTCTCTTTTTGGTCTCAGTTTCAGGGGATACCGAATTGCTAGTCTAGTTTCCAGTCAGACGAAGAATGTCACCGTCTCTTCGTCTAGAGGGATTCTGAGGATATCTAGCCCCACGAGTGTCACACCCCGTTCCTGAATCAAAACCCCTTTTGTCAACGCCAAGTTAAGCTCACGCAGTGCAACGGAGCCAACGCAAAATCTGGAATCGCCAAACGCAGTAGCAGTTCTCTACTCGCCTATTGGATTACCAGCCAGAGCATTGCGGCTTCCAGAATATCAAACCCGCTCAGCATGCCTATAGCAGAATTCCATAACACCCGCCTTTTTTGTGCCTAAACGGGGCACTCAGCCAAGCCACAGTCAACCAGCCAAAACCGGATTTAAAGCCAATTCTAGCGCCGGATAAGCACGCCTTGGGATCAATTGTCCTCAAGTGACTTCGTCCCATGGTTTATTTCTGGGTCTATGTAGAACTTCGCACGTATGAGCAGCCATCTATGGACAGAGTTCCAGCCCCACTCGCGCCAGTAGGGGGAGTCACCAACGATAGCGCCTATACAGTGATTTTATTCAGGTTAATTCCATCACCGATGGAGGATATATACGAAAAAACCACTTACTGGAGCTTTTCCTTTGGTCCCCGAAAACGGACAGGCTGTCGCTAAGTTCATTCAGTTGGTCTGCAGGAGATAAACAGCGTCCCCCAGCCCACCTCGCGCCAGTAGGGGGGAGTCACCAATGATAGTACCAACAAGGACAGTTTTGTAGGCATAGTCCCTCACGAAGGATCTACAAGTAACACACTGTCCGGACTATTTCATCTGGTCCCCGAAAACGGACGGACTGCCACGCAGTTTATTCATTTTGATAAACAGAAGGTAAATAGAGTCTTCCAGCCCACCTCGCGCCAGTAGGGAGGAATCACCAATGATAGTACCAACAAGGACAGTTTTGTAGGCATAGTCCCTCACGAAGGATCTACAAGTAACACACTGTCCGGACTATTTCGTATGGTCCCGAAAACGGACGGGCTGACACTCAGTTATTTCATCTCTCTGTGTTCTACAGGTTTTATGAATGGTGATCTGTGTGTGTGTTTGTTGGTGTATTTTTCATATTTGATGATTATTTGATTATTGATGTAATTTATGCTGTGTATGATGATATGCATTATTTTCATGCTTTTCTTCTTTAATAAATTTTACACATTTATTAATGCGCTGTTCACGACCTTTCCATCCATATTTGTATTTTTAGCTCTTTACTATAATCTCTATGTATGATAAGAGAAAAGAGAGAGAGCAGGAGATGCTTAGACAGTGAAAAGTGAGTTGAGGCTTGGAGAGAGAGATCATTTTGGTAAATCTTCTTCCAGGTTGTCTCAAGTCCATCTCCTATTTACACCTTTCTGTGTGTGTGATCTATAACTCTGTCAGTCCACTATCCCTTGTCGATTTCACTACAATTGTCCAACTCGACAAATACTCTAACTCAACCACGACATCCAGTACTGTTTATCATTTCTGTTATTGACCTCTTTCCATGCCATGATGTCAGACTGTTCAGTACCTGCTCTCTTTGTCGCCACCTGTCACTGTTTCCTTCAATCTTTCCTCTTGTCGCGATTTATTCCAGCTTTCGTCTTCTCATAACATGACCAAGAAAAATGGATTGCTTCTTTCTACCATGAGGAATTATCATGATGTTATAATTGTACATAAAAAGTAATAAAATCAATAAATATTGTACTACAAGTAAAAATGACTTTCATAAATAGGTACTTACGCAGAATATAAGGATTGAATTGGTAAGAGTAAATCACTAATGTTGAAGTGATGGAAGCAATCAGACAAACATCAGTGGAAGTGGAATTGGGGAGAATACACTACGCTACCATCAGTGGATTGGGAGTTGGGGAAAAGACAATTGCACCACCATCATTGAATTGGGAGTTGGGGAGAAGAAACTAGCGCTGTAAAAACACATTTGTCACCTCCACATTTAAAAACCAGTTGATAGCATTATAACTCAGTCACTCATCTATAATCCTCAAGGTGTGAGAAATAGAGAATGACCAATGATAGGAAGGCCTGGCGTGTTTTTGTGAGGGACCTTGCACTCTACAGGGATCCGAAAGATACTGATGATGATGATGATGTAAATGTGTGTAGATGTGGAGCATAGGAGATGAGTATTAATACAAGAAAATAGTATTAAAATGTTACAAAACAAAAGTGTACAAATTTTAATATTAGCTGACAGTAATGAAAGTACACGTGGGTCTCTGAAGAGACAAATAATGAATAGAAATTCTTGCTTCCAGAGGCTTGTTGTACAGGCGACTGAAAATGAGGTTGCGCACGAGCCTAGCAATCTCATCATACAAAACAAATTGCCACAGAAGCCACAGCTGCATGAGTATGTGAATGTTTAGTAGAAGCTTCCTGCAACGGGACCAGCTACATTGGTGGATGCATGCCTTGTAAGAAGCGTAAAATAAGGAAGACAAAGTAAACACGTCAAGCTATGGCATCAGACAACTGCTTCTGGGCTGTTCAAATGAAAAGCGGAAAAAATATTGAAAATATGCTGTAACAATAAAGGTCAGCTATTCAATGGCGTGTTGCTTTCTATGGTATATAGACTGACCCACAGTAAATGGTACCTGGTTCCTACTGACCAAAAACTGGTCGTTGGCTTCAGTGATGATGTTCATGAGTTGATATAAACTAGCGGTGATAGTACACATCATTATGGCACGTCAGATGGACAACGTGTTAAAATACAGTTAAATCAGTTATCACCAGCAACTGCAGCAGACATTGGAAGATAACGCCCGAAAAGAATGGTTTGAATAAAGATTTAAAAGGATAACGAGAAGAAATTTAACTTGACGCTAGCCAAGGCAAGGCACCTAGCATTAGATAAAAAACTGCTTCTTTCCACGGTGCATTAAACAACATAAAAGGTGAAAGCCAAACACATCCCTTACTCAAGCCAGATAATAGAAGGCTCTCTTATTTAATCTACACGGACAAGTGAAGAACTAACTTTGAAATCGTCAAGTGTAAATGAGTTGTCACATGTAAGAATCTCGTCACATTAAGTGTTTCGTCACATGTAAGTGTTTCATCGCATGTAAATGTCTCGTCACATGTAAATGTCTCGTCACATGCGAGGATTTTTTTTAAAGAAATTCAAATGTTACTAACTGGCAATGGGCGCTCCTTGTTTCCAAAAGGTCAAGGGCGAAACATTCCCCTCCGTGGAGACATGCAGCCTCCTTAACCTCCTCCACAGTACACTGAAGTTTACCACTCGAGCTAATTCGTGAGGTATGAGCAGGTGGTTGAGGTGTGGTTCGCTCACTCTGGCTGGGTGTTGTCGATGGTGGTTTAGTACGAGCAGGGGTTCGACCACATCCATCTGAAATAATCCAACAGGTAAAATAAGAACATGTTGTAGGTTACACATTTTTATTTTCAAATACACTAAAAATAGAAAAGTTCTGTGCTTCTGTTCACAATTTTATGTACGTCACCAAATTATGTGATCCTGTTCACAACCTATTCATGGATCCGCACTACGGTGGTCTGGCCATGTCCGCCGCGTGGAAGACGGTCGCTTTCCCAAAGATATTTCTTACGGACAACTGGCAGATGGCTAAAGAACAGCCAGGCGACCGCAGCTGAGATTCAAAGATGTGTACAAGAGAGACATGGAGGCATTGGATATAAATCCAGCAACCTGGGAGGATGAAGCTGCCGATCTCACCAAGTGGCGATCCTCACTACGGCGCCATCTCAGATTAGGCTAAGAGAAGCTCTGACAACAAGCAGAAGAGAAAAGAACACGTCAAAAGGAACACTAGGAAAAAATCAACTGAAGGCTATCACCTCAGGGGCGTATTCCAACAGTCTGTTATGGGGCTACTACTACGAAGCATTTAGCAATCATTGCGCCTGATCGTCTTGGTGGAAGCCGACACTGAAGCGTTCATTCATTTGTTCATTATTCCAATGGGGTTATCCCAGTCTCATGCACAACCTCACATTAGTCGCCTACGACATGCATGAGGAAGCAGTAGCCATAGTATTGTTTCCCCAGTGACCCCCCACCCCGGGAACTACTAAGGGCGAAAGAATGAATGGCCTTCATATGTGACAAGAGCGCGTCTAATCCATTTTGCCAACACATGAATACATTATGTGATGATAATAACATTAATTTTAAAAAAAAAACTACGGTCTAGTAATGTCTCTTATGTTATAAAGTAATTCCTACCAGCGCTTGTGCTGTATATGCACACGTTTTTTAAAATACTTTATTTTCATTACTTGAAAACATCCTCACAAATACATATATCTTTTCATAAAAAGCGACTTTATGTAATCTGACAAACCTATCCGGCACCTCCGTCCCATGGCTTCATGTGGCTTGTACGTGTGTGCCTGTGTGTTTGTGTGCGTGTATGAATAAATCAAGTACTGTAAGCTTCACGTATGTAGCCGTGCGTGAAGTCTTGAGATCTGGATTTTTTTTCTCTCTTTATTTATTACTAGTGTAAAAGCCCGTCATAAGACGGGAATTAAATTCAAATACCTAACGGCAACAAAAGAATAAAAATAAAAAAAAAACCCACTGTGCATCACCACAGTACACGAACTACGTAGCAGCAGCGAAGATCCCAATGTGTGTATACAGGATCACACATTCTATAAATATTGTTGTGCACACCGCACGGCTGTTTGTGCCCTATACCAGAGCGCTCTTTTAGTTTCGGTGACCGGAATTCTGACACCGGGTATAAAATTTTCGTGTGCACCGTAAAAGACTATTTAAGTTTTTGGCGGGGAAAATCAGCTGTTGTGTGTGTAAAATCTGTAAAATATAAAGCATTACACACTCGTTCTGGATAAACACAGCGCTAAAATTCTTTTGTGTACTATAACTTTGTTCTCTGCTCTATTTTTGATTGCATTTTTATTTGTTTGAAATTAGTTTTGACGGAGTTACAGACTTTTGAAAACAGCGTCATCATTTGAGGAAATTCATAAAATAAGTAATCTTTTTATTAATTTAATATTTAAAAATCGGCCCATTCGTTTGAGTTTATAATTATAAAGACTTCTCGAAGGGAAGCTAAAGATTATTTCCACATACTTTTTTTTTTGGTTTCATATCTTGAGAATGTGTGGTAGTCAATTTTGTGAGTTTGGCATTACAAGAACAAGCATATTGTCACCAGATTTTATAGCATTTAAATTACTGTAAACGCATTCCCGATACTCACAAATCTTAAATAAGGTTGTACAAAAATAACTTTTTGTAAAGCACCATCTGTTTTTGCATTTTCATTAATTTTATAATGATATTTAGCTACGTATATAAGCGTCAGAAAACATGTAAATCTATAGATAGATTACTTCCACATACTTTGTTCTATCTTTCAAGTCTTGTTAATCTTGTATTTATAATATGAATTTTTTTTTTATTGTGTGTGAGATAAGGACTATTCCATTAGTGTTCTTTGGTAGACAATCCTGTGCACACGACGGCTGCCAAAGAACTCTAAGTAACTGTTTGTATATCTTCTTTCATTCACAGATAAAGCATTCTACATCCTGGTGTTAGACTTGATAGTCCCAAATATTCCTCTATCTTTCTACATACACAAGTAAACTATACTACATAACAACGAAATGGAACATACTGTTTTGCATCATATGAATTGTGCCAGTGCACTGTGCAGAGCCTGTGGCAAGAGAGCATTAACTTCCAAAACAACACGTTCAATTCAGAAAGCACTGAACTGTTCTAATTACGTTAATGATCTGTTCTTTGTGTTTGGAATTAACGTATCAGATGATAAACCCACACAGCATTCGACTATATTTTGTAAGAAGTGTTACTTACGAATACAAAACTCAAAAAGGAGGCATAATGAGAAGTGTCTTGAAACAGCCAAGTTACTATCGGAAAACAGTCAGCACATCTGGAAAGACTAAAACCATAATTTAACTATAAGTGAATGTCAACTGTGCAATTATGTTGCAAAGACATCTTTTGGTGTTTTAAAAACAAAAAGCTGCTCTATCCCCTGTGATGTTCTTTCTGACCCCTCCATGTCTAGTCAGTCATTTAGCTGTAGTCAGTCAGTTAGTTTGTAGTCAGTCAATTAGCTGTAGTCAGGATAGCTCTGTACAGTAGGAGGTTGATGTGCCTGCCCACATTAGTGATGATATTGTTCAACTGGAGGTTGATGTGCCAGCTCACATTAAAGGCGATACCATTATTCATTTGGAGGTGGATAACACTACTCACCCTAGCATGCCAGTTTTTGTTGCCACATCTACACCTACCAAGTCAGTTATACATACGACAAGTACATCCACCTCGCCTGTCTTCAAAAGCGACATCACAGTACAACAGTTACTTGCTAAGCCACCTTCACAACCACTAACACAAAAGGAAGAACCCCTATTCACATCCATTGTTAGAAAAAAAAACTAGAAACAGCAAAAAGTAATATCATAAAATGCAAAACCAGAGGACAGCCTATTGTACTACAAAAACTAATTAAACATAGAAGAGAAACATCAGTCACTAGAACGCCAACAAAACGTAAGCTATCTCAATTGCTCCACACTGTTAGAAAACATATTGCTGGAACATCAACTGATTCATTAGACCTGCAGCAGGCACATGAACTACAACGCTGTTCAGAAACGTCACGTCAGGAAATTTGCAGGAAAGCAGGCTTTGAAAGTAGAGTTAGAATATCCAAAGAATTAGCAATAGCCATGAAGGAAACAGTAAGTCTTACGTGGGCACAGGAGAGAAAACAGAGAAGATTGAAAATTGAAAGACGCGCCAGCGGTATTAAAAATATAACTTCACAATTAAAATTTATAATGGAAACTCATTTGTTACAAATTTCTCCATCTGTGAATGTACAGATTCATCCTATAAAAAAAAGGAAGTGTGAATGATAATTGAGCGAAATTTTGGGGCTAGAGCAAATTATGGCAGTTGTTGCTTGAGATTGACAGAATTAACAGAGTGTGGAAATCATTTAATAGATGTATTTATTAAATACACCTATTTATCTATTAAATTGAACATTTCGTTTTACTCATGACCATACTCATTGTTACGTGCAGTCTTTGATATCTTGCAATATTATACATTTGTATGCTTGTTATGTTCGCAAATATTTTGTAAACAAAATAGAAACTTTTTTGCTTAAGGAAAAGTCAATATTGAGTTACTTCCCCTTGAAAGGAGTCTCAGATCGAACTCTGCGGACGAATCCAGTTTTACTGCGATTTATTCTTTGTTTGGGTAGAAATAGATTGTTCTTGCTTCAGAATATCTATGGCCTGAATTTATGTGTAGTGTTTGTCTAGGTAGGACGAGTCTGTCTTATATCTGTATATCTTTACATATCTAAGTCGAACTATATGTTCTTTGTCGCTAGAAAGGTCAAAGGCTGTTCAGCGGATGTGTGGCTAGAGAGTTGTTTTTTGGCTTCGCCCTGATGATGGGGGGGGGGGGGGGTGGGGGGGGGGCTGTCGTGTTTTCTGTATCGGCTTGTCGTCGGAAAAAGTGATCGATATATGTGTAGGGGAAAGTGATAGTCGTCTAGACCTATCGTGTATGCTTTACCCCAGTGTTTATTCTTATTGCCAAGGAATGGCAGAATCATATTTCTGATACCAAGGTAACAAAAGCACTTCTTATGAACTCTCTTACGAAGCCATCGTTTTCGATAGGCAGACGCACGATTCGTACGTCTGAGGGAATATTTAACTAGATGAAGATGACATTCATTTCTAGCAGCACCATATTGTATGATGAAGTCAATTGCATCATGATAGAATCTACAGAGCAATGATAACATTTAATGTAGGATTAACTTTGATACAGATTCCAGTTTGTATCCTAAAGTGAGTGACAGCTCACGACAGCAGCCATCTTGTATCCAAATATTTTGTGACTTTCAAGAAGAGAAAAGGGATGCCCCGTACTATCGCTTGATGAGTCCAGAGATCACTGCTACAGATGAGAACCCATTACTAGCGGTTCAATATGATTATATGAAAGATATGTGCTGAACATTATTTAAAGGAATCTTCGCTAGACGAGGTTAGGTCTAGAAGCCATCTTGAATATTGTTTATAAACTGACATGCTTTGTCAGTAAACTCAGATGATATATATATATATATATATATATATATATATATATATATATATATATATATATATATATATATGGGCAATACTGAGTGCTTGTCTACTGACATTCCGTTGTGCTATTATTCAACGAGTGCCCATGTATCATTGCAAGACCATTTATCAATTGTACCATGATGTATTATGCCAACCTGTGATTTGTCACTGTATTCGTGCTGTCGAATGTGTACGTCCAATTAAACTGTAACAAAAAGTACACAGCAGTTGGCGTCGATGACTTCCAGCCATACATGAGTGAGAAAAAGAACATTTTATCAACTCTTTGAACTCTTTCATCATTCGCGTATTATACGCTCACTCTATGTCTACACACCACTGCGTAGGTCGAGTTGATATTCCTATTCCTAACAACCACTCTGACGAGCAACGCTGGGGCCAACAACAACAAGTCTTTAACATTGGAGCTTCCACAGACCACCATACCTCTTAACACTGTGGTCCTGTAAATAGTTGATGTCAGTGTGAACAAGGAACAATACAACTTCATATCTATACACCATTCAACAGTATATATAGAAACAGCATTTAACTCTGGTGGAATTCAACAAAGAGGTTATTTAACACTGGTGAGCCAGCTTTCTGGGTTTGACCTCGCAGAAGTTGAGAAGTCAACAGACTACCGATACCAGACCGTTTCCTGTGGCTGATACGACACACTTGCAGTATTAGTTTGCTCTTTGTCAACACTTTGTCACGTGACCTATCAAGTGAATGCAGTATCTAGGTCAGCGTTGTTGACATTTTTACACTTAGACATTACAGAGTTTCACAGTAGAGAGATGATACTTTGAAGGCCATAAACTGTTCTATTGTTGCAGTATTGTTGAACATAAGTGCGTAAATTTCATCGTTGGACCTTCTGATACTCATATTGTTGAACATTGTAATAGATTAAATCAAAAATCTAGTATTGATTAAAATGGCAGTTTACTTTGTTTATTCAGAAACTGTGCCATTATATTTAGGAACTGAAACTCTTTCCAACACATTTCATTATTTAATGTATAACTGAGCATCCTATCTGCAACACAGTGCTTTATATATTACACACATGATATATGCATTTATGATTATATGTTATATGTTATTTGTTTGTATAGTATATTAGTTTATATGTCAGCGGGTTGTGTTTAGGTTGGGCGGTGTCCTCACAACAGAATATCCCACGTCATAGAGGGTCCGTTGTGGGCGTTTTCTTTAGGTGCAATACCCTTAATTGGAAATTTGCTTGCAACAACTAGTTGCTATTTGTGTTAGCTGTGAAGACTGTAATTATTGTTATTTTTGTAATATTTCTTTGTTCTTTAGTTTAGTTTTGATTTGTTTGTAATTTGTTGGTCTACCCTTTTCTATCTTTCAGTTCTATTCACAATTTATATTCATATACTGTGACGTCATTTGTGTTGTTATTCCTTGCAGATTCAGTGATTATTTTCATTGATTTCCCTATTTGATTTATTTGATTTCTGCAAATGTTTTCATATTGTCAGTCTTATTTGTGCTTTATGTATGCTGTTGGTTGACATATGTTTTATATAGATATATTTCATAAGACACTATTTCTTGTGCACTGCACTTGGATTATGGTATAAACCAGTACTTTATTATTATTACTGGTATACAAGAAATTATACAAGACCTTATTAAGGCTTGTGACCCACTGAGATTGAGAAAGTGTACTGATTAATCAAGTCATTAAGAACTTGTGGTATTATTATTGTTTCAAGTAATTAGTATTATTGTTAGACATCATGTCTACATTAGAATACTTCATTGCACAAGGGAAATCCCTTGATAAGACTGGTCAACAATTAGAAGAATGAGCAGTTGCTCAATATGACAAGACATTAGCTGCTGCTGCAGAGGAAAGAAAAGCTCTAGCTGAAGAGAAAAGATTAGCAGCTGAAGAGAAAAGATTAGCAGCTGAAGAGAAAAGATTAGAAAGAGAAGCTGAACTAAAGAAATTGCAGATACAGACTGAGGAAAAAAGATTCCAGATGGAAATGGAAAAAGAAAAAAGAAAAGATGAAGCTGCTGCTGCTGCTGAAGAGAGAAAAGCAATGAGAGAACATGAACACCAAAAAGAACTTTTAGCATTTGAGTTAGAAAAGTTAAAATTAACAAACATAAGTAATGTTAATCAAGCATCTAGTGGTAATGGTAAACCTTCTACTTACAAGGTTAAGGTTCCACCGTTCAATCAGTCCAGTGACGATATTACATTCTGGCTGGATAGATTTGAACGTTCTTGTCGTACTCATAATGTGGATAAATCACAATATGCTAACCAATTAGCAGAAAACTTGAAAGGTGAATCTCTAACTAGGTTATGCCTTGTAGGAGAAGCAGATAAGGATAATTATGATGTCATTAGGGCGGCTTTGATAAAAAAATACCAGCTAAGTGAGGAAGGCTATCGCCTTTTGTTTAAGACGATGGTGCCTGAGACAGGTGTAGAATTCTCAGAATTCATTGCAAAGGCACGTCTAACAGTTGATCGTTGGATTGAGCTTTCCAAAACAGAAAAAAACGTATGAAGGACTTATGGATTTGTTGCTCAGAGATAAGATTATGTCATGTGTTAACAAACCATTCCTTGAATTTATACATGAGCGTAAACCCAAATCACTAAAGGAAATGGAAGAATATTGTTCCCAATGTGTCACTGCACACCCCGACGTGACTTTTGGCAACACTAAGATTAAGGAGAGTATGCCAGTTGCTTCAGCAACACCATACAATCCCAATTATTCACACAGATTTCAGGGACCTCAAAACAGATTTGAAAAAAAGGTAACCATAATAGTTATCAAAACCAAGGTAACCAATCATTTCAGGGTTCTTCTTCAAAGAACAGGAGACGAGCTGATAGCTCTCGACACAGGGGTGGTCATAATTATAGGAATTTCCGTAGAGGAAGTAATTATAGAAACTATCCGAGTTATCCGTCTTGGAGTCAACAAGATCACAATTACAGAGATACTCATTATAATGAATATGATAATGGTAACCAAGAGAACTATGACTCAAACCCAAATAGGGGTTACAATAGAGGTAACAATAACTACAGAGGTGATAATAACCGAGGTAGATCTCAAAACAGAAGACATAAACCACATTTTCAGGCAAACTCTGCACAGCAAGAGTCTCATGAAGCCTATAAACAGAATAAAGATAATAATGACGCTAGTAATATGGCATATTCCGCTTTTGATTTTGGGAGAGCATCTCAGTGCCCCCAATGCAAAACATTATTTGAGCCAACCACAGTGTCTACTTTAAGCTGTGGCCATCCTCTTCCTGCTCTTCCTGCATCAGTCGCGCATGATGGAAGAGGTTCTCTTGTCTTACATAAGGGTTTAGTAAATAACAATCCAGTCTCCGTGCTATTTGATTCTGAATGCACCACAATTGGTGTTAGGCAGTCACTCGTAGATCCTTCCTGTGCCACTGGACAAGTAGTCAAATGTGAAACATTTGGCGGCACATTAGAGAAATACTCTACTGCTATCATTAGGATTGCTACTCCTTTCTTTACAGGAGATGTACACGCATGTCTTCTTCCGAATCCGATCGCTGACCTCATCATCGGTCGCATTCATGGAGTTAAAGAATGCACTTCGCAACAAATTTCCGCTTGGGAAAAGCAAAACATGCAGATTGCTAACGCTGTAGTCACTAGAGCTCAAGCTCTTAATATGCCTCAAACTTCATCTACTGAAGATAATGAAGTGCATAACCAAGATGATCCCTTGGTAATTTCTCGTGACTCGTTTATAAAACAGCAAGAAGATGATCCCACTCTGAAGAAATTCTTCATTCTTGCAACTAAAGGTGATCCGAATAAAGACACAAGTCGTAAATCTTGGATTACAAAGAAGAATGGCGTACTTGTACGTATGGTTCAAGACTCCATTACGTCAAGTCATTCTCAAATCCTGGTTCCCAAGAATTTGAGAGTTAAAATTTTGCAGCACGCTCACGACTCTCAGTGTGCTGGACACATGGGTTTTTCCCGTACTAAGTCAAGAGTTCTTGCGGCTTTCTTTTGGCCATTGGTAAACAAGGACATACGGATTTATTGTCGATCTTGTAAAGTATGTCAGGAAGTTAAATCCAAAGGTCCACGCCATGCTGCACCCATTCAGGCGGCAGACATTCCTATTCGGCCGTTTCAAAAAATGGCAATAGACATTATTGGTCCATTTAAGATCAAGTCTGCCAGAGGACATCAATTTATCTTGACGTGTGTTGATATGTGCACACGTTGGCCAGAGGCTATTCCTCTGAAGAGCATTATTACTGCTGATATTGCAGATGCTCTTTGGCTTATATTTTCTCGTCTGGGTTTCCCCGGAGAGATATTATCAGACCATGGCACCCAACTAATATCAGATACCATGTCTCAAGTAATGTCTACTCTGCAGATAGATAGATCTTTAAGTAGTATCTACCATCCTATGTCTAACGGGATGGTCGAACGCCTTAATAGAACACTTAAAAACTTACTAGGGAAGATAACTGAGGATCATCCTCAAGACTGGGACAGAGTTTTACCTGCGGCCCTCTTCGCTTACAGAGAGGTCCCCAATGAACATACAGGATTTTCTCCCTTTGAACTTGTCTTTGGCGCGCGTCCGCGCGGCCCTATGTCGTTGCTTCATGATCTCATAACAGCTGACAATATTGACGATGACACAAAGTCATCCTACGAATATGTCATCGCGTTGAGACAAAAGATTATCGAAGCATGCAAATTAGCAACTTCTTCTTCCGAATTTGCGAAACAGAAGGCAAGGCAATTTGCCAATAAGAAGAGATGCTTACGACAACTTTGTCCTGGTGACAAAGCATTTGTATTACTACCTTGTAGGGAAAACAGACTACTTATTTCTTGGAAAGGTCCGTACGATATAATACCGAAAATTTCCGATGTCGACTATATTGTCGATATTGATGGGAAGCATAAAACCTTCCACATCAATATGCTTACTGAATTCCATGAACGTCCGGATTATTTACAACCTATTTTCCAAGCAACGGACGATTCTCCAGTACAACATGGTCATTACTCATCACTGTCCGTGATACAGGATGAGGAAACGAGTTTTTCAGATGTAAATCTTCCTCTTCCAATGATCCCACTTCATTCTAGTGAATCATGGAAGAACGTTACTGTCTCTCCTGATTTGTCTCTAGGAGAACAGCGACAAGTTTCAACTATGTTGCAAACATTTCAGGATGTACTTACTGACATCCCTGGACAAACTCATGTCATTGAACATGACATTGTTCTAACTGACCATACTCCTATTAGGGTTAGACCTTATCCTATCCCTATACATTTTCAAGCACAGGTCGAGAAAGAGTTGGATGAGATGATAGATTTGAAAATAATCGAACCATCCACCTCTGCATATTCTTCGCCGATGGTTATTGTTCGGAAAAAAGACAATAACATACGTCTTTGCGTTGACTATCGCAAATTGAATCAAGTAACGAAGTTCGATGCCGAACCTATGCCTTTACTGGAAGAGCTACTTACTCGACTTTCCAAATCTCATTTTTTCACTAAACTTGATTTGTCTAAAGGATATTGGCAAGTTCCTTTATCTGAACGCGCCAAACCTCTCACGGCTTTTTCAACACCTAGAGGTTTGTTCCAATGGAATTTTATGCCTTTCGGTCTTATGAATGCACCAGCTACATTTGTACGCATGATACGCCGAATCCTATCTTATCGGTCAGATGTCATTGCATATCTAGACGACATCTGTCTTTTCAGCGATACTTGGGAAGATCACCATTCAGGGTTAGATGAATTGCTGTCTACTTTGCGCGAGCACAACCTGACAGCGAAACCCTCTAAAGCCTATATTGGTTTTAGCGAAATTTCTTTCCTAGGCCACCGAGTTGGTCATGGTTTCCTAAAGACAGAGGACCATAATACTAGTAAGATACTTAACATCTCTATCCCTAAGACTAAAAAACAGGTGAGAAGTCTGTTAGGTCTTATTCAATTTTATGACAGATTCATTCAGAATCTATCCTCTATCATGGCACCTCTTTCTACACTTCTAAAGAAAGGTTCGCCTAATATGGTCCACTGGTCCCTGGAATGCCAATCCTCTTTGGATAAAATTAAAACATTGTTTTCAACACCACCTATTTTAGTATTACCTACTAAAGATAAGACATTCGTTCTTCGTAGTGACGCTTCATCCACTGGGATTGGAGCGGCACTAATGCAAGAGTACTCTGGAACTCTGCATCCTGTAATGTATATTTCCAGAAAACTTAATGCGGCAGAAAGGAATTATTCGGTTTTAGACCGTGAGTTATTAGCTATGGTTTGGTCAATTCTCAAACTACAAAGATTCCTTCTAGGCGCACATTTCATAGTAGAAACCGAACAAAAAGCTCTTACTGCTATACAGAGTAAGAATTTGAAGAGCTCGAGGTCTACTCGATATGCAATTGCTCTTCAACCCTTTCATTTCTCTGTGCGAGCTATTCGTGGATCAGATAATGTGATGGCAGACATTCTGTCAAGATGCCCACATGATTCCACATAACTATTAGGTCCTAATGCCCAATGGGCTGATCACCCGTTGGCTTGTCACACCGATTACGGAAACAACGGCAGATGGATCTATTTGTTGTTGCCCTAAAGACGCCGCTAGGCGTGATGGGAAACTACAACAGAGAAAATCAATCTGCTGTTGCCCTTAAGACGCCACAAGGCGTGATGGCCTCTGACTGCTTGGTCGGTCTTTGGCTAAGGACGGAAGAAGAAGAAGAATTAGGTCTTAGACTTCTTGATATGTCTAGGTCTATAATAGTTCCTTTCTATATCAAGATAGATATACATTTGTAATTTAATAATATAATGATTGTATCACTACTTAGCGGTTCATTGATGTTTATTCACCGCTGTGCTTAGATGATTTTTCTTCATAAATCATAAATTTAAGATATCTAATAAGAAATTATGGTATGAAATTTTTTAGGCATTGTGTAATTGCCAGAATTGTATTATACTTTGATGACACCTTCCTGGAAAAATTTATTCGTAGAGAAACAATTTCTCTCAGATTATGAGATACATTCTCACCAGTCGCTCCATAAGTCGACTTAGCCTCATATTAGGCGTTATATTTATTCCTGATATTTTCATCTGCGCATTATTCATGCGTTGTGAGCCTATTGTACGTTGCTCCTAGATGTATTTCAAAAAAAAAAAAAAAGTTTCATTTTTTTTTTCCCGGGAGGTGTGGTAAGACTGTTACGTGCAGTCTTTGATATCTTGCAATATTATACATTTGTATGCTTGTTATGTTCGCAAATATTTTGTAAACAAAATAGAAACTTTTTTGCTTAAGGAAAGTCAATATTGAGTTACTTCCCCTTGAAAGGAGTCTCAGATCGAACTCCGCGGACGAATCCAGTTTTACTGCGATTTATTCTTTGTTTGGGTAGAAATAGATTGTTCTTGCTTCAGAATATCTATGGCCTGAATTTATGTGTAGTGTTTGTCTAGGTAGGACGAGTCTGTCTTATATCTGTATATCTTTACATATCTAAGTCGAACTATATGTTCTTTGTCGCTAGAAAGGTCAAAGGCTGTTCAGCGGATGTGTGGCTAGAGAGTTGTTTTTTGGCTTCGCCCTGATGATGATGCGTTGTCCGCCCCTGGGGGGGGGCGGGGGGGGGGGGGGGGGGGGGGGGGCTGTCGTGTTTTCTGTATCGGCTTGTCGTCGGAAAAAGTGATCGATATATGTGTAGGGGAAAGTGATAGTCGTCTAGACCTATCGTGTATGCTTTACCCCAGTGTTTATTCTTATTGCCAAGGAATGGCAGAATCATATTTCTGATACCAAGGTAACAAAAGCACTTCTTATGAACTCTCTTACGAAGCCATCGTTTTCGATAGGCAGACGCACGATTTGTACGTCTGAGGGAATATTTAACTAGATGAAGATGACATTCATTTCTAGCAGCACCATATTGTATGATGAAGTCAATTGCATCATGATAGAATCTACAGAGCAATGAGAACATTTAATGTAGGATTAACTTTGATACAGATTCCAGTTTGTATCCTAAAGTGAGTGACAGCTCACGACAGCAGCCATCTTGTATCCAAATATTTTGTGACTTTCAAGAAGAGAAAAGGGATGCCCCGTACTATCGCTTGATGAGTCCAGAGATCACTGCTACAGATGAGAACCCATTACTAGCGGTTCAATATGATTATATGAAAAATATGTGCTGAACATTATTTAAAGGAATCTTCGCTAGACGAGGTTAGGTCTAGAAGCCATCATGAATATTGTTTATAAACTGACATGCTTTGTCAGTAAACTCAGATGATATATATATATATGGGCAATACTGAGTGCTTGTCTACTGACATTCCGTTGTGCTATTATTCAACGAGTGCCCATGTATCATTGCAAGACCATTTATCAATTGTACCATGATGTATTATGCCAACCTGTGATTTGTCACTGTATCCGTGCTGTCGAATGTGTACGTCCAATTAAACTGTAACAAAAAGTACACAGCAGTTGGCGTCGATGACTTCCAGCCATACATGAGTGAGAAAAAGAACATTTTATCAACTCTTCGAACTCTTTCATCATTCGCGTATTATACGCTCACTCTATGTCTACACACCACTGCGTAGGTCGAGTTGATATTCCTATTCCTAACAACCACTCTGACGAGCAATGCTGGGGCCAACAACAACAAGTCTTTAACATTGGAGCTTCCACAGACCACCATACCTCTTAACACTGTGGTCCTGTAAATAGTTGATGTCAGTGTGAACAAGGAACAATACAACTTCATATCTATACACCATTCAACAGTATATATAGAAACAGCATTTAACTCTGGTGGAATTCAACAAAGAGGTTATTTAACACTCATTTTTACATGACCATCGTGATGTATGATTGAGATAATTGTTAGCTCTCATGTTTTTGGGGACAATTGGGTGTGTTATTTTAAGGTAATAAATGTGGACTTGCAATTTAATGTTTCAATAATTAATGTTTGACGCATGAAACCAAAACAAAACTTTGATATCCATTTTCTGCAGGTTTTCTACTTTTGATTTCTGTAATTTGTTATGCATGTTGATTGTGACCGATTTAGTGAAAATTGCATTATAAACAAACCATAACAAAATATAAAAAAACGTAAATTTTACACTATTTCAGACTATTATATCTTCTGTTCTAATTGTGATAAAATGTTTGTTCTTGTTCTAAAATTTACTGTAACATTTCTAGTCTAGCTTTACGCAAAATTAAAGCCGGTATTTATAATAATAAAGTAGCCTAAAAGCATTAATTAAGCCCTACCAAAAGTAAACATCGCCACATGTTTTTCCCATAAGGAAGTTGACCACGTGACCTCTGTCAAGTGGGCTATAAATAGCGCGGTCGGCGAAAAAGGGGAAATAACTAAAAGATCGCTGGCAAACAGCCGTGCAATAGGCGTGTAACGAGATCCTTTACCCCCTTTTACACCGTCATCTGCGCATTCTCCTGTGGTAAGTGTTACTATTTTCGGGAGAGTACATATAAGGGAAACAATACAATTAACGTATAACTTTCAACCAAAGTTGCTTCCCTTAGCGTTATATACTGACAGAAAAAGCTGGGATTTTATATATAGGATAACGAACAGGTTATGAAAATGCATGTAAAGAGCTGTCCTTAAAATGATAAGTAAAGGGGTGGGAAACAAGTTGTGGGGATCCAATTTTTGTATTATTACTATATGCACTATAGGTAGGGTAAGCTAGTCGCGTAGCATATACTGCCGTAGGGGAGTGAAGTGTTAGAGATTTCATTAAACTAAGTCCATTTTTATGAGATTAACTGACCAGTTCCCCTCCTCGTTGTTTTGCCTTTCCTGACTCAAGAGCAATCAGGTACCCAGTTACAGCTGGGTAGACTGGACGTGACGGTACCAGGTTTCCATCCCGGAACCCCACATCTCTGTCGCCGAGAGGAAAGCGCTCTCTATGCAGTAAAAAAAACTGCAAATAACAATTTAATACATTTTATTGCAAAGAACAAAATTGGATGGTCAGTTTTCATTAATTCGTCATATTGTTCGCAATTTTGTATCTGTTTCTTTAGCGCATCTGATAATAATAAAAAAAAGTAGATCTCTCAAAACCTGTTTATTTTCCCCGAACTTGCTTTATGACTGTATATCGTAAAATAATGTTAGTTATTCTTCCCAGAAACTTCTTCACAGAACATTTTAGTAAAGTATAACTTGATAACTTTAAACACACAGTGTAAAACTTTCAAGAAAGTTTTTAATTACAAGGGTTGGGTTTAAAACAAAAATTTTCCTGATGTAAATGTGTAAAGAAAAAAATTATTTTAATCGATACATCATCTAGATCACAGTTTGATGTTTCCCCTTCAAATACAATATTTTCTATATTCACAGATCATTATTTCCCTGACTGGAAACCCTTACTTTGAGTTATTTCTACCTTATTTTACAGTGTTTTAGTTATTATTTAAAGTCAGCTCGATCTATGATGTTCAAAATTTGAGAGACTAAAATGCATTGAGAAAGGAAACTGCAAGCTCTCTACGATGAGTGAAGCATACGAGATTAAGATTTTGAGGGTCAAAGGTCTGATCGTGCCAAATATCAAATGTGATTTTGATCTTAAAAGTATTCAAAAAGCGATTGATCTATTTTATTGATTTAAGTATTACATAGAACGTTGTGTTCAGTGTGGTCTGAAGACAAGTTTCTCGAGGTAAGTTTCCGGGTTCGATACCAGGTAGCGTTGTGTTCCCAGTCTACCCACCTGTAAATGGATAGTTATTCAGCTTTTGAGTAAGGGACGGCAAAGGCAGAGTGGAAAGGAACCGGTCATCCCATCTAAAAAAGATGAGACCTTGTATAGTGAAGTCTCAAACATTTCACTTCCTTATGGCAGTATCTGCGTTAGGACTACCTTAACATGTGTCGGACTAACTTTACCGTAACGATTAAGTCTTAAGACTTACATAAATAGCAGACAAGAGCATATCAAAAACAAGAAAGGAAAAAAGCAAGATTTATGAACCATTTTCAATATTGTTACCAAATGTACTAACAACTAAGTCAGCGGTGAAGATAACCAATAAGCTGCCATAGTGAACTTTTTTCATAAAACCTACTATCCTTCAATGATGAACATTTTCTTGTAAAGACGATTCAATTATTTTAACCCTTGTTAAAACTAAATGATTATTAAATCTGTTATTTGTTAATATATAAATTTAACTTCGATTGAATCATTTTAAATGTACTGCATGTTTGTCTCAGTCAATTTGCTAAACACACTCTAAACAGAGCTATACCAGAATAATAAGAATTCCACCGAGTAAATCAGAGGTGGGGGCTTATCGAGCCGAAACTAATAATTGCTTAATTATTCACAAAAGTTGTCGGCAGATCCTAGAATTAACGTGCTTAGCCAATGCAGCATTTTTTTCGTTTTTCTGAATATCTTGTGGCAACTCCCGTGGGATAGAAGCGTCATTACCCTTCTATCTACATCTCTGCCAAGAGTAATCTTTAGATACTCTTGAGTTTTGGCCACTGTTGGACCACTGCTGCACAACATTATTGCCATAATTTTAAACCCTAATATTAACTGAGTTATTTTCGCCTTATTTTACATTGCTTTAATGTAAATAAGAAATTGGCTGGGCCAATTCCAATCAGTACTTGAAAGATTAAAATGTAGTAGCTGCGAGAAACGTTTTAGCTCTCTGTGATGAATAGAATACATAGATTATGAGCGTCAAAGATTCGAAAAGCGATTAATTTATAAAGCACCGATGAAGATAAATATAAGTGGTTCATAAAGATCGTACGCTTAGTTGTTGGGGTAGTCACACTTACAGGAACAGGCGATTAATGTGATGCGCGTGGGGTTTACGATCTTACCATGCAAAACAAATTGTAATATAAATTCATGGATTGATGGGGAATGGGTAAAGTGGGCTTCATACAGTGAGCGAAACTTGCGGAATTATTTATCCTGTGTGAGCAAATCTGTACATGTGCAGGTAATCTTTGGGAAACCTAGGTTTTCTACTCTCTCTCTCTCTCTCTCTCTCTCTCTCTCTCTCTCTCTCTCTCTCTCTCTCTCGCTCGCTCTGCTGAATTACTTAATTTGTTCGCACAATGTTTGTTAGACGAGCAGATATTACGAAAATGCATTAATGCAGGCGAGATTAATCAAAATATTATCCACAACGAATCTTTTATTATTATATCAAACAGTTTTCTTTCATCCCTTCAGTAGGCCATAAACTGTCAGTTTAATGAGGAACAAGGACGGGATTGAAACGATATGACAAGATCACTAATATGGAACTAATGACATATATATATATATATATATATATATATATATATATATATATATATATATATATATATATATATATATATATATATATATATATATATATATATATATATATAATAGTTGCCCATCGCAAGCGAAGATGGCGACAGCTTCAGACTTGAGTTGTGACACATCTGTGCCGTGATCTCATGTGACTAATTAATCCTATTTTGGCCCTACAGGCCCTGCCACATACGGGGCACACATGGTTAGAGTCGATAGTAGTGTTGCTGTGCATTCTGGCCTTTCTTGCAGCACGCTTGCCTTCTGCCTTATCAGCTAAATTCTGTTCTGCAATGCAAGCACCTTGAGTAATGTTTGTCCGCCAGGCACAGCGATCCTGTGCGATAGTCTCCCGGGAGGAGACATCAGTTTTGAAGCTGCTCAACGATTCTTTAAGTGTGCCTTTGAAGCGTTTCTTTTGTCCCCCTGCTGTTCGCTTACCCGTGGAGAGTTCGCTGTACATCAACTGCTTTGGGATGCGTTTTTCGGGCATGCGAACAATATGTCCGGCCCATCTAGTTTGGGCCCTCTGCAGCAATGTGTAGATGCTTGAGATATGTGCTCTGTTGAGGACCTCAGAATTAGATACTCTATCATGCCACTTGATCCTGAGGATCCTGCGAAGACAGCTCATGTGGAAATGATTAAGCTTCTTGGCATGTCTGCTATACACTGTCCATGTTTCACAGGCATACAGGAGGGTAGTGAGTACTATTGCATGATATACTTTTATCTTGGTGGCTGCACTAATTCCTTGTCGATCCCAGACATTTACTCTTAGTCTTCCGAAAGCTGCACTTGCCTTTGCAATTCTGTTGTTGACCTCGGAGTCGATATTCGCATCTTTGGTAAGGGTACTGCCTAGATAAGTGAAGCTGTCCACCACTTGGAGACGTTGGTTCTTTACTGTGATATTTAGTTCACAGTAAGGTTTCCCAGGAGCAGGTTGCAACATTACTTCAGATTTCTTCGTATTGATGGTAAGGCCAAAGTCATCACACGCTACAGAAAGCCTCCTCATATTGTTCTGCATGTCCAGTTCTGTGCAGGATATATATATATATATATATATATATATATATATATATATATATATATATATATATATATATATATATATATATATATATATATATATATATATATATATATATATATATATATATATATATATATATGTAAAGGAGATTAAGGGGCCGAAACACTTGTTCGACGGGGGGGGGGGACTGCTTCTGATGATCGGTTTGTCTCCTGTTGTATCGCTCTGTATAGAGTTTCCTATCATAATTACATGGTCACTCCATTGACGTTCGGGAAAAGACCGATGGACTTCTGGAAAGACAGATGACACTGGGAAAGACTAGAAACCGGCTGACCGGGTTGGCACCCCGTAAGCCGTAAACAATCGCTACAGGACCAAACAATGATAGATGCCCCCAGGATTCACCGAAAAAAAGGGGGGGGGGGGAAGAATGATTAATTCACAGGTTGGAATCGACCAAACAAGTGTCATGGACTTTGAGTTTTGATGAACGGCTGGAATTTCCATGTGCCTGTGGTAGGAAATTCTCTACTCAGAGAAGTATGAAAATTCACTGAACGAAAAAGGAGTGTGGAAGCTCATCAATGGTAGATCAAAAGCACTCTGTTACGACGGGTAAGACCGTTGCGACGGGTAAGACGTTAGAAGATCTCAGCCAGGAGTCAATCCACAGCGCGGAGAATATTCAATGTGATCTGCCTGATGATGATCTCACACCCTTCTTGGGCGGGAAAAGAGATGCAATCAAGTTTCCACCTGCCAGTGCAAAACGGCTTTGGGAATAGCTGGACGAAGCCTTGTCAAAAGAGCTGGATAACAACCTGAAACAGAAAACTTTGGAGGAAAAACTGGAAATCTCTGGCGACATAATATATCTTCACTGTCGCAAAGTGTTTGGAGTCAGGGAGGCAATGAGGAGTAGCCCACCACAAAAAAGTAGAAGACAAATCAAAATAGAAGAGATCAAGAAACAGAAGAAGCATGCCAGAAAACAGTCCAAGAACGCCGTGGACACAGAGAAGGAAGGATTACGACAGGCTTGGGAGCACCTGAAAGGCCAGCATAATGCTCTGTGTAGAGCAGAAAGGTTGTGTAGGAAAAGAAGGAAAACACGGAGGGATAGGGAGAGATTCTTCAGGGAGCCCTTCAAGTTTGCCAAAGAACTGTTTGAACAGCCACGGTCGGGAACTTTAAACATTGGGAAAGAAGATCTGGAAAAACACCTTAGAATGACCTATTCAGATGGTCGCAAAGATGAGCCGCTCTGCAGCATGGCAGGCCTTAGATGGCCTGATAAGCCAGGAGCTGCATTCAATACCAAGCCCCCAACAATGCAAGAAGTCGAAAGCATTGTCCAGAAAGCGCGGTGCAAGTCAGCTTCAGGTCCTAATCATGTCCCATATGTTGTATATGTCCTGAAGTTCTGAAACGGCTGCTCCGTTTGCTGACAAATGCTCGGAAAAACCAGCTTGTAAGCAAAGAGTGGAGAAAGGCGAATGGAGTCTACATCCCGAAGGAACAAAATTCCACAGACAACAGCCAGTTCAGGCCAATTTCACTACTTAATGTGGAAGGGAAAATATTCTTCTCAGTAATGGCTAAAAGGCTCACTACATACCTCCTGGAGAATGGATACATTGACACTACCATCCAGAAAGGAGGTATCCCAGATATACCAGGGTGTCTAGAGCATGCCACAATGATACTTACTTACTTAGTCGTTCTTCTTCTATCGTGAGGTGTAGAGGTTTGTTAGAGAGAGCGCCATACTATTCTATCGGCTGTCTTCCTCCTGGCTTGGTTCCATTCTAGTCCTCGGTCTTTCAAAGATTGTCTAATGTTGTCCTTCCAGCGGAATTTGGGTCCTCCTGGAGGTCTGGATCCCTGGCTCTTAGTTTCCCATGCTTGCCGTGGTAGCCGATCTTCTCCCATTCTGCAGACATGGCCAAACCATCTTAGTTGGGACTGTTCTACTTGGGTCTGCAGGGGCTGGGTTTTTAGGCCTTGACGTATCGTCTGGTTGCGGACCATGTCTCTTCTTGTTACTTCAACCATCTTCCTCAGATACCTCATTTCTGAGATTTGGATCTGGCTTTTATGGATTATAATCATTGCCCATGACTCGCATCCATACGTCAAGACTGGGGCATAGGTGGGGCGGTATACAGCCATCTTCGTTTTCTTACCAACTTCTCTTTTGCTGAGGAATCCTCGATTTATGGCTTGAAAAAGTCTCCAGCCGCTGCTCTTCGGGTAGCCAACTCTTCTTTGATGCCTCCCTTCCGGTCTATGACAGCTCCAAGGTATTTAAACTGTTCGACCTGCTCCAGGACCTGTTCTCCCAGCTTAATCTGATGTCTTCTTTCCTCTCGTGATATCACCATGGTTTTTGTTTTCGAGCTGCTTATGATAATTCCTCTCTTCTCCAGCTCTTCCTTCCAGACTTGCAGGTTGGATTGAAGATGTGCTTCTGATTTAGCAATCAGGGCAACATCATCAGCAAATGCCAGCTTTGAAATACAGACCTGTCTTATCTTCCAGTACCCCACTGAATATTTTCACGTCCTCTCCTTACATGCCTTGATGACATCGTCCATGAGGAGTATGAAAAGATAAGGTGACAGAATATCACCTTGTCTTACATCAGTGGTGGTCCTGAATTCTTCTGACTTATGGTTTGCCGTCCTCACATAATTTCTGCAAGACTTGTAGAAGCTCTGTATAGCCTGAATCAGAGGTGATGAAATGTTCTTCCTTGCAAAACGGTCCCAGAGTTTGTTCCAGGGGACCTTGTCAAATGCCTTTTCCAGATCTAAGAAGCAAAGATGGATCTCACTCTTATACTCAAGAGCCTTGTCACTCAACTGTCTGAGTGTGAAGATTAGGTCTTGAGTACTTCGATTTGCTCGGAAACCACACTGGACCTCATCCATTTGTGGCTCAGCTAGGTTTCCGAGTCTCTGCTCCAGGATTCTAGAGTAGATTTTACCATGGACACTGAGAAGAGATATGCCTCTATGGTTTCCACATTGTCGGTTGTCACCCTTTTTGAAAATCGGTGTTATTATGGCAATCTCCCAATCCTTTGGTATGGTCTTGCTGCCTGGAGGACCCTTCGGAGTAATAGGTCGCCTGCTGCTCTCATGTACTTAAACATTTCTGGTATAACACCATCATGTCCTGCTGCTTTGCCCATCTTGATTTTCTCCAGTGCTGCCTTCAGTTCTTCCATCTTTATGTCATCTTCATCACCATAGGTTTCCTCTTCTTGCCAGTGGTAATCATTTTTGATGCTTGACCTTGCTCACCATCCAGGAGTTCTGAAAAATATTCGTTCCATCTTTCCATTACTTCTTTTGGGGCAGTAAGCAATTTTCCTTGCTTGTCCTTAATAAATTTAAGAGGGCATTGTTTTTCCTTCCTCACATTCTTTAGGGTTTTATAGAACAATTTCTGGTTTTCTTGCGCAACGTTTTCTAGCTTTTATCCAAATTCTTCCCAGGACTTTTGTTTTGCTGCTAGAACCTTGTTCTTTGCTTTTGTTCCAAGTATCATATATTCTCTGTATTTCTCTATTTTTCCTGCTGTGTTTTTGCTCCTAAGTTTTGCTTCCATGCCCTTTTCTTCTCTCTTATTTTCTCTTTAACCTCATCTGTCCACCAAGGTGTCCTCTTTCTCTTGTTCCCAAGTCGAACTTCACCACATGCTTCTGTTGCAGCTGTCTTTATGATGTCCTTGAATATCAGCCAGAGTGTTTCCAGGTCATCAGGTTGTTGTTCTGTGTTTCTCACTGGTATCAATAAGCCCCTGATATCTGGTCTTCACTTCTGGCTCTCTCAGCTTGTAGGTCTTAATGTTCGTTTCTCCTGTTCGTTTTCTTAGCTTCTTGCGTGATGTTAGGCAGTTCCTAGGCCGAGTAACTCTTTCAGATGTTCTTTTAATTGCTAACAAGTAGTGGTCACTTCCAATCTCTGGCTCCCTCCACACTCTAGCATCCCGGACATATTTGAATGAGCTCTTCCTAACTATGGCATAGTCGATCAGTGACTTCTCATTCTTTGTTGGTTCACACCTAGTGTATGCATGTATGCGCTTATGGGGGAACTTTGTGTTTGTAATGATCAGATTATGCTCAGTGCAGAATCTAAGGAGTCGCTTTCCATTGTCATTGAGAATATCTTCTCTGTTGAGTGCACATCATGGGGGTAGACAAATTTGAAGATTTTCTTCGCACCACGATATGCCTCACATAAACGCAGAATACTGAGTTTACGATCTGACGTATCGACGTAGTGAAGGATGACGACAGTTTTGGTTTCGGGGAGATATTCCAAAGTGTTCGTTCAAGGTGGCTGTGTCCACTGGACTGCGAAAGTGTTCGTCCAAATGTGGCTGTGTCCACTGAATTCAAAATGTGTCCGATGGACTTGGAAAATTTAGAAAATATTCTATTGAAATAAATACGGCTAAGATTGCCAGGAATGTGTGATAGATTTATCACTATACAGGAGTCTGACGACTCTAGAACTGAGATTTCGTTACGAATATACTTCAAGTGAAATAATCAACAGTTTATGGAAAATACTGAGGGCTTATGGAATTCCAAGCTGCATAGTGTCAATCATAAAAAGCCTTTATGCCAACTTTACGTGCAGCATTGGGCAGAGCAACCTAACCTTTGAAGTGAAGACAGGAGTACGACAGGGATGCCCCTTATCAACCACTCTGTTTTTGGCAGTCATGGACTGGGTGGTGCGCCGGACGGCAGAGGGCGGTCCGGGAGGAGTGGGATGGACTGCATTTTCTGCATTGGAGGATCTGGAATGTGTAGATGACATTGCGCTGCTGGCGCATTCACGTCGGCACATCCGGGAAGAAACGGATGGACTTAGTAGGTATAGCCAGCGGGTGGGCTTGAGCATCAACCTAGGGAGGACACAGGTCATGGCGCTCGGTGTGGGCAGCCCTGGGCCCATGTCGGTGGGGAATCGGCAACTGGAACAGACAGATGCCTTCACATACCTAGGATGCATAGTAACACCAGACGGCGGAGCAAGCAAAGACATCAACAACAGAATGAACAAAGCAAGAACAGCCTTTTTTAGTCTAAACAACATCTGGAAGTCCTCTCAGTACAGCACAAACACAAAATTAGGATTGTATTAGAGCTGTGTGCTTTCTGTGCTTCTCTATGGCGCGGGGGGGCTGTAGAGTTGCAGAGAGGGAGGTGTCGAGATTGTCCTCTTTTCACACGGCATGCCTAGGAAGGGTTCTCCGGGTCTTTTGGCCGAGTATCATCGCCGGCTAAGATCTGCTTACTCGGAGCAAGCAAGAGGACATGCACACCATCATAGCTGGCAGACGCTGGAGCTGGGTTGGCCATGTCCTCAGAAGAGACCCCGATGCCATCACAAGAACAGCTATGCTTTGGACCCCTGAAGGAAAACGAAAGAGAGGCCGACCAAAAACAACCTGGCGGAGGACTGTGGAGGCTGAGATGCAAAGAATGAACCAGAGTTGGGGCACTGTAAATAGGATGGCCACCGACCGAGCAAAGTGGAATCAATTTGTTGTTGCCATACAAGACGCCACTTGGCGTGATGGCCACTGACTGCTTTGACGGTCGGCGGCTAAGGATCAAAGAAGAAGAAGAAGAAATAATCAAGTGGAACTGAAATACGGCTAAGATTGCCAGGAATGTGTGATAGACTTATCACTAAGGTTAGTAACCTCGAATAATTCGTGTAAATGTCGAGAAGCGTTGAGTATCGACTACCTTCAACCACCCCTGTTGTAGGTGAACTAAATATATGAAGATTGTGTGAATACACATTTGTTGATCCCTTCGGAGCATAGAAGGATGTATAAACATTGAGTACGTTGTAAAAGGGCGAACCTAGATAATATTGTGTTCAGACTGAACTTGAAGGTAACGAATTCAGAATAAAAATAAATGAAATGAATATGGTAACTGATACTTAAACACACAAGGACGATAATAGTGAATCGAGTATTGACATTGAATCAGACATGTGTCTTTATAAGTAATGTATTTCCATTATGTTTAATCGTCGTGTGGTAAATTAAATTGAGTCGAAATATTACATGGGCTGCGGCATTGATGTTTACAGTTCATATGTTGTATCAAATTGAATTTGAAAATATAGTAACAAGTTCCACAAATGCATAAGCAGGGAAGATGAAATGAATGCTACAAATTTATTTAGAATCGATTCCAAAGAAAATGAAGCCAGATTTTTCGGTTGGCGTAGTGTGAAATACGAAACACCTAGACAACGAGATCACAACGACCCGAGACGCAGTTAATATATTTACATCAATATCATACAAGTACTAAACTAAACCACACTAACGTAGATCAACAGACAACGAGTAGCATCATCACTTAACATTCTCCATATCTTCCGATAACTCCACCCCATCTAAATGGCTAGGAGTACTTCCAGGTCTGTCAGACGTAGCACTGTACTGCAAGAAGACAAAGCTTGTGCTTCCTTTCAAGTCACTCGTTGAAGAATACAAAGTAGGCAAGGCAAGGCTCGCAATGATGCTGTGCGAGTCAGCAGATGACGTAGTTAAGTCCATTCAGCCCACATTTTAAAAAATTGGAAGGAAGTGGAAAGTGGATGAAGCTGTTGGTGCTGCCCAAGAGTCGTTAAACTGAGTGAAGTAATCGGTTACACACAGACGAATAGACGGAGATTTGGCCATGGCGACATTACTCTTAAGGGTCCTACAGGCAGCGTGGTGCAAAAAGACCATGCCAAAGGACTGGGAGATTGCCATCATAACACCAATTTTCAAAAAGGGTGACAATCGACAATGTGGAAACCATAGAGACATATCCCTTCTCAGTGTCCCTGGTAAAATCTACTCTAGAATCCTAGAGCAGAGACTCCGACGCCTAGCTGAGCCACAATTGGATGAGGTCCAGTGCGGATTCCGAGCAAACCGAAGTACTCAAGACCTAATCTTCACACTCAGACAGCTGAGTGAAAAGGCCCTTGAGTATAAGAGTGAGATCCATCTTTGTTTCATAGATCTGGAAAAGGCGTTTGACAGAGTCCCCTGGAGCAAACTTTGGGACTGTTTGGCAAGGAAGAACATTCCAGCACCTCTGATTCATGCTATACAGAGCTTCTACAAGTCTTGCAGAAATTATGTGAGGACAGCAAACCATAAGTCAGATAAGTTCAGGACCACCACTGGTGTAAAACAAGGTGATATTCTGTCACCTTATCTTTTCATACTCCTCATGGACGATGTTATCAAGTCATGTAAGGAGAGAACAAGAAAGTATTCAGAGGGGTACTGGAAGATGAGACAGGTATGTATTTCAGAGCTGGCATTTGCTGATGATGTTGCCCTGATTGCTAAATAAGAGGCACATCTCTAATCCAACCTGCAAGTCTGGAAGGAAGAGCTGGAGAAGAGAGGGATGGTCATAAGTAGCTCTAAAACAAAATCCATGGTGATATCACGAGAAGAAAGAAGACATCAGATTAAGCTGGGAGAACAGGTCCTGGAGCATGTCGACCACTTTAAATATCTCGGAGCTATTACAGACCGAAAGGGAGGCATCAAAGAAGAGTTGGCCACTCGAAAAACAGCAGCTGGGAGACTTTTTCAGGCCATAAATCGAGGATTCCTCAGCAAGAGAGAGGTTGGTAAGAAAACGAAGATGGCCGTATACCGCTCCACCTATGTCCCAGTCTTGACATATGGATGCGAGTCACGGGCAATGAATACAACCCACAAAAGCCAGATCCAAACCTCAGAAATGAGGTATCTGAGGAAGGTGGTCTGCAACCAGACCATACGTCAAGGCCTAAAATCCCACCCCCTGCAGACCCAAGTAGAACAGTCCCAACTAAGATGGTTTGGCCATGTCTGCAGAATGAGAGAAGATCGGCTACAACGACAAGCATGGGAAACAAAGAGCCAGGGATCCAGACCCCCCAGAGTCCGCTGGGAGGACAACATTAGACAATCTTTGAAGGACCGAGGCGTAGAATGGAACCAGGCCAGGAGGAAGACAGCCAAAAGGATAGTCTGGCGCTCTCTTCCAAACCTCTACACCTCACGGTAGAAGGGGAACGGCTAAGTAAGACATTCGCTGGTGGTCCAAGGCATCAAGTAGGGATCGCAGAGACATGGTTATTCAGGAGATACGAGGAGCTGAGAATAATAAGAGGGTGCAGAAAGCGATGCAGCAGGCCCAACAAGGCCAATGGACTACATGGGAAGGAGCCCTGCAAAGGTCCTTGACATGAAATGACATATGGCACCTCTTAGACTCAGCTTCATTATTAGATCAATGTATCACCTCTTGCCATCGTCCGCAAACCTTGTGAGATGTGGAAAGTCTGATGATGCTCAGTGCCCACTGTGCCATGAGAGGCAGACACTTGAACACGTGCTCACAAGCTACAAGGTGTCATTAGGGCAAGGGCGATACACATGGCGCCACAACAAGGTACTAAGTGAAGCTGGCTGCTACAATAGACCTGGCAAGGGTGAAGGCGAACAGCAAAGTCAGAACAAGCACCGCAAATACATACTTTCTGAGAGCAGGAAAGTCAGCAGATCCCTAACCAAGTAAATCAAGTAAGAGTTTGCCATCGCTTCTTGACTGCGCAAATGACTGGGAGATGGCAGTAGACCTACGTGGGCTCGGGGCATATCCAGAGAGTATCAGAAGATCGCGAAGACGGCCAGATATAGTGCTGCATTCCTCATCCTCACACCAGATTATAATGATTGAGCTGACCATGCCATTTGATTTCAGATTGGATGAACAACACTCGTTCAAAGTGGCCAAGTATAATGATCTGGCCACGGATTTGAGACATGATGGGTTCATAGCAAGGGTCATGGCTGTTGAGGTGGGTTCAAGAGGTCTCGTGGCAGCCTCAGTGTACGATCTACTGAAGCGCTTGGGGTTGAGGGGACAGTCAAGAACAAGGGCGCTTAAGAAGGTCAGCGAAACCATGGAAAAAGCATCGTGATGGCTGTGGAACAACCGCAACTGGCAGTGGAACTCGGGACAGTTTTCAACTGAGGGGTTACTATCACAATTGCCTCTAGCTGGTATGAAATATGAGGGAATTTGAAAGCTGCAACCAAGGTGGAGTGGGTCCAATTCTCTGCAAGAGATAACAGGAGTCATGACCCAAGTGGGCCCGCCCCCTTAGAGTGTAAAGGAGATGAAGGGGCCGAAACACTTGTTCGACAGGGGGACTACTTCTGATGATCAGATTGTCTCCTGTTGTATCGCTATGTATAGAGTTTCCTTTCATATATAGCGCCAATACCAGTCAAAATATAACATATTAAAATGTACCATGAAAGAAAGCTGCATGCAATGTTTCAGCACTGTAGCAATGTAATGCTGGGGAGGTTAAGGTGTTATTTTAAAAGGTTAAGTGTTAACAGCGTGAGGTCCAGCTATGTAAGACCCTGAGTCTAATGGTTGAAATATTGTGATGAATTCTCAGGGGACCTAGCACTACCTCCCGAGATCTCACGCTGTGCTGTAATTCCCTTAACTAATTCAAAGTTTAAATGACAGGTTATCTAGGGGGATGAAAGTGTAATAATGAATGAATGAATGTAAACAACCACCAAGTTAACTCAATGAAATTAACAAGGCAGGAGTTAAAGTTAAAATATTATTTTACAATTTTAATTTCCTGTCCCTCCAAATCTGTTGGGGGCAGGAATGTTTAAAACTTAAATTTGATCTTTGTACACAATTTATTATACATAATAATAGAAATGTCCATCAATCTTAATACTAAAATGTTCCAAGATTTCTCTTCCCTGCTACACAATAATGAAGTATGAATGGTCTCTAGTTGGAAAGACTGGTTGTCACATCATCTCATAAACACATTGTCTGTTACTGGTGGAGAATAAATTAGTTTAAATTGACATGTGGCCCCCTAATGAATCTTATCTTTGATTCCGTGGGCAATCAGGTAACTTGTTTGAGGTAATTGAACACTTCTACACCAAAGTGCTCTCTGGAGTCAGTTGAAAACCATCAGGCTTGAGATGGAACCAACCAGCAGGTTGACTCACACTCTGTCACTCCAGATTCTGACACACTTGTTACTTTGGGATGGAACCATGCGAACAATAGGAACAATCTCCCTAAGCACTCTCATCATTTATCTCTACCTCTTATTATCTTACATTATCAAACATGTATCTTGATCAGATTAAAGAGCTAACCAAATTAGCTACAGTCTTTAATTTTATATTAACCATTCCATATTCAGGGGTTATCTTCTTTTCGCCATATGGTTACAACGCCCCTGTCATTTAAAATCTTCAATATATTCAGCTGGGATACTTTCTTTTCTTTTCTTTGGTCAAATAATAAGTTCAATCTCCTTGATGGGACATCATATTTATGTTCTCAAGATTTAACCTTTTAATGAAATTGTTTTCTGTACCCTAACTAAGCAAGACTTTCGTGGTTTTATCACGCTCGTTTTCATCTTTTCTCGTTATTTATGGTTTTCTTATACTGAACCTCAGTAGTAATGAAATAACATTCTAAGTTATTATAAGGAAGAATACAATATTATGATAAGTAATATGATCATAACCCTTCTTGTTATCTCTCTGTATCATTCTTTATTTTGTGAAGGAAAAATATCAAGGTTTTCTCCTCTCTCCGTTCTTGCCCCTACTCTAGTGTTAATTCAAATTACAAGTGAGGCGTGATTTTATCACTTTTAACTACCATCTCGGCTCCTCTCTCCTTGTATTGTCAAGACGGGCGATTCTGGACTAAGGCCAAATCGTTTTATAAGTTACGTTTAAAAATTAGTACGGAGGTATGAAAAGTGGGGTTATGACGGGGATTTTGCCCCCTCGCGAACAATTCAAAATCCAATCACGCGTCTGGCGTTATATAAACACACTGTCGCATGTCATACTACCAACAAGTTCTAAGCATGCTTTAGTTAGTTTTTTTTATTCTTCCTCTCTCTCATTTTACACCGATCTAGGCATTGCGATTTGCCATCCGACATTTATGTTAGTGATAAAAAAGCAAGTAGGTTTGGTATCGTTCAAACTGTGGCGTTAATGCCTTTACAAACCAGCGCGTATCCTGGCGTGGTCGATGATGTCGGGCAAACAACACAGGGCTATCACTATAGTAGTAGCGTTTATGGTTGTTACTAGTTTTAAAATGGGGAAATTTAGAGATAAAATATTTGCGCGTGTTGTCCATACAGATTTATATTACGACAAGCACCATACGGTGAGTGAAAAGAGAGTTTTTGAGCATCCAAGATTTAAAACACCTCAACGTACTTGTCATCGACACAATATCTCTCAACAACTTCTAGCTGTTTTCTTCAATCCATGCAGTTACAGAACATAACTCCTTCCATCTGTCTCATGTCATAGATTGCGAACGGCACAAGGTAATTTCACAAGAGCTAATTCAAAGTCGACCGCCAACTGGGACACCAAAGTCACTAATTCCTGTTTCTGCGTGTTACCATCCGAGACTAGCTTACAATGGAGATAAAAATAGCTGTAACCTGCTTTCTGTGAACATATTTAAGTTCACGTTTGAAAGTGTACGAAGGAGAAGAAGACGAAAAAGTTCAATGTAGACCTTGAAGGTTTTCTGTTCAGATGCGGTTGTGCAAGGGACTGGCCACCCCATGATCATGTCAAAAACATTACTAAAGAAACCACTACTGCATGACCACTTGCTTTGACAAAGTTTTTATGCAATAAGGCCTCCACATTGGTGGCTGAATGCTCCGTAAGGAGCGAAAGAAAAGAGATGAATATGACCACTGTGGGGTGGGAAAACTTTGATGACAAGGTTGAAAACCAAAAGAAAAAGAAGCAGTGGACGAAAGACAGAGAGAACTGGGATGGCTCAACAAGATGGTCATGATAACACTGAGTTTAAGGTTGTGGAAGTGATATTTCATCATCATCATCATTTCACACCTTAATCCTAATAAATCATGTGACCACAACCGCAGCTTGTCCAATTGCAAGAAGCCAGCATCAAGCATTTAAGTGCTTTTACAGTGGCTGTTTCCGCTGAGCGTGTCTAACATGATGAGGTTGTAAGTCTCATGCAGATTGCAGAACCTAATAATAATCGTCTCTTTTGACATGTTTATAAAAGCAGTAGTTTAAAAAATATGTTTCATCCTCTCAAAGAATCCCAATAAATTTATGGGGCCGAGATTGCAAACAGAGAAAAGAAAGTGAAATTTCCACTTACCAACAGGATTCCAGCCTTTGCAGGGTGGGTTATCCCAGGGGTCGTAATTATTAATCCAGTCAGCGTCGAAGGCTTCGTCATTATTGTAATAATCAAAGTCTTCGTCCTTATCGTCCGCAGGACTAGACTTCACGTGTGATAACAGGACCAATAACAAGGTCAAGGAAATCCTGAACACAAACGTTGGAGTACACATGGCTTCCTGTTCACGTCATTCGAAACGAGTAATCCAAGTTTTTATGAAAACCCGTTATTTATTTCATCCATGATTCGTCCAGGGGTTCGTTTCATTGTCCACACGGTTCAGATTTTTATCTGCTAATTATCAATTACAAATGGTTATAACACAGTGCTTTATTTTATGACAAGGTCGCAAAATATCTGTAACGACAGTTCATATACTTACAGTGTACCCATTGTACGAAAATGTACACGTAAAATATTTGAGTGCCACTTATATATATATATATATATATATATATATATATATATATATATATATATATATATATATATATATATATATATATATATATATATATATATATATATATATATATATATATATATATATATATATAATGATGGATTGGCCATGTCCGCCGCATGGATTGTGTCGCATACTCAATTATATTTTCTATTGCAGTGTTACATTTATTAAAACACAGCGCCAGATCCTGTTTATTCTACACATGATTTCATAGCGGGCAGCAGTTGCTACTGTCTCTTTTAACGTGAGTTTATTGGCCAGTTTAAATTTTATTTTGTTTTAATTTGCTTCTGGGAATTAAAAAAATATACTTATTTACCACTTGCCAGTTATCGCTCATTGTTTTGATATCTGTTATATGTATATCCTATAGATACAAGCGGGGATATAAACATTAAAAAAATATAAAGTGGTTTTTCTAGACGAAATGGCAAGGCCTAAAAACCCAACCTCTGCAGACTTAAATGCAACATCCCAACTAAGATGGTTTGGCCATGTGTGCAGAATGGGAGAAGATCGGTTACCACGACAACTAAGATGGTTTGGCCATGTGTGCAGAATGGGAGAAGATCGGTTACCACGACAACTAAGATGGTTTGGCCATGTGTGCAGAATGGGAGAAGATCGCTACCATAACAACTAAGATGGTTTGGCCATGTCTATAGAGTGGGAGAAGATCGGCTACCACGACAACTAAGATGGTTTGGCCATGTGTGCAGAATGGGAGAAGATCGGCTACCACGGCAGGTATGGGAAACTAAATGCCAGGGATCCAGACCTCCAGAACGACCCAGAGTCCGCTGGAAGGACAACATTAGACAATCTCTGAAGGACCGAGGACTAGAATGGAACCAAGCCTGGAGGAAGACAGCCGATAGGATAGTAAGGCGCTCTCTCTTCCAAACCTCTACACCTCACAGTAGAAGAGAACCGACTTAGTAAGTAGGTAAGTAAAATAGAAAGTGGCTATTCTATCACGCTGTACATGTAGTTTTGTTCCACTGATAGAGATATCCACGCACACTCTTCCGCACTGACAGAAAAGTATCACTTACAACGTATTTTTTTTCCTTTATCATTTAAATTCGCTTGATATCGTTACAAGTGTATTGTTAGAAATCTATTTAAGGGCTGACGCAAAACAAAAGGTTTACGAGCAGCGTGAACTATTACTGCACTTTGTGAATTACATTTAAAAAAGGTAAAGGATCCCGTTACACGCCCATTGAGGAATATTGGGAATATGGTGTTAGGCCCATATTTTCTTGACCATCGGCACACTAGGGGTGATGTGGTCAGCACCACGCCGGCCGCCTTAACCTTCCCAGAAGTTGCTCTGGTACCCAGCTGGGGGCTGGATCGACACAGGAGCCGTTTGCGGCCTAAAAAGAACCCACTTCATCTGGGGATCGAACCATAGACCACTGAGCTAGGAAGCCAGTGCACTAACCACTACACTACCGCGGCTCCCGAATTACATTTACACTCAATGAAAAGTTGGCCAAAAACATGTCATAATGCCAGGTAACAAAGACTTTAAACTACATCTGATCGCCACGTCTTAAAAATTCACTGCCGCTGACCAGTTTGACACACGTTCAAAGCACAGGAGTTCACTTGATCAATACACGTGATGTATACCTTTTACACGTACGGCGTTTGTCCAGTATGGAAAGCCGTTTTGCTCAGTACTATGGAGTACTTCTTTGCCAGAATCACTATTTTTCTTGACATTCCCAAACACGTAACTTATAGATGGGCCCGTAAACATATTTAACCTTGCTAAAACATCGCATTTGCTTAAACAGAAATCTCATAATCAAAGAACGTATTGTTTCTAAAACGCTAGCCTAAAGAGGCGGGAGGGGAAGGGGTGGGAAAATGAGGTTGATTATTGTCTACCGATTCAATATAAATACTGTGTTTTTGTATGCTGTCATATTGTGCTTCTTTAAGGTATCTATCAACCCCTGATCGTCCTGTAATCGGTGGTCAGAAATCTGGATGAAGCTTCTCTATTAGAGTAAAGGGCAGAATCGTCGCTGAACGGGGCTTACATGATAACAACCTGCAGCATGAGAACGGAGGTTGAGGTAGCAACTACAGCCTTAAGGTGGATGTCTGAAACTTCATTATCAAGGTAGTTATTATATCAGACTCGAATCTTCAGCAACTGGTGTGGATCTACTGACCTGGTCATGCAGGGGCACGCGACAATGAAAAAGCTGACAGACTAGCTTCAACAGCACCCATAGAAGGTGCATTGGATATGGATAACGGAGAGATATTGAGGGCACTTAATGATCGCCTATTATAGAATGACACTACAATCAATGAACCATCAAGGCTAAGAATGCTATAATTTGACATGAAACCTAAGACCAGCAGGGACAGACGTATGACAGGATGCATCTAGTGTGTATACAACCAGCGCGCAGCAGGAACAATTAGCATTCATACCCTTCGACATTTGCTGACGGAGACTGAGCACCTATGGGTTTGCCCGGAGTGCAATGACGTCGATTCTGATTAACATTAACAATAGCAATCTATCAACCCCTCGACCCATCTTAACCTGAATCAGCATTTAGTCACGGTCACTTCTATTTTAAGCTTGTTTGCCAGTGCTGCTGAATGGTCAGGGGTTTATCCTCAAAAGATGTTCCTAACCGATTTTTAAAAAAAGTCTTCATATTTTCGTTTACTATTGCAATTTAAAGAAACGGAATCTGACGTGTTACATCGAACCAATGTTATTGTATGGAAGTGATTCCTGGACCATGAGTTAAAAAAATACAAAAAAGAAAACGTGTAGGAAGGAACAGAGATCTATTTTCTCAGAAGAATTACACATCTCACAGACAGCTGAGACAACTAACAAAGAACATTTGAGGCGAGCTAACGTGCAAAGAAATATAATAAATAAAGTAGAAGACTATGAACATTTATTGGCCATGTGATGAGAAGGGGGCGCTCGACAAAACATCGTGACTACGGGAACAATAAAGGGAAAGAGACGTAAGGAGAGACAGAAGCAGAGGCGTCCCTAAATTATTTGGGACCTGGGGCGGATCCTACCATTGTCACCCCCTTCTCATAAAGAAGCACTTTAGCAAGTATATTTTTAAAAGTAAGTACTTAGAGCACTGGTCTCTGGCGGCACAGGTGCCGAGTTCGAATCACGGTACCAACACGCTTCAGTCTACCCAGCTGTAAATAGATACCTGACTCTGTTCTTGAGTTAGAGAAAGAAAAGGCAGCGAGAAAGAGAACTGGTCGCCTCACTTCTCGATGCTGGACCTAGTATGGCGAAGTCTCTAACATTTCCCTCCCTACGGCATTATTTGCTGTGCGACTACCTTTATCTTTACCTTACTACCATAATAGTGTCCGACGGCACCCCTTCCTGGCTGTCACCCGGTTCGGACCGCCCCTGGCACCCCCTCCCCCAATAGTACGCCACTGGAAAGAATAAATAATAGATAGTTTGACATTTCGGCACAAGAAAAAATCAACAACAGTGCTTATTGTAGCTATCAACAGTCAATATCTGAGAAGAGACAGGGGCGTCTAAACCTGGAGGCACGGCCCCTGACTTGACTTGAACTGTTCCGACGATGCCATGACCTATTTGTTTCTCACTAGATCTTATTTTCTTTCTGTATTACCTGTGTAATGGTGTATACTCACAGTGTTTCAACTCCACGACAACAACAGTGTATCACATTGACACACCTTCACCATCTGGCTCGCTGTTTAGGGACGGTTCATGAGAAATAACTCGAGCACAAACGGCAATGTTCCCTTCTTTACGTGTTTTTTTTTTTTGGTGTGGCCTCCCTTTGTCTCATGTGTCCTGTCGACTCCTAAAGAAGAACTGCCGTGTAATGCAATCAGAAAGTTACCTCAGTGTGTGTCCTATCCAACACCAGCATCTTTCTAATGGATATTAAGACCTGAGATATGAAATCTGATTTTTTCTTTCTGCTTTTCTATCTTTGTGTAGATTATCCGAAGACAGAGCGAAACACATAACATTCTGCGAATAACAAAAGTTCCACCAAAAGCATGAAAAACAAAAATAAATAGATAACATGCTTGTACGACCGAGGTAACACAGGAATAATGCAAACATGAAGTAAACAGTTAATGAACGTAGATAGACGATGGTACCATTTTGTACAACATCATAAAAAGGTAAATATCAGCTTGATAATGGCGCAGAAGGAAAGCGAGCGCTCACATACACACTCTCACTCTTACATAGAAACTCACACGTACTGATAACTAGCCCGGAATATCCTTGCCGTATAACAAATACCCATAAACAACAAAGATAATGCAACTAGCTACAAAAATAAAAAAATATCGATTTAAATTAATTTAAAAAGTGGAACGAAATACAAAAAAAAAAAAATGACTTAATTGACAAGCTTCCGACGCTGTATTCATCGCATCAAACACACCCACACATCGTTCCTTAATTTGTGTAGTTTCGTCTAATGGTGTTTAACATTAGTGAACTCAGTCTCCGTTTTTCCTTATGTCTGTCCACTGATGAAGATTTCTCAGTCGACACATTAGCACGGTTTGACGTTGTGTCGCCTGACGAACATTTTCTGCTAATATTACACTCTCGTTTCTTGTCCTGTCGCAGTAATTATAAAAAAATACCAAATTATTTTCCACAGCCCATTGTTTGTAACTGGTTATTATTAACTTGCCAATAGCTTGTAACAGATTTAAATGAATGTAAAGCAAATGAGATGGTACTTTAATCAGAAGGATGGAACCAGGGGAGTACTTTAAGTATTTGGACCCTGGGTGGATCCTTCCTTTGCACCCCCACCCAATTAATAAACACATAAAAATATATTACGCTTGCAAATAGATTTTTAAGCAATTCGGTAGTGTCATAATAGTATCCAAATGGTATCCAACTTTTGGCTGTCACCTGGGGTGGACCGCCCCCTCGTATTCCTCTCATAGTACGCCACTGGATGGAACCAATACCCACCACGGCCACAAAATTAAACAGGGATGACCTCAGGTAAGAGAAACATAGGTAATCCGGCAAGTAATCAATAAAACTAGGCGCAAACAATTTAACAGGTCATGCAGGCGTACAAGGCAGGAGCTATGAGAGAGCTGACAGACTAGCCTCAAGAGCATCCATAGTGGGTACATTGGATGTGGATAAAGGAGAGATACCGAGGACAATTAATGATCACCTGTCAGAGAACGTGTCGTTTGACAAATCAACAAGACTAAGATTGCTGGAATTAGGCATCAAACGTAATGCTAGCAGGGATTGAGGTATGAAAGAATGCTTCCGGCGTGGATACAATCAGAGCTCTACAGGAACATTTAGCATTCACACCCTCTGGCATTTACTGAGGGAGATTGAGCACCTATTGGGTTGCCCGGAGCGCAATGGTGTCGATTCTGATCAACAATAACAAAACGTCCTGTAATAACTTATTCATTTCCACATTCACATTTTGTGAAACAAGGGGCCACCACTACAGCTGATTCGTTTGCAAGAAGACTGTACCAAATGAGTTATGTGCTCTTGCAGACGTGGTTTCTGTAGCTACTGGTTTTAATGGTGAGGCTGTCAGCGCCATACACAACCTCATGTTAGTCGTTTTGAACGACAATGTGGGAGAAGCGGTCGTCTGATCTATCTTTCCCTCCTCAAACACCCCGGGAATTACATGAGTGGGGCCTGGTAGTAACCTGTAAACTCAAATTAAAAAGAAGAAAGTGAATACAGAGATGTACAGGAATAGAGAGAGAGAGAGATAGATAGATAGAGAGAGAGAGAGAGAGAGAGGGACGACTGAGGGAGAGAGGGAGAGAAATAGAAAGAGTGAACCAGAACTACAAAGATACGGTGAATATATGGTATGGGTGGAAAATGAAAAATACAAGTGATTCACGATAAGAATAAAAATATGTAGGACATAGAAAATACAACATATTTAAGATATCAGAAACTGTAGGCAATGGATGAACATAATTGTTAAAACAGTCTGCACATGATGATGATGAATTGGTCACAAAAAATATAATTACAAACTTACTGTCTTGAATAAAACCATGTATAGTCGGTAAAAAACATGAACACGAAGTAGATTATGTACAGTATTACAACTACCTTACATAATTAAATTCAACACGTGACCCCACCGGTTGGTGCAAACAATTACCGCATTTACCACGTACGCCCAAACAGGAACTCGTCAATATCCAAACAAACAACTATAAAAATCCGCAAGAGAAGATATCCCGTATTTTGGATGCCGTGAAACGCTAAATAATCTGGTCAGGCTGTGATATGTAATCTTCCGAGTTGATTCACTTAAACAAAAGTTTGGGTTTGGCAGGGGAACAACGAATTGAGTCAGCGACTGGAAGTAAAACAAAGTATCGCTGGCGGAGACGCTGATGTCATCCTCTTGTGAGTATTACTCAAGAGCAGACGTATAATATAAAAAGGTATTTGGTATTTGAAGGTGTGCTTTAACAGGTCAGAGTGGGGATATCAAAATAGTATTGATTCTAACCTGTTCCAGTGGTGTCGTAACAGCCCTTTTCATTGACTATCCATTTTCAGGGCCTCATCACGCTAGTTAATAAACACTAGAAAGAAATATAGTCTATTTAAACTAGTCTGCCTTTACTGTAGGCAAATGAAGTTTCCAAGATCTTCCAATTAGAAAATGGTTGTCCTATCTTATTCCTCCTTAGAAACTGTTGTTGGCGCATCACCCATGTCCCCCTATGTGACACATTGAAGCGGTAATGCGGCTTGAATACCATGACAATCCCCAGTGCTATGCCAGCACGGGGATGGTCCTATAGGTTTTTACTCCTAGCAGGTAGAAAATCAATATTTACCAAGCTGGTCAGGTCTGCGCAGGTATTGGGGTCAAAAATATAATTACTAACTTCTTTGCTTGGCACCCATGTATAGTCTTGTAACAACAACTCTAGTACAGTATTGGTTATTCCTTGCATCAGCCTCCAAAGTTTGGGGGTTTTAGCACAGGACCGACACCCCTGTATATGTAAAAAACAATCACGTTACGGAAACAGCAACAAATGAAAACGCTTTGATGCGTGACGAACATCCGGAGTCTGTGGCTCGTATGACTGACAGTGGTGAAAGGCGAAAGGAAGCCATTGGCATGAAAACGGATGCCCAGATCGCAAAACACGAAACCAGAATTGGATTCTGGAACTTCAGAACTATGAATGAGGCAGGTAAATTGAGGCAGTTCACAATATAAATGAATGAGGAATTACAGATTAACACGGGAATCACCAAACGGCCCGGACAGAAACCAATTAGACCAGTGGTTCCCAACCTTTTTACATCTAAGGACCACTTTTCCAACTACATATAAGTTGCAGACCACCAGCTTATATGTAATATCGCAATGCCATAAACACTTAACTGTTTTTATTCAATAGATGAATAGGCCTATATTCAATAACACAAGTTGTTAATTATTTGCCAGATGACAAGGAAATTGTAAGGTAATAGTAATGAAAAATAAATTATACATACAATTTATTGGTTACATACATACTGGTTACATACATATTGGTTAAATACTATATATTCATACAATTCAATGGTTAAAATTACAAAATATTCAATGGGAGCCTTGTGCTTGCATTTCGCTCACTAGATTTCCAATATTAGGCTTCATAGAAGTTAAAGGCAGTCTCAAAGCTGGTTCTACTTGCAAACAGTTTCTGTGTTTTGTTTTTACTCAAAGCTGGTTCTACTTGCAAACAGTTTCTGTATTTTGTTTTTATAGCATTAAAACGTAGAGAGGATCAGAGCAAAATCAAAGGATTTAATACTAAATCGATAACGCAGCCGCGGACCACCTGGTAATGCGTCGCGGACTATAAGTGGTCCACGGATCACAGGTTGGGAACCACTGAGAAAGACCACATTATGGTCAATAGTAGATGGAGGCATTCTTTACAAGATGTGAAAGTAAGAAGAGGTGCAGATGTGGGAAGCGATCACCACTTAGTAGCAGCAAGACTGCAGGTGAAACTCAGAACTGCTGGACCACTTGTAATTAGAGGTTATGACACTCACAGTGGGCAAACCTGAGTCCATAACAATAAGGAACTAGAAGCTGGAACAGGCGCATTTACATACCTAGGTTGCTCAATAACACTAGACGGCGCAATAAGGAAAGACATCAACAACAGAGTGAATAAAGCGAGAACAGCCTTTGCTAGTTTAAACATCTGGAAGTCCTCTCAGTACAGCACAAACACCAAATTAAGATTATATGAGAGCTGTGCACTTTCTGTGCTTCTCTGTGGTGTGAATACTAGAGAGTAACAGAGAAGAACATGTCGAAACTGTCCTCTTTACACAAAATCTGCCTAAGGAAAATTCTCCGAATCTTTTGGCCGAATACTAGCACCAACAAAGAACTGTTTAATCGGAGCAACCAAGAGAACATGCACACCATCATAGCTGGCAAACGCTGGAGTTGGGTTGGGCCACGTCCTCAGAAGAGACCCTGATGCCATCACAAGAACAGCTATGCTATGGACCCCTGAAGGAAAATGAAAGAGAGGCCGACCAAAAACAACTTGGTGGAGAACTTTGAAGGCCGAGATGCAAAGAATGAATCAGAGCCGGGGCACTGCACGAAAGATGGCCGACCGAGCAAAGTGAAAGCAGTTTGTTGCAGCCCTACAAGACGCCACCAGGCGTGATGACCACTGATTGCTTTGGCAGTCGGCGGCAAGGGATCAAAGAAGAAGAGGACATAAACTAGTATCGCGTGTAGTACCCTAGGAGGAGGGGTCTCCGATGAGGCAAAGAAATAATAGGACCAGCTTCCTCAGACAAGGCGACTAAGATGAGGTTGTTCATGAGGTTGCCACCTCATCATGTAAAACAAGTTGCTACTGACACCACTACTGCAAGAACATATGAATGATTTGTGCAGGCTTCCTGCAAAAGGGGGGGGGGGGGCAACTGCGGTGGTGGCCGTTGTGCCATATGGAACAAAACGTAAAATAATAATGATGATGATGATGATTGCTTAGCTTCCAATTCCTTTTCTGTTTTTGTTCGCTTGTCCCTGAAAAAGACATTGTGATCGTAACGCAATTTCTTTGACCTTTATCGTAGTAAAGCTTAGAATACTTATTTTCGTTTACCCTTCCAGCAGAAGTAGTCCGGTTTAGGGTTTGAGAGCTTATCAACGCTGCGCTTAAGTTTATTCATAATTCTTTTTTTTAATTGGCCATTGCGCTCTGATATAACCGAAGGACTTATGGTAGTGGTTCAAACATGCGTGCATCATTAAAGGAGGAATAAAAAGATAGTGAAAAAAATATGTAATCCGATAAGGAACAGGCAATGCCGAAACGATATGTATCGTTGGAGTGCGTGCACAAAGGTAAGATGTACAATAGGGATCACTAGAAATTGCATAGTTAACCCTTGAACTCCATACATTATTTAATGCATGTGTTACTCACTTGCTACAAACAAACGAACGTTGAGAAGTGTCACAATTACATATAATGTAATGGGGCGTTTGTCTCAGGTGTATATTTTGGTTCCATAAAGTAATGCAATTCTCACCCGACTTTAGATGAGATCAAAGACATCAAAGTTCAGCACAGTGCTTCCCAAACTTTGTTACTACCAGAACAAACTTCTTTCATTTTCGTATTATAATCGCCAGTTAGATCTCACTTAAAACACAATGATCCATTTGCACTATACTTTCAGAGCAGACAAAGCTACAGTTTTCCTTATCTACAACAACATAAATCCCTTAGCGTTAGTGACAGAAAAAGCTGGGATTTTATATATATTGATGATGAGGTTGCCAGCCCTAAGCACAACCTCCTATTAGTCGCCTTGTACGACATGCCTGAGTGTGCAGTAGTTTTACTCGTTCTGTGTCTCTTCAAAGTCCCCCGGTAACTACACAGGTCACGTGTTCTCTCGTAGCAACAATGATACATGTCACTGGAGAATACTTTGACAGCTTTTATCAGATTTAGAAATCAGGTTTTGGGAAGTCGCGGCACAAAGGTTGAACTTTAACCTGATACCGGAAGTGAGAGCTTAACCCAATTATCTGCTGCTACTATCATCAGCTCTGACAGTGAATTCTTCTGGTAGCATCCGGGCCATAACTCATTCCGCAGATACAGATGACTTCAAAAACAAACACAAAAGTAAATAGAAACCCGAGGTCTGTGAGTAGTATATTACTAACATGTTTTTTTAAAAAGTCATATAGTAGATACTGCCGTAGGAGAATTAAATGTTAGAGATTTAACTATACTAGGTCCAGCATCGAGAGGTGATATGACCAGGTCCTTTCCTCGCTGCCTCAAGAGCAAAGTCAGGTACCATTTACAGCTGGGTAGACTGGAGCGTGTCGATATCTTGAATCGAACCCGACATCTTTGCCGCGAGAGACCATCCCTCTAACCACTCTGTCAATCTTAGGCTGAACTAACATGTAGGGATGCTAAATTGGCTGTGTGTCCTTTCACGATTTACTTTCGAAGCAAGGCAATTTCATCGTTTCGATGGTTTCTGGTTTTATTCCAGGTCAGCCTATCACTTAACTATTTTCCTGTTGAGTGGAGTACTTCTTTCTGTCCACTGAATGCCTGTTAATTAACTTCATCTATTTTTTTAGTTAGTCACAAACAAACTCAACAAGGTAGTTAGATAAATGTTGAGGGTGAGCTGAAGGTATTACAGTGTAGGTCTTATTAGGACTAAAGGGTTGTCAAAATATAACGTCATACAAGTGATTCAAGATAAGAAAAAAAATATGTAGGACAGAAAATACAGCATATTTAAGATATCAGAAACTGTAGGAAATGGATGAACATGATTGTTAAAAACAGTCTGCGGTATGATGATGATGAATTGGTCACAATAAAATATAATTACAAACTTTCTGTCTTGAATAAAACCATGTACAGTCGGTAAAAAAATATGAACACGAAGTAGATTAGGGGAGAGCGAGTCTTTTGCTACAACGCGGCACATAAAGTGGAAGATCGTATATGCCTAATTAATTAAACAATTGTACTGGAAAGGGAATAGGAGAGAAAATGTTTTAATTGAAGCGTTGTAGGAAATAAAAACGATACCAGGCCTTAGAAAGACATAAAAGAATAAATATGTACTGACTGTGAATAGATAACAGCAGGATTAATAAGTATTATGAGTATTTAAAACTATTAAGTAATAAAGAAGTTGGACAGAAGACAGATAGACAGATGGACTTGCTCAGTTTCGCCCTTAGGTGGGGTAAAAGGGGAAGGAGTCCTTAATTTGAATATTTGAGGTCAGTTTTATTTGAAAAGGAACGCTATTCACTAAACAGCCTCTGGTTGGCTGTAGTGTAATAGACTAAGGGTTGTATAAAACCAATTAGTATTGGGTATAGGGGGCCACTAGATGAAAAATTTCTTACACTAAAGACGTTGTTGTTAGAGACAAGGCAAGAGTACTGTCTTGGTTGCTAATTCTGCATAGCAGCTATCTGTATCGCCCTATTCAACAACCTAGTGTATAAAGTTTCTTTGATTGCGGTAAATATGAAAATCTTTATATTAACATTTATATTGTCATTTGTATCATGTATGCATTATCGACTCTGTATGAACCTAAAAGGGGAAACATTTATCTGGAGGGAAGCTAACATTAAACTCTGTGTTGTGTCACAGCGTTGTTAGGAACTGTATTAACCTAGTATAGAAAAGCCAGACAGGCTTTCGGCCATATGGGGAGAAAAGAAAATTAAATATTTATGATGAAAAGAAAAATGTTGTGTTATGACATAAGACCAGGAAGATCACTGGCCGTCTTCTTCAGCAAGTCACCGTGATTGTACATGACTTGATAGTATTAATGTAAAATGTTTCCTTTATCAAGGAAAATGTCAAACGGTGGTTTGAAAGTTATTTATCCAGAAGGGGGTACCAACCAAATTGAGAACGTTAACTAATTGTTTAGTTACCATACTGATGTCTGATGATATTGCCATGTTAGAATAATGAAAGAGAGAGATTATTAGATGCTGAGTGGGACACATTTGTATTGTTCCAGAGTTTCATCTACGAGTGAAAGTGAGCCCAGGTGACCTAACACCTGTCCTTAAAGTATGCAGTGAGGCCTAACTACTGAGTGCCTACACAGTGATTCACCTATAGAAGCAGAAGCGTGTCTTGGCAGTGGATGCTGGCGTTTATACATACTTCAACCAGCCTGGTTCCAGAGACCTCAGATAAGACTTGTCTGGGAAATTGATATCACAAACACTCCACTCTCTCAGTTTTCACTAGAGTATCGGACAGTGAGGAACAAAAACGTTCAATAAACTTGTACCCTTTTCTAGGAGCAAGAAATACTTGACATTTTCCCAGCTTGAAACATATAAGTAATTGTGGGATAACATCGACTCAAGGACAGTTGTAAAATAATTGGTTGTAAATAATTTCATTATCATGTTGAGTTGATTATTCCTGTGTCAGAAGCATAACTAGATACAGGAAAATAAATTATAAAAAAATAAGTTACCTTCCAAACTTTACTCAGTGACTTGTTTAATCATTGTTTATTAGTAATAGGTGTAGTTGTTGTCTTGTTCATACTTTTCATCACATTGCATATACCCTAGACACTTGCTAGACAACATACACACACCAATACACTTCAGTAGGGGAAGATATAATCGGGTGAGGTCATGGTGGAAGCAGACAAGTACCCTGTAAACTTATTTATATTTAATAAACCTCAGGGACTTGCATAGCTGACCTCACACCAGATACCATTAATATAATATTGTAACCAATAATAACAATCATATCACTACATTAATTGGGGGCTCGTCCGGGATGGCACCGGAAACCCTATTTGGGAGGCCATGAAAAGATCCATATGTAAGCCTTGTTAAGGACATGGACTGATGAGAAGGCAGAAGAAACTGTTACCTCATCTTATAACTATGTGAACGAACTGACCACTCGTCTTAAAACTGGATGGAAACTGGCAAATGACAATCTCAGACAAGCCAGGAAGAAACATGCTGCTTACTTTAACAAGAAAGCTAAGGATAGAGAGCTTCATGTGGGAGAGAAGGTGCTCCTTCTTCTACCCGGCAGCAGTAACAAGTTACAAATTGGATGGCAAGGGCCATACACGGTTCTAGAAAGGATATCTAGAACTAATTATAAAATCGACAAAAAAGGTAAGGAGAAAATTTATCATGTGAATCTCCTAAAGAAATACCTGGAAAGAGAGATCCAGGATGAGACACATCTCATGACCTTGTCGATAGCCACAGGAATGAAAAAGGAACCACTCGCCTCTCACGAGTATCCCTTAAAAACAGAGGAAACACAGGCACAGGTGAAGATCAGTAAGCACCTGACTAAAGCCCAGAGGGAGCAGGTTCAAAAGGTTCTGGTTGAACATACAGACGTGCTAACGGATAAGCCGGGGCATACCAATCTATTAGAGTATGACATGAAAGTAATAGACCCAACACCCATCTGTATGAGGGCCTATTCCATTCCTTTCGCTAAGGAGAAAGCTTTGAAGGAGGAAATTGAGTATCTGTTGAAGGAAGGAATCATTTCTCACAGTGAATCTCCTTACAGTTCCAGTGTAGTTTTACTAAGGAAACCTTCTGGAGAACACCGTCTGTGTATAGATTTCAGAAAACTGAATGCTGTCACAGAAAATCAGGTGGATCCATTGCCGGATACCAATCAGCTGTTTGCCAGGCTGAATAAGGCAAAATATTTTTCTAAGGTGGATCTGAGCAAAGGCTATTACCAAATTCCAGTGAAGCCTGAGGTTCGACCTTATCTGGCATTTAGCACATCGGAAGGCCATTATGAATTCAACATGTTACCATTTGGCTTGAAAAACGCCCCGAGTGTGTTTTCCAGAATGATGCGCAAGTTATTGGATCCCCTGAATAACCCATGTATAACCAATTTCATGGACGACATTCTTATTGCTACTGAGACATTCGAAGAACACATAAACTCTCTGAATATGCTATTTGATAGGCTCAGGGAAGCAAATTTGACGGCTAGACCAACCAAATGTAGTGTGGGGTGTAAAGAACTCGAATTCTTGGGACACACAGTGTATCAGGGAAACATGACCCCTGACCCCAAGAACCTGGAGAAATTACAAAAAGCACCGAGGCCACAAACAAAAAAAGATGTGAGGTCTTTTGTATCTTTATGTGGATTTTATCAAAAATACATAAAGAACTTTAACTCTATTTGTGCACCGCTGACAGACTTAACTAGAAAAGGTCAACCTGAAAAAATCATTTGGTCAGCGCAGTGTGAATTGGCATACCAAGAGTTAAAAGATAAACTCACTAGCAAGCCGATATTGAAATTGCCTGATCTAAGTCAGGAATTTGTGGTGAGAACGGATGCGAGTAACATAGGATTAGGGGCCACTTTGTTACAGAGGTCCACCTCACAGGATGGAGAACTGAACCCAGTTGCTTACGCTAGCCGCAAGTTAAACAAAGCAGAAAAAAATTACTCAACAAGTGAAAAAGAGTGTTTAGCATTGATCTGGGCCATAAAAAAGTTCCAAATTTATCTTTTTGGTAGGTCCTTTGTGGTGCAAACAGATCACCAGCCTTTAGTGTTCTTATCTCAGGCCAAGCATGAAAATGCACGTTTATTAAGGTGGTCTTTATTGATCCAACCTTATACATTTTCCATCGAATATATACCCGGTTCGGAAAACGTGGGAGCGGATTTCCTGAGTAGACATCCTTGTGAGGCAAATCAGAAACAACCTAGGGAATAGTACTTTGTTTACGCTAATTGTCTCACAGATAATAACTCGCAGTGAATGCATGTTTTAGGAAGGGAGGTATGTAGTGAAATCTGTGGGAACAAACGCTTAATTCCACAGCACGTTCAATTTGCATACCGAAGTAAGGGCCTAAACGATTTGCCGCGGTTTAACATTATACACTTTTGCTAGCGTTGGCTTTGAGATTTAAATATTTTCTTGTGCCAGAAATGCGATACCATGAATGGCGTTTGAATTTTTCTCGACCCGCGTTCTGGACATATATTCACACGCTGGTTTTAGCAGACGATATATATATACACACACGCAATGTGACGTGGCGCCGTAAGGTTAACGTCCGATAAGGTAGTTTAAAATAAAAGGAAAAAATTAAGGTTAACGACCGATCTTTTTTGAAAATGCCGTACGAAAGGGAATAGGAGAGAAAATGTTTTAATTGAAGCGTTGTAGGAAATAAAAACGATACCAGGCCTTAGAAAGACATAAAAGAATAAATATGTACTGACTGTGAATAGATAACAGCAGGATTAATAAGTATGTATGAGTATTTAAAACTATTAAGTAATAAAGAAGTTGGACAGAAGACAGATAGACAGATGGACTTGCTCAGTTTCGCCCTTAGGTGGGGTAAAAGGGGAAGGAGTCCTTAATTTGAATATTTGAGGTCAGTTTTATTTGAAAAGGAACGCTATTCACTAAACAGCCTCTGGTTGGCTGTAGTGTAATAGACTAAGGGTTTGTATAAAACCAATTAGTATTGGGTATAGGGGGCCACTAGATGAAAAATTTCTTACACTAAAGACGTTGTTGTTAGAGACAAGGCAAGAGTACTGTCTTGGTTGCTAATTCTGCATAGCAGCTATCTGTATCGCCCTATTCAACAACCTAGTGTATAAAGTTTCTTTGATTGCGGTAAATATGAAAATCTTTATATTAACATTTATATTGTCATTTGTATCATGTATGCATTATCGACTCTGTATGAACCTAAAAGGGGAAACATTTATCTGGAGGGAAGCTAACATTAAACTCTGTGTTGTGTCACAGCGTTGTTAGGAACTGTATTAACCTGGTATAGAAAAGCCAGACACGCTTTCGGCCATATGGGGAGAAAAGAAAATTAAATATTTATGATGAAAAGAAAAATGTTGTGTTATGACATAAGACCAGGAAGATCACTGGCCGTCTTCTTCAGCAAGTCACCGTGATTGTACATGACTTGATAGTATTAATGTAAAATGTTTCCTTTATCAAGGAAAATGTCAAACGGTGGTTTGAAAGTTATTTATCCAGAAGGGGGTACCAACCAAATTGAGAACGTTAACTAATTGTTTAGTTACCATACTGATGTCTGATGATATTGCCATGTTAGAATAATGAAAGAGAGAGATTATTAGATGCTGAGTGGGACACATTTGTATTGTTCCAGAGTTTCATCTACGAGTGAAAGTGAGCCCAGGTGACCTAACACCTGTCCTTAAAGTATGCAGTGAGGCCTAACTACTGAGTGCCTACACAGTGATTCACCTATAGAAGCAGAAGCGTGTCTTGGCAGTGGATGCTGGCGTTTATACATACTTCAACCAGCCTGGTTCCAGAGACCTCAGATAAGACTTGTCTGGGAAATTGATATCACAAACACTCCACTCTCTCAGTTTTCACTAGAGTATCGGACAGTGA
>JAMPIV010022585.1:0-115000 GCA_024509875.1 Oreohelix idahoensis
GGTGAAGAAGGTGGGTTGTGTTCCACGATAGAAGGCAAAAGGAAGTTTGTTGTAAAACACTAAGCCCCCGCTGTTATCTTTCTTAATGTAAAATTTGAACTGTTGTATTTCTGTAGTATAGTGGGTCACGGTCTGTACATCGTGCTCTCTTTCACTCGCATGTGGGGCACTTGTGCCATAGTCAGGAATACATCTGGAAATTGGTTGATACTTGTCACATCATAAATTTCTATCTACAGCGTATATACCTATCGCCACATATATCTCACGCAACCAATCATTCGGTCATGTTTTTTCAGCTTACAAGGGCGGTTCAATGTGGAGTAATTGCTTACCGCCTGTTGCAGTATATAAATATCACCAGTTCATACCTAGTAGTTACTTTGCCTGCGCCCTCCACTCTTCGGGCGCATGACAGATTAGACCTATACCTTTTACAACCTTGTTAACTGCGCGTGGATTATACCGACGTACAGCCAGAAGAAGCCCAGCCCACGATTATCCAGTTCTCAAGGCACCGTGGTGTTTCGTGTGCGTGCGTGCGTATGCGTGCGTGCGTGCGTGTGTTGTGAGTTGTGTTAGTGTCTAGTCTCGTTTTCTTAATCAGTGGTGCATACCCCATTGAGTATTTTCTGGATAATCAGTTCGCCAGATAGTAATACATATCTCGATCAGTGAGCGCAATCGCCTCAGCCAGTGGTTAATTTTTATTCGCCTATTAGTGGTGGGCCACCCGCAACACAGAAATTGTTTATTTCACAGGATTATATTTTGCATGTGTTCCAGAGGGAGCTTATCTCCATAGCCCTTAGTAAAACACACTTAGGGGAACTGTGTAAGTTTTCCTAGCGGAGAAGAGGATTATGTGCCAAGCATTGTCTACCTTAAAAGACCGGCCGTTCTCAATTAATAGAGAGCTGGGGTCTAGCCCCTTTAATTGGACAATAATTTCTCTTTTTTTGTGTCAAGAAAGTGTACGGGTGTTGGCGTTGTGGAGTGATTTGCTTGTGTGCGATTGAGCGAAGTAGTGTTTTAGTTTTGTTTTCTCTGTGATTGTGATTTTTTTAGCCTTCAGAGTTAAGGAAGGCCTTACTTATTTTTGTGATGTAGTGGTTCTTACTTTAATAAACATATTATAATATATATGGTCTGTGGTCAAATCTCTTCTCTTCTAACTGTCACTTGATGTTTGCTGTGTGTCCCTTACTGTAATAGATTAGCCTATTAGCATGGAGTGTCGTGATAAATTCTAATCCACATATATAAATTAAAAAGTAAATGTAAAGCCTAACAAATAACTTCAATAAAAGGAAAGAAGAATGGTAAAGAACAGTGCTGGCACAATGACTGTACTCGAAATCCCCCTTGTTTTCTACTTCGTCTGCAAATTGTAACGTTTCACGTTGATAGTAAAAGCCTTCTGCAACATACACGCGTTTCCACAACACAATAAAACGTGTACTCCCTTTCTAAGAAAAACCTTGAGATACGCAAGCTGACCTATATTTAATATTCCATTCATGTCATTTTATACACTAAGTACCATAAACGAAAGACAGATGGACTAAGGATAGAAAGAAGGGAGGGCTGAAAGCAGGCACGCATGCAACACTAAACACGCGTCTCGCTATACAATTACTACCATCACGCGTGTAAGGCCACTAGCACTAGTTCTTTTCAAATCGACAGTGATAAAAAAACACTACCTATACGAGAGTTAGGTTTTAAAACTTACAAAATGCTTATTAGGAAATATGACATTATACTGTTTTATGTCTGAAAACATGACAGTACCCAGACACCACATCGTATTCGAAGTGAACAGGAGGTAGAAGAAAATGCACATTTTGAACGCAGCCACCTAGCTCCCTTAAATTTATATAATTGGGTTCCTTAGGACTTGCTGACAAATAATATGTTAAACGTTACGCAAATAGTCTAGGAATTAACAAATTATAGCCAAAATAAAAAGGTGGTGCTGTCAGACAACACCCAAATCAGAATCGCTCAGTGGCAGATTTTGACACCACCATTGTACGGGAAATAGGCCCCATGTTACCTCCTATTTTGATTGGCGGAAAGTAAATGTAAGGCTAAACATGATTAGTCGGGCTATAAATACTATCTTTTGTTGTTAGGGGAGACGGAAGGAAAGGTACTTTTTTTTGAAAAGCTGTGTAAACATGGCACGATTGGTTAGACCCGCCAATATAGTCAATCAGAGGCGTCAGGTCAGCACCACATTTTCAAATACACTTACTAAAGAACCAGTGCGTTTGAACTTCAGCTTATATTTTTATAAATAAAAGCCCTAGACAGTGGCAGGTCGGATTTTGTGCCTATTCATTGCCAGTCAACCTAATTCTGTTTTATTTCCATGAATTGTGTAAGCTTGAAATATTTGATATCATTTTAATGAAAATTGAATGTGAATTGTTAATTTATGCCTGTATATATGTGTGGTTCAGTAGCGAACATGAGGCAAAGCCTATATAGTGCTCCAACCTGAACAGAAGGTGTCGGAGGAAAGAAAAAACTACATGGAATTGCCAAACAGTACACTGACACCTATCTTATTGACTAGAAAGAACTAATGCTGGAATTGCAGAGGCGTAGTAACCATTAGGGAGGAGTATACTGGTGTCAATAGTTTCAGATGAAGATAGCAGTTGGCCTACCGCTCTGAACTCAGTGTTTGTTATGTATTGTGTTCTGTCTGGAAATATATTATAAATTAGTTATGAAGTAGGAGGTACAACCTTCTTGTTTCAGGGACTGTGGTCCTAAAGTTATTGAGCAGCACCTGGTCTGAGCTTTGCTGAATCTGGAGGCTGACAGCATACTCCTGGGTCCAGATAGCGACTAGTGAGGTGTCTCCAGAACACAGGGGAGCAATCGAGCAGAGGAGTCTTTTCCTGCCACCATCACGAAAGTTAAGCCTCTGGCCAGTGGAGCTCAACATTATGTGTCCCCTCAAAAATTGACATTTTAGTTAAAAAAAAAGAGGGACAATACCTGGTTTAAATTGACAGGAACTGTGATCTTTCCCCCATACTATTTCCCAGATAAACAAACACTTGAAGTCACGATAACCACTAACAACATAGCTTGAAAAACAAAACCAGTATTACCTCATAGTGCTACTACACACTGACACACATAGGATAATATTATTAACATATGTCACTACAAGGTTCATATCTATAAATTATGTATATATAAATTGTGATTACAATTGATTGTGATTCCTGGTTCACTTTGTAGTTGAATCAGGATATATATATTAATGCAAGGAATTAATACATATCTCTTTGAACATTTATCAGTGACTCATTTAAGATAGTCTTATAGAATGTTAAATGTGTGTGAGTGTCACAGTGTTGTCAAGTGTGGTGGAATAAATTAAATTGTTTATCTGTCTGTTACTAACGATCGAGGACTAAGGCTACTAGAATTTGCCAGCAACTATAAACTAACCATTGCAAATACACTATTTCCTCATAAGTTATCAAGAAGAACAACGTGGCATGCCCCAAAAAACTGAGATACATGGCCAAATTGATTTTATTCTTGTATCCAAAAGATTCAAGTCCAGTATTAATAAAGCCAAGACTAGGACTTTTCCTGGCGCCGACATTGGTAGTGATCACGACATGGTATTGATGACGCTCAAGCTTAAACTTAAAAAGAACTATAATCAAAACAGATGTTCTCAGTTAAGATTCAATTTAGACAAACTGAAAGATCCAGAAATCGCGGGAATCATTGAGGCAACTGTTGGAGGAAAATTCGCAGCTCTCAACTTTTTGGAGGATGATATCAACTCAATCACAGAGAACATGAAAGACGTGCTCATTGAATCAGCAACAGAAATACTTGGTAAAAGAAAGAAAATAAACAAACCATGGGTTACAGATGACATTCTGAAGTTATGTGATACACGGCGAGAAATGAAAAAGGGTTAAGAAAGAGGTTCCTGAAGCAGCATGGCAATACAGTATGGTGAATAAAAATATTAGGAAGAAAATGAAACAGGCCAAAGAAAAATGGGTAGCTGATCAATGTGAGTCCATTAATACGGGGCTAATAAAAGGTAACAGCAAGGCAGCTTTTGACACATTAAGAAAACTATCAAAACCCCAACAGCCCAGGGTAACTGTCATAGAAGATAGCAATGGGGCTCTGCTCAATGAAAAAACAGCTGTAATGAGAAGATGGACAGAATATTGTAAAGAATTATATAACTGTAAACTTGACACTAACTTAGGCATATTAAACAACATTAAGTGCGAAAACAGGGAACTCGGAAATGCAGCAATATTACGGGAAGAAGTGGAAGAGGCTATATGTTCGATGAAAGGAGGGAAGTCACCAGGTGTGGATAATATCCCAGCAGAGCTCTTGAAATATGGAGGACCAGATATAGTAAAAATCATGACAACAATTTGCCAGAAGATATGGAGTACAAAAAAATGGCCAAAAGAATGGACGCAGTCATTAGTAATACCGCTTCCAAAGAAAGGAAATCTAAAAAATGTGCAAGAACTACAGAACCATTAGCCTTATTAGTCATCCAAGTAAGGTGATGTTAAGGATACTTTTGAACAGAATAAAACAGAAATCAGAAGAAATCTTGTCAGAGGAACAGGCTGGCTTTAGACCAAAAAGAAGTACCTCAGAACAAATCTTCAATATTAGATTACTTATCGAAAAACATCTCCAACATCAACACGATTTATACCATAACTTCATCGATTTCACAAAAGCCTTCGATCGAGTCTGGCATGAAGGCTTATGGCAAGTAATGAGAAAATTCAATTTTGATACCAACATCATAGATATCATTGAAGCACTATACAAGGACGCAAGCAGTGCTGTTTTTTGCAAGCAACGACATTGGAGAATTTTTCAAAACAACTGTAGGAGTTCGGCAGGGATGTATCCTGTCCCCAGTGCTCTTTAATATTTATCTAGAACATATTATGCAAGAGGCTCTCTACGATTATAAATCAACCATATCGATTGGAGGCCGACCTCTGTGCAACCTACGTTTTGCTGATGATATTGATCTGATAGCTGGATCAGAATCAGAACTTCAAGACCTTACCTCTAGACTGGAGAAAGTAACAAGAACGTATGGGATGGAAATTAATATAGAAAAAAGCAAGATATTGGTGAATAGCCATAAGAAACATGTTGCGACCAACATTACGTTAAATGGGCAAACGTTAGAAGAAGTTAACACCTTTAAATATCTCGGGTCCACTATATGCAGTGATGGAAGATCAATTAAAGAAATCAAGACAAGACTTGAGATGGCCTCAGCTGCCATGACAAGGTTGAATGTGATCTGGAAAAGTAACATCAGTTTTCCTGTGAAGATCAAATTATACAAATCACTTGTATTATCTATTCTCTTGTATGGGTGTGAGAGCTGGACACTCACTGCAGATACGGAGCGAAGGATTCAGGCTTTCGAGCATAAATGTTATAGAAGAATTTTGCGCATTTGCTATAAAGAGCACAAAACAAATGTCTATGTTAGAGAGAAGATAAACACCTATGCAGGCCACCAAGAACCACTTTTGTCAACAGTGAAACGTCGAAAGCTTGCCTGGTTTGGGCATGTAACTCGTCATGACTCCCTTTCGAAAACGATCCTTCAGGGAACAGTCGAAGGTAAACGGAGAAGAGGAAGGCAGAGAAAATCCTGGGCTGATAACATCAAAGAATGGGCAGGACACGGTTTTTCCACACTTGTACGCATTGCTGAGGATAGAGAGCAGTGGAGGACCCTGTCTGCTGATGCTTCCACCATGGCACCCCTACGACCCATGACGGGTTACGGGCTGAGATGAGATGATGATCTGTCTGTTGTTGTTGTGACTTACACTTCATCATTTACATAACCCTAGACATTTAACGTAGTCATCACAATATTCCAGAATAATTCTGACTGAGTTATAAATGTGGTAGCAAGTAAGATTATCTGTAAAACACTACACCTATTAGATACAGATACCTTCACAGCTGATCTCAGTCAGTACACTAAGTCCCCTATAAATATTTATAACATCCCACTTTACCACATATATATTGGGGTCTCGCTCTCGGGATTTTGAATCTTTCCCTATTAAAAATATTGGGGGTAATTCACTTCAGGGAATAATAGAAATTAAAAAGGTATCCTTGGGTGAAAATAAATAACGTTGAGCTCTCAGTGCCTGTGGTGTCTTTGGATAGGTAATATCAGATTGTATTGTTTAGTTAGACATTATATAAATTTACCTGTTTGAAAATGGCGGACCTGGCCAAATTTCGATCTGCTGCTGTACAGACTGCGAAAGAGTTAGGAATGGACGGGCAAATTATGATTGCTTATGTCACTGCTGAATGTGACAAATATATTGAACGGGAAGAAAGAAGATTAGAAAAGGAGGCCGAAAGAAAATTAGAGGCTGAAAAAGATATTAAGAGGCTGCAGGCTGAGGCTGAGACTAAGAGGTTACAATTTGAGGCTGAGACTAAGAGGCTGCAGATTGAGGCTGAGGCTAAGAAATTGAAAGCAGAAGAAAAAAAGATTAGCTGCAGAAAGAGAGGAAAGAAGATTGACTGCAGAAAGGGAAGCAGAAAGAGAGGAAAGAAGATTGACTGCAGAGAGGGAAGCAGAAAAGGAGGAGAAGAGATTACAAAGGGAGCACGAGTTACGACTAAGGGAGTTTGAGTTTCAAGGCCATGCTCCTGAAAATGGTGCCAGTCCCTTTGCCTCTGATGCCACTGCTAGCCAGGGAGCCTCAACCTCAGCTATGAACTTTCATTTAGATCATTTTGTTGAGAAAGAAGATGATATTGAGAGCTATCTAAATAGGTATGAACTATTAGCTACCACATATGGGTTAGAGAGAGAAAGGTGGAGCTTAAAGTTATCTCAAGGGCTCCGTGGGGCAGCTTATGAAGTTTTTGCCAAAATGAGCAGAGGTGATCAGGAAAATTATGACATGCTAAAGCAGGCTCTTTTGTTAAGATATGAAAAGAACGCAGAATTTTATAGGAAAAAATTTAGGAATGCTAAACTACTGTCAGGTGAAACCTATCACCAGTTCTCTGCACGGTTAGAGACATACTTGGAGAAATGGACTTCTCTGGGGAAAACCCAAGATCTTAAGGAAATGGTCCTTATAGAACAATTAAGAGAGTCCATGGCTCCAGACCTGAGAAAGTTTCTCATGGAACAAGGTGCAGAGAGGCTGGGTGAGTTGCTAAATGTTGCAGAAAGGTATCAAGCAGCTCAGGCAGAGGTATCAGGTAATAAAAAGAAACAGGTGGATAATTTTAGGGCATCACAGAACTTTAATAAATTTGATCCTAGAGATCAAAACAAAGGTAAGCACCAATTTGATAGGCCAAGGTATGACAATAAAAATAAAACCCCACAATTCGATGAAAGGAAATATGATGAAAGAAAATCTTTCAACCAAGGGAAAAGGTGGTGTAAAAATTGTAAGATGAACAATCATGACACTGACCATTGTAGAAGGAAACCTCCTCATTGTGCTGCTATGACATCTGGGAAAAAGGAAAAAAAGATCAAACCTGCAGAACTACAGGAACCATACCACCCCCCAGTGTGTGAAGATGTCATCTGTAATGGTGTCACTATAAGGTGTTTATATGATACCGGTTTAGATTACGATTCCGTTGTGAGTTCTCACCTGGTGCAGGCAGATCAATACACCACAGAAACAGTGGAGATTCAAACTGCAACCAAGGATGTAGCTACCATGACACTTCCCGTCGCCCGGATAAAGGTGAAAACGCGATATGTGGAAGGAATCATAAAAGCAGCAGTGATAAATGAGCCAATCTACCCTCTGATATTGGGGTGTAGATATGTCTTCCTGGGGAATCCCAGGAGACCTGTGATATTGGCAACAGTGCAGACCAGATCACAGTCTAAAAAGGAGGAGGATAATCCAATAAATACTCATCCAGATGAGATGAGGAAGGCACAGGCTGAGGACAAAACACTCAAGCCGTGTTTCAAGAAGTTGCCCAAATCTCATACACCTCCAGGCAAGGGAGAATTTTATATGAAGAACAAACTGATTTATAGGAAGGCTGGATCTGAATCCAATGGTCACGGACAGCTGGTCCTTCCCACTTCATATAGGACTAAAGTGTTGGAACTAGGGCATGCGATTCCCTTCAGTGGTCATATGGGGATCAGCGCAACAGGACAGCGAATAGCTTGTCACTATTTCTGGCCAGGGATAACTGAAGATATCAAACGATATGTAAAATCCTGTCCAGAGTGCCAACGAGTAGCACCTAAACATTGGACTGCACCAGCAACTCTGAGGGAAATGCCCATAGTGGGAACACCCTTTGAGAGAGTTGCCGTGGATCTTGTGGGACCTCTCACCCGAACCAAGAGAAGGAACAGCTACATTCTGACTCTGGTGGACACTTGTTCTATGTGGGGAGAGGCGGTAGCCCTGTCATCGATTGATTCTAAACATGTGGCAGAGGCATTGCTCACAATTTTCACAAGGTTAGGCTTTCCCAATCAAATCTTGACTGATAATGGCTCTCAGTTCAAGGGGAAACTAACTGAAGAAGTTTTCAGGATCTTACAGGCCAAACACTTCCATTGTAGTGTGTACCACCCACAAGGGAACAGCCAAGTGGAAAGATTTAATGGCACGTTGATGTCGATCCTGAGAAAGTTGGCACACGAAAAACCAGATACGTGGGACCAGTACCTTCACGCCGCCCTCTTTGCTTATCGGGAGGTACCCCATAGTTCAACCGGTATGGCCCCGGCAACATTATTGTTTGGAAGGCCAATAAAAGGTCCACTCGAAGCGCTGTTAAGAACGTGGACTGATGAAAAGGCAGAGGAAAATATTACATCCTCATACCAATATGTGAATGAGCTGACCACTCGTTTAAAAACTGGCTGGAAACTTGCCAATGAAAATTTGAAACAAGCCATGAAGAAACATGCTGCCTATTATAACAGGAAAGCTAAAGACAGAGATTTGGCTGTGGGAGAGAAGGTACTGCTTCTTCTCCCCGGTAGTCAGAATAAGTTACAAATTGGATGGCAAGGTCCATATACAGTTCTAGAGAAGGTGTCTAGAACAAATTATAAGATAGATAAGAAGGGGAAAGAAAAAATATATCATGTGAATCTCCTGAAGAAATATTTGGAAAGAGAACATCAGGAAGAGACACACTTGTTGACCTTGTCTATCGCCATGGAGATGAAAAAGGAACCACTTTCATCATTTGAATATCCATTACATCCCTGTGAGACAGCGGCACAGGTGAAAATCAGTACACATTTAACGAAAACTCAGAAAGAGAGAGTGCAACAGGTTCTAGATAATCATGCAGAGGTGTTAACAGACCGACCAGGGCATACAAACCTATTGGAATATGATATGAAACTGATAGACCCCACACCTGTCTGTATGAAACCCTATTCGATTCCTTTTGCTAAGGAGAAAGCTTTGAAGGAAGAGATAGACTATTTGTTGAAGGAAGGAATTATTTCACACAGTGAATCTTCGTATAGTTCCAGTGTTGTACTTTTAAGGAAACCCTCTGGAGAACATAGACTCTGTATAGATTACAGGAGACTGAATGCTATTACAGAAGGACAGGTGGATCCATTGCCGGATACAAATCAGTTGTTTGCCAGGCTAAATAAAGCTAAATATTTCTCAAAAGTCGATCTGAGTAAAGGATACTATCAGATTCCAGTAAAGCCTGAGGTTAGACCATACCTAGCTTTTAGTACCTCAGAAGGACACTATGAGTTTAATAGATTGCCATTTGGATTGAAGAATGCGCCTAGTGTCTTCTCTAGAATGATGAGAAAATTATTGGACCCACTGAATAACCCATGCATCACAAATTTCATGGATGATATCCTTATAGCCACAGAAACATTTGAGGAACACATTGACTCTCTGAACATGCTGTTTAATCGACTTAGGGAAGCGAATTTAACAGCCCGACCAACCAAATGTTGCGTTGGATGTAAAGAATTGGAATTCTTGGGACACACAGTTTATCAGGGAAAAATGACCCCTGACCCAAAGAATTTAGAGAAATTAAAGAAAGCCCCGAGACCACAAACCAAGAAAGACGTGAGATCCTTTGTCTCATTATGTGGTTTCTACCAAAAGTATATCAAAAACTTTAATTCCATATGTGCACCGTTAACTGATTTGACACGTAAAGGACATCCAGATCGAATTACATGGACACCACAATGTGAAATGGCTTACCAGGAATTGAAGGAAAAGCTCACAAGTAAACCTATTTTGAAATTACCTGACTTAAGTCAAGAATTTATTGTAAGGACTGATGCCAGTAATATTGGGTTAGGTGCAACTCTGCTACAGAAATCAGATGCATTGGATGGGGAATTAAGCCCAGTGGCATATGCTAGCAGAAAGTTGAATAAAGCTGAAACCAATTACTCAACTAGCGAAAAGGAATGTCTTGCAGTAATATGGGCGATAAAGAAATTCAATATTTATCTGTATGGGAAGGCATTTAAGTTGCAAACGGATCACAAACCCTTGTCGTTTCTAGCGCAGGCTAGACATGAAAATTCTAGATTACTCCGTTGGTCATTACTGATGCAGCCATTTGAGTTTAGCATAGAGTATATAAGTGGAAAAACAAATCTGGGAGCGGATTTTTTAAGCCGCCATCCGTGTGATGAGAATCACCCTAAACTCCAGGAAAAATAATAAATTTCTCTATGTGTATATGGAATTATAGACTGACATATAACGTCTGTTTTAAGTGGGGAGGATTTGTCGTGAGAAATTCTAATCCACATATATAAATTAAAAAGTAAATGTAAAGCCTAACAAATAACTTCAATAAAAGGAAAGAAGAATGGTAAAGAACAGTGCTGTCACAATGACTGTACTCGAAATCCCCCTTGTTTTCTAAGTCGTCTGCAAATTATAACGTTTCACGTTGATAGTAAAAGCCTTCTGCAACATACACGCGTTTCCACAACACAATAAAACGTGTACTCCCTTTCTAAGAAAAACCTTGAGATACGCAAGCTGACCTATATTTAAAATTCCATTCATGTCATTTTATACACTAAGTTACCATAAACGAAAGACAGATGAACTTAGGATAGAGAGAAGGGAGGGCTGAAAGCAGGCACGCATGCAACACTAAACACGCGTCTCGCTATACAATTACTACCATCACGCGTGTAAGGCCACTAGCACTAGTTTTTTTTTTCAAATCGACAGTGATAAAAAACACTACCTATACGAGAGTTAGGTTTTAAAACTTACAAAATGCTTATTAGGAAATATGACATTATACTGTTTTATGTCTGAAAACATGACAGTACCCAGACACCACATCGTATTCGAAGTGAACAGAAGGTAGAAGAAAATGCACATTTTGAACGCAGCCACCTAGCTCCCTTAAATTTATATAATTGGGTTCCTTAGGACTTGCTGACAAATAATATGTTAAACATTACGCAAATAGTCTAGGAATTAACAAATTATAGCCAAAATAAAAGGGTGGTGCTGTCAGACAACACCCAAATCAGAATCGCTCAGTGGCAGATTTTGACACCACCATTGTACGGGAAATAGGTCCCCATGTTACCTCCTATTTGATTGGCGGAAAGTAAATGTAAGGCTAAACACGATTAGTCGGGCTATAAATACTATCTTTTGTTGTTAGGGGAGACGGAAGGAAGGGTACTTTTTTTTTGAAAAGCTGTGTAAACATGGCACGATTGGTTAGACCCGCCAATATAGTCAATCAGAGGCGTCAGGTCAGCACCACATTTTCAAATAAACTTTCTAAAGCAACAGTGCGTTGAACTTCAGCTTATATTTTTATAAATAAAAGCCTGAGACAGTGGCAGGTCGGATTTTGTGCCTATTCATTGCCAGTCAACCTAATTCTGTTTTATTTCCATGAATTGTGGTAAGCTTGAAATATTTGATATCTTTTTAATGAATATTGAATGTAAATTGATAATTTATGTCTGTATATGTGTGTGGTTCAGTAGCGACATGAGGCAAAGCCTATATAGTGCTCCAACCTGAACAGAAGGTGTCGGAGGAAAGAAAAACTACATGGAATTGCCAAACAGTACACTGACACCTATCTTATTGACTAGAAAGAACTAATGCTGGAATTGCAGAGGCGTAGTAACCATTAGGGAGGAGTATACTGGTGTCAATTGTTTCAGATGAAGATAGCAGTTGGCCTACCGCTCTGAACTCAGTGTTTGTTATGTATTGTGTTCTGTCTGGAAATAGATTATAAATTAGTTATGAAGTAGGAGGTACAACCTTCTTGTTTCAGGGACTGTGGTCCTAAAGTTATTGAGCAGCACCTGGTCTGAGCTTTGCTGAATCTGGAGGCTGACAGCATACTCCTGGGTCCAGATAGCGACTAGTGAGGTGTCTCCAGAACACAGGGGAGCAATCGAGCGGAGGAGTCTTTTCCTGCCACCATCACGAAAGTTAAGCCTATGTGGCCAGTGGAGCTCAACATTATGTGTCCCCTCAAAAATTGACATTTTAGTTTAAAAAAAAGAGGGACAATACCTGGTTTAAATTGACAGGAACTGTGATCTTTTCCCCCATACTATTTCCCAGATAAACAAACACTTGAAGTCATGATGACCACTAACAACATAGCTTGAAAAACAAAACCAGTACTACCTCATAGTGCTACTACACACTGACACACATAGGATAATATTATTAACATATGTCACTACAAGGTTCATATCTATAAATTATGTATATATAAATTGTGATTACAATTGATTGTGATTCCTGGTTCACTTTGTAGTTGAATCAGGATATAAATTAATGAAAGTAATTAATACATACATATTTGAAACTTTACCAGTGACTCTTTTAAGATAGTCTTATAGAGTGTTACATGTGTGTGAGTGTCACAGTGTTGTCAAGTGTGGTGGAATAAATTAAATTGTTTATCTGTCTGTTGTTGTTGTGACTTACACTTCATCATTTACATAACCCTAGACATTTAACGTAGTCATCACAATATTCCAGAATAATTCTGACTGAGTTATAAATGTGGTAGCAAGTAAGGTTATCTGTAAAACACTACACCTATTAGATACAGATACCTTCACAGCTGATCTCAGTCAGTACACTAAGTCCCCTATAAATATTTATAACATCCCACTTTACCACAGGGAGGACGGGTGAGAGGTTGACATCTTAAAGTCAGTCGTAGCATGGTGCAGAAGTAACCATTTTGAGATCAGAACATATCTCACTACTCTCCAGAAGTCATGTCTCTACCAATAATTTCATTAGTGACTCTATTCTCTCTATTTCCCATTACATCTTTCATATTCTGTCTACACTCAGACATTTTCTATTCTTCCATACTAGCGACAGTAGGACACCCACTCATAGGTCATTCAAGTAATGGTACGCCATAACTACCAAGTCCGTCTCAATATATTAATACTTTAATAACTCTTCAGAATAACAAATGGTATGGTGATGTACATAATACAAATGGTGCACTAGGTAAATCGGCATTCCTCGTATATTTCTCAGCGTGCTGCTTACAATACAAAATATCCTATGGCTTCATAAGTCAACATTCCGTATTCAACACACTAAATTTAACACGATGTCTCATCAACCACATAATCACACTGTCTTTCTTCCTCATTCGGCAAAGTCCCTCGTTCCAGCTACTCTTCCACTACTGTACCAGCCTCAACTCACTCATCGTGTCCTGGCATATACCACTTCTGCTGTTTTTCTGTTGTTTAGTTTTCTACTTTTTTATTTCTCACCAGTACCTGAAACATACCTTTATGTGGGCTGTTTATTGACATTTACTCACACTGTAAACATCTCCCCCTTGTTCAGACACGAACAGCTGACAGCAACCCTAATGGTCTTCACACAAATACAGTCCAGCTTTACGAGACCACTATAATCACATGTCAAACTCTTGTACCCAACCAAATGCCTCTCCCTGTGAAGGACATGTTCCAACAACTACTCTCAAAAACTGTTCGTGACACTTACTAAAGCAAGTTATACCGAAATATCTTCATTGTTATAAAGAGCCCATACTGACACATTTAAGCTAATCATGGAGAATCGGTAAACAAGCAAGAATACTGAGGACACAGAGACATGGTTAAAAAAGGTCAAGGATCCCGTTACACGCCCATTAAGGCATATTGGGAATATGGTCTTAGGCCCATATTTTCTTGACCATCGGCACACTAGGAGTGATGTGGTCAGCATCACGCCGGCCGCCTTAATCTTCCGACAAGTTGCTCTGGTACCCAATTCATGAGGCCAGTTCATGGTAAGAATAGATACCTAAAAATAGAAATGAGGATGTCGTGAAAACAAAGAAGCCAGACGCAAAGAAAGTTTTCTGCTCAAATAAAAAGAAAGCAATCCACTTTTGGCCATGTTCTGAAACGAGGAAAAACTCGATCGTGGTTGACATCAAGGAAGTTTATAGGAAACAGCTGAAAAGATGGCAAAGATAGAAGACACTAACACTGTTCACTAGCATGGCATTGTTCATCAACAGACGTAATACACATCACTGGACACAATAAGTTGTGGAAAGACGTAATCATCCACGCCATCTGGCACTAAGTATATATGTGGCATACTCAGGACTTGTTTTCCTTTCTTATACGCCTATTTGAAGGATCGATCTTGCAAGTATTTACCCATCCATTTAAGTTCTAAATTATTTAGAGAACACTGTAATATGTGAGTAACTATATGTTATCTAACGGTTATGAGTTAAAAGCACACATGCATCTTCTGAGTTATCAAGTGCATGTTTGAAAGCTATGGGGAGAGGATGATGACTGTAGTCCCCTTCTAAATGCAGCACTGCAGTATAGATAGTAAACAGACACTCAACAAGATAGCTATACGATTTTAAATGGTGATAATTAGATGCAACTTAAGTTTGTCCTGTATCTGCAACATAAAGGCTCCAGGTCAATCTCGTTTATTCCTCAAATGTCGATGGGCTGTATTGCTTTCCCGTTGGAGTTCATGTCTCCTGTCTTTGATTTACGCAAGTTAGAAGGCACAGTCTGTTGATGAATTTAAAAAAAATAAGTCACGTGATTACCACAACGCTGTAAACAATATTATCAAAATATAACCGAGAGGAGTAGCAGATACAGTTATAGGGGAGTAAAGTGTTAGAGACTTCACCACAGTTATAGGGGAGTAAAGTGTTAGAGACTTCACCACAGTTATAGGGGAGTAAAGTGTTAGAGATTTCACCACAGTTACAGGGGAGTAAAGTGTTAGAGACTTCACCACAGTTATAGGGGAGTAAAGTGTTAGAGACTTCACCACAGTTATAGGGGAGTAAAGTGTTAGAGACTTCACCACAGTTATAGGGGAGTAAAGTGTTAGAGATTTCACCACAGTTACAGGGGAGTAAAGTGTTAGAGACTTCACCACAGTTATAGGGGAGTAAAGTGTTAGAGACTTCACCACAGTTATAGGGGAGTAAAATGTTAGAGACTTCACCACAGTTATAGGGGAGTAAAGTGTTAGAGATTTCACCACAATTACAGGGGAGTAAAGTGTTAGAGACTTCACCACAGTTATAGGGGAGTAAAGTGTTAGAGACTTCACCACAGTTATAGGGGAATAAAGTGTTAGAGACTTCACCACAGTTATAGGGGAGTAAAGTGTTAGAGACTTCACCACAGTTATAGGGGAGTAAAGTGTGAACGGTGGTTTAGTTTTGATAGAAAGAAAGAATGTAGAAAAATGGTATGGATGGGTTTGGTTGCAGATTATTTGTCGTTAATGAAGGGAGATAAGATGTGTAAGATTAGGCTTTGTCTTAAGGGAAGTAACTTAGAATTAAGTCCATTACAGGTTTGAGTGAGTGAAAAAAAAAAGTATGCACGAGAAAGTCGAGATGCGTAAACACATGTTAGGCGTGAACGAAGAATGTTGAAACGGGGTTTTGACAGAGTCTGGTTTGCGACGCGCTAAGTGTAGGCAGGGAAAGGTGTTGCTCTCAAGTGTGTAGTTAGATATTGAACGTGCTCAGCGTAAGATTTGATATTGTTGTATAAGATATATTCGGAGCACCAAAGTGTTTGTGTAAGAAAAAGTGTATTTCAAATGAAGAAACAAAATCAGGTACGTTTTGACATTTTGATTGATAACTAGCGTATGTAGCTCAGCAGACCAGGTCTGAGCAGAGGACAGTAAACAGATGAAATCTTGCTAAAACTGACAGCCCTGGCGGTTAAGGCCAGTTTCTCGTATAGAGATATAACAAGAAACATGGGAAAAGAAACATTTAACAGAAGAACGACAGGAAGTTCTGTCTGAATAAATATATGACAGGTTCTATAGCTGGGACAAGTAATAGTAAGAAGACAAGCAAATGTATGTGAAAAATGGATACTGAGATTGTTTTGAAACTGAAGATTGTATTTTGCAAGACTGCCAACCTTGAAGAGAAAGGTTGGGCATACCATTTTTACTCAGTTTTCAACGTATGTTAATAAAGTTCTACCATTGATATTTTCACTGCTGTTTTGAGTGGTATCGATTGATCAACAGTGGGTATGAAGAAAAAGTAGAGTCAGTCTGAGTGAAGGAAGTTTCTAGTATTCACGGTTACACCACACTACTGGGACAGGGCAGTAGCCCTACACTATGCAAATCCCATCCTCGGCCACAGACATTCGTGGTGCTCGTGACCAGCCCTACAGTAGGCAGTAGCAAAGACAACAGATGACAGGGTAACTAATGGTGCGAGTAACCAGCCCTACACTAGGATAGTTCAAGAAACTTTTATAAAGCAAGACAGACTCCACTCAGATGTCAGTTTCAGCATCACATATTAGGTACGGTTGCATCAGATATTTTCGTATCTAGCACTACAACGGTCACAGAGTATTTTGGTGCACCTAACCCTATACAAGATAGAGATGTAAAAGACTACAGACAGAAAGAAGGTCAAGTTCACTAAGAAGAGATTACACAGAAAGAAAGAATCCTGCGAGCGAAAAAAACAAATCAAGACAAAACAGAAGTCAAGTAAAGTGAAGCGACATCAAAAACAACGAAGTCTATCCAAAGCATCACGAAGGTCAAGTTCATTAAGAAGATACAAATCGAAGGAATCCTGCGAGCTGAAGAAATAAAGCAAGACAACACAGAAGTCAAGACATCACGAAGGACAAGTGCACAAGAAGAATAAAGAACAAAACAGTTTACATCAACCGACAACCGTCAGAATACAGGTACATGCATGAGATAACAATCTGAATGATCAACAGGCCCAACGCGCAAAAATAATAGTATACAGCCGTATAAGACAAAAATTGTGTTGATTAATTCTGAAATACTGGAGGAGCAAGTGTGTATCCCAATCAAGGAAAACAGATTATGTAACACATAAACATTTAGAAACAAATTAAGTTAATTATTAGTGTAGTCAGTTAAATTATGAGAATTAGATTGATAATTGTTTTGTAACTCATAAGAATTATAAGTATTGTACACAGATATTGGTTAATAATTCTCTTACAGGTCAACCAAGAGATTTATATTAATTTTTTTACAGGTGTTTCTATTAACACTAACACTTACAGGTCAAGACAAGATGCAACAACAACAACAACTTACGGTGGGTTTAGATCCCAATGTGGCTGCTCTTGAGCAGGTAGCTAAGGCTATGACAGCCATTAGAAATGAAAGTAAGTTCCAGAATATCCGGAACAGTATAACACCATATGCAGGGAATCCTACTTTATGTAGAAAATGGTTGCTCGAGATACAAAGATATTGCACTTCGGTCAATATGGACCAAGGTGAGTACAAACAAGTTGCATATCTTTCCTCAGGCGGGTTAGTAGTAGATTTTATAAGACGCAGGTTTGACACTGTCCCAGATGAGACATGGGAAGATTTTAAGAAAGAACTAATAAGAAGGTATGCACAAATTACGGATGCATCTTATGCGTGGACGCTGCTGAGGAGCATACAACAACAAGCAGAGGAACCCATTCAAATGTTCAGCGACAGGTTGTTAAACCTAGCGGAAGAAGTTTTCTTGGGGCAACAAATTAACCAGCAAGAGGTGGAAAAACAGTTAGTGGGCATATTCGTCGATGGGTTGAATGGTATACCAATTAAATTACATCTCCTCAGGAAGGACCCACAAAACTTGTCACAGGCCATTGCACTTGCTACAGCCGAAGAGAACCTTAGAAGAAGATTGGACCTCAGGCTTGGTAGAGTGGTTCCATGTGAAGAAACACAGGAAGAACCTATGGAGATAGGACATTGTCAACAAAGAAGGATAGAAAGACGAGGGAGAGGAAGGGAAACGTTTTATAGGTCAAGACAGGTAGACCGCGAGCCAATCGTGTGTTATGCTTGCAATAGGCTGGGACATAAAGCCTTTGCGTGTAATTATAGGCCACTAGAGCCACAACACTCAGTAAGGAGAGTTGAGACCTTTAACCCGAGACGTAGTAGACAACACAATAGACAACAATATTACAACCAGTCCGAAAAGAATAGACAAGAGAATGAAGTAAACACCAACAGAGGGAGACTCATCAGGGAGATAGTACAACCACAGGACAAGACGGAGAAAGGATATATTGATACAATAAGTGGAAGGCAACCACAAGTGAACATGATAGGAAGGGCACATGTTAGGTATAACCAACCACCATACCATAGACAATGGGCCAGAGTACACCATCCTGCAAGTTGGTTTGACAAGAAAGGATGGCTACAAAAGACATGTCAAGAATACAGGAATAGGAAGATGAATTGGGGTGGTTCAGTTATAAACAGGAACAAATATGAAAGGAGAAATATATGTACAGATCGCGAAATTGGGAAATGGAAATGTAACCAATATCAATATAAACAGGGACATAATAGAACATGGAATAACAGGGACAGGACACTCCCGACTTTCAACAGCATTTATGGATCAGGACATTGGGACAGCGTGAATAGGAGAAGAACTAGAATAGATTTGAGGAATTTTGTTGGAGACATCAGGAGAGGAGTCAAAGACAAGAAAATACAAATAAATGAAATTGAAAAAACAAGAAAGAAAACAACGTATCCCTAAAAGAAGACAAGTAGCAACAGCAATCGAGCTAGCTCATAAACCAGACCCTTGCTCATGTATTGTCGAAATACACGGAAGGAGATATAGAGCATTGGTAGACTCAGGGGCTACTGTAAGCCTTATTAGGTTTGGACTTTATAAACAGATACGAGGCGTAGCTCAATACAGAAAGTCACAAAATACACTTACCTCGGTGTCAGGAGAAAACCTGAAAGTGATGGGAACAGCTATGATACAAATGAGAATTGGCAATATGATCGTGGAACAAACGTTCACCATTGTGAAGGGGATGACGAGAAATATCATACTAGGACGTGATTTTCTGCTAAAACATAAGGCTCAAGTACATTTTGATACTCACCAACTGAAGATGCATGGCGAATGCATCAGGTTACAGGACGACGTATACATAGCGTCCATAATCCGAAACAGAACAACAGTTACGCTGCGACCGAATGAAGTCGGTATTGTTCAAGGCAAGTTGAAAAGATCCCCATATTTCAACCAAGGACAAACGGTCTTAACACTCGACTGGGAAGATGGATATATACTAGATGAACCCGGACTAGAAATGGTAGAAGGAATAGTACAAATTGGAAAAAGACAACAATTTCCAACGATGATTATAAACACCACGGGAGAAACAGTTAGAATACCAAGAGGATTTGTATTAGGAAGGGTACAACTGATGGAAGGTCAGGAAGGAAATATGGAATACCAAGAAAAGCACCAAATACAAGAAACTATGAACAATAACAACGCGCGTCAGAGACAAAATCGGAAACCACAAACAGTGGTGGTACCACAACATAGAGTTAACAACAAGATATACAGAGAGCAGAAGAAAGTGGAAACAAGGAAGCAGGACAAGGTAGGAATCAAGGAAGATGTATGCACACCATTCAGACTCAATGCAGTGTTAGGAGAGAAAAAGCACACAAAAGAGAATGGAATACAGAGAGTTAACGGTGTAACAGAAAAGATGGAAAGGATCAAAATACCTCAACCAAGTATAGAGCAGTTGAGGAAAGAAATAAAAGCCATCCTTGGAAGAACTAAACCAGACATCGTGATACTAAAGGAGGTGCAGAAAATTCTGGAAGAAAAGTTTGATATAGACTTATCACAAAGAAAGGAAGAAATCTACAAGCTTGTCGTAGATGAAATAGAGGAAGATAGACCGATGGATATAAGAGGCTATATAAGGAGCCATAGTATGTATAGTATGAGAGGCAGTGTTCAAGAAAGATGAACACGGATTCCCAATAACACACCACACTACACGGAAGGACATAAACAACATAACAATACACATGAACGGATAGGAACACGTAGAACTGAAGCAAAACAAAAGGATAGTGACTGGAAGGAGTCTAACAGGATAGGAGACAACTGGAGAGTAGGATGGGAAGATGACTATGGAGAAACATCAACAGGTAGTCAGTGTCGCACAAGGGCAGGAAGAACACAAGTCCATGCAGAACCGGGAACAACATCTAATCGGTTAACCCCAAACCCCCAAATCTTACACAGCGAACAAGAGGAGATGGGCACATATAGGCTAGAAGATACGACAGGAATAAGGAAACAATGGAATAAGATTGAAACAGAAATAGATGCACCGTACAAAAATACGAGAGCTGCAGAACAAAGAAACAGAGCACAGGAGCAGCAGCTATTGAAACAAAAGGAGCAACAGATAGAGACTAAACAACAAAGTGGTGCAAGTCAAACTCAGAATATAGAGGACACATCAGCTAAAGATTCAGATACGCAGGAAGAGATGCAGGAAGAAAATATAAGAGGGATGAAGAGACAGCGGTCGTCATCATCAGACGATTCAGAGGATTATAGAAGGCGTCTAGCAAAGTTGAGACATGTAGAAGAGGTCAGAATAAAGAGGAAGAATAAAGTAAGAAATAGTAGTGTAGCGGAGATGAAGGACATAAAGGCAATTGTTCAATATATGGACAGGAAATTTGAAGAATTGAGAAAGGAGAAATGTAGTCATAGAGAAGTGCAAGAAGAACAAGACAGAAAGACCAAGGGAACGGGTCAATGGGATATAGACAGTGTCGACCAGGGAAGGTCGAGGGAAAACAAAGAGGAAGATGGAAATAAAGATAGAACAAAAATAGAACAGTTAACTGCACTTTGCGCAGATTTAGAGAGGAGGTTGGAAGAGTTAGAAAGCAAACAGGATATGAATAGACAGACATCAGAGAAAAAGGAAGATATCACAGCACCTGGGGCAGGTGATGATATAAAGAAAGCCACAGAGAAGGCGAAGCAGAAAGAGGAAGAAGTTCAGAAACATGAAAGTAGTAGAAGTGCAGATCGACGAGAATACCGATCTAAGAGTAGAGATACTGAGGAGGCAAGTAGGGATACGGGTCGAAGAGAATACCGATCCAAGAGCAGAGAGGCTAGTAATAGGAGAGATACGAGTCGAGGAGAATACCGATTCAGGACTAGAGAGAGCGAGGAGAATAGGAGAGATAATAGTAGAGAAATAAGAAGGGATACGGATCGAAGGGATTTCCGATCCAATAGCCGAGATAGGCTGAGAAATAGAAGAGAAGATAGAAGAGATACGGGTCGACGGGAATACCTATCCAAGAGTCCAGAAGGATTAGATACACAGAGAAATAGAACACATACAGATCGAGGGAATTACCGATCTAAGAGCCGGGAGGCTAGAAAGGAGGAAGAGAGAGGAAATACGGATCAAAGGGAGTACCGATCCAAGAGCCGAGAGGCTAGAAAGGAGGAAGAGAGAGGAAATACGGATCAAAGGGAGTACCGATCCAAGAGCCGAGAGGCTAGAAAGGAGGAAGAGAGAGGAAATACGGATCAAAGGGAGTACCGATCCAAGAGCCGAGAGGCTAGAAAGGGAGATAGAAATAGGAGTAGTAGTATGAGAGATACTAGGAGTACAAGTCGAGGTAGCCACAAATTAAAGAGTAAAGAATCTGAGAGGAACCCAGGGAGTACGAGAAGGGAAGAAATGGAAGATAGAGGGAAACCGAGGCAAACGGTTGACGGAGTAAGAAGTAAGGAGGTCGAGAGAAACTCGAGAGATACACGAGATACAGAGGTGGAGAGGAAGCAAAGTGTTGACGAGGTTAGACGAGAAGAGGAGACTCAAGATTTGGATAAACAGATAGAGTTAGAAACGCTTAGAGCCAGAGAGGCTAGGATGATGGAGATGCTAAAATTGATGAATAAGTTAACATAGGAGGAGGCTATGGGAGGAGACATAGCATATGTTATATGGAACAAGATGACGGCGGTTGTATGGGGTTGTAGTGAAATTGACAGAGATACAACGGTAAAATACCTACAAAGATAACATTTAAGGATAAAAACATAATGCGTAGGCTGCTGATGTACATGATCGCCTAGACCGCGGGTCATCATCCTCCATAATAATTGACTTGCTAGACAGGAGGGGAACGGCGGATCAAAAAGGAAAAAAATATGACTGGAAAGATTGCGTGAGACTAGAAAGGCTAAGGAGACGCAATTGGGGGGGGAAACGGAGAAAAGTCACGTTTCCCAAGTTGACATAAAAAGTAAGCAACTCGACAGAAGGGACCATAGATATGTTACGCCACAGTCATTTATTGGACGCTTTTGCGCGATACCAAGCCCTTGATTTGAATTCAGCGGCTAAACGCAGATGTTCGAAATATTACAAAATTTAAAAAGTACTTTTTTCTTAATATTAATGTTAGGAATATAAAAATTAGCTGGCCGGATGGCCCATTCTGAGCAGTGAACTAATATGGTCTTAATTTTACAGACGGATAGATAATATTGAAGATAATGACAAAAGACAGTGTTGTTCACATCATCGACAGACTGTATTGAATCTAAAAGTGTCGCTATTTGAAAAAAAAAAAACACGACCTCGAGACGCAGGTGTTCAAATCTACGTAGTATGGAAGAGAAGGGATATTTGTGGTGGCTGTGTCTAAAAATAACTTTTAACGACAAAATTTTGGAGGGGAGAGAAAGGTTGGTTCAAAAATCAAGTACACTTTTGTAGAAACACAAGTAGAGACGGACAGACTAACAGATAACCATCCATACTTGACTGAAGCATGACTGAAATGACTTTAGGGTAGGAAATTTGAATTTAAAATAAACCTAGGCAGTGATTGGCCACAGACAATCTTATCATTAGCGCTCAGACGCGAAAGTGGGGCCATTCTTCAATAGTTGTTCAGTGATAGACACAGATTTTAAAGTGTGGTGATTTCCATATGAAAGAAAGTGTAAGAAGTTTAGGGACGCCATACTATAGCCAGCAGCTCAGCTGAGTTTTGCTAGCAATTCTGTGTTATTTATTCATAATCTGGTAAGATTGAAATTATTTCCTTATATATTTTGAATATTGTTTCATGTTTGAGTGATTTGATACTGCCATATCGAAATCTAGCCTTACAAACAAGTAGGGATTTGCTCTAGACCCCCCCCCCGCCCAAGTCAGGGTCTAGGGACCAACAATATACATAAACTCCAACAAGGGTTAGGCAAGACAGATCAAGTGTTGAGAATAATGAAACATATTACCTATCCTCTTTTAGGGCAGAAAACTAATAAATATTTTTCAGAATCTATAGTCTGGGAGGATCTATCTGATGTAAAACCACCATGGTAAATGTGCTGTTTGGTCAGAGAGATCTGACCTGTCTGTATGATGTGGTTGTTGTGTCAGTGTTGTGTCCAGACGTGGGTAGAGAATAGATTTTGACACATGGCCCATACTTTGATTGCAGAGCTGTGAGTTTCTGTTGTCAACAAAGCAGTGTCTATTCAGTTGGTGACTTTACTCGAGTGTATCTGTGCAGTACTTGTGACAGAGACCACCATTATTGCCCGCCAGCACGGAGAGGTGGGACCACCTGATTTCAGCACCAGAGCTACAACTACAAGATGAGTGAGCCTCTGGTCTGCTGGACATTCACCAACGCTTTGTAGTTACTAATATCCCCATAAAAATTCCCACCATTTTCTGGACACTGTGTAGTCAATATAGACAGGTGTGATGAGGCCACCCCAACAGCACAAACATTAACTATCCTCCCAAGTAGATGACTACTAGAACATTTTAATAAAACTAACTAGTATAGTACATATATATGTACACTATTGCATTTATGATATAATATTCCATGCATTTCTTTCATAATCTCTAAATCCTTTTAAGTTCTGGTCAATCTAAAAAATTGATCCAGAACAAAATAAATGTAATATAATTCTATCAAAAAATTTTACACACGTGAGTTAGTTCAGTGTATTTTAACATTTATTAATATTATTAGTCTTGTTAAACATCTGTGGGTATATCTATAACCTATTACACCACACTACATATCATAACCCTAGACACTTTACGTAGCCACATTCATTAAAAAAAATTAAGTGTGAGGTCGTAGTGGTAGCAAGAAAGGCCTTCTGACAATTCACAACTACATTTTATCTCAGGAGCCTTCACAGCTGGCCTCATACAATTACATTTAGTAATATCACCATCATACAATACCATCAACACCACTACATACATTGGGGTCTTGTCCAGGGATAATTAGCCCAACAGTAATATTAGGATCTCCTGGTGGGAGAAATAAAAGTAGGGAAATAAATTGTAAAATTCCCTTTAAAATTAAAAGTGTCCCTGCAGATAAAAGTTGGTGAATCTTCACAGCCAGTAATAATTAATTAGTTAACTGGTTAGTTAGAATTAGTTAGACTATAGTCATAAGAAGTACTTAGTGTATTTACTGGTTAGAGATTTATCTTGTATATTATTATATTGTCTAAAAAGTATGGCGGAGCTGGCAAAATTTAGATCAGCTGCTGTGCTCACCGCGAAGGAGATGGGAATGGATGGTCAAATTTTAATTCAATATGTAACGGCTGAATGTGATAAATATATTGAACGGGAAGAAATGAGATTAGAAAAAGAGGCTGAAAGAAAATTGGAGTCTGACAGGTTGGTTGAAGAGAAGAAGTTAGAGGCTGAGACTAAGAGGCTGCAAATTGAGGCAGAAGAAAAACGACAGCAAAGGGAGGCAGAAGATAAAAAGGCCGAAAGGGAGGCAGAAGATAGAAGGTTGCAAAGGGAGCACGAATTACGACTAAGGGAGCTGGAATTACAAGGCCAGGCTCCTGAAAATGGTGCCAGCCCTTTTGCCTCAGATGCTACGCCTAGTCTGGGAGCCTCAAACTCAGCTATGGGGTTTCATTTAGACCATTTTGTTGAAAAAGACGATGACATAGAGGGGTACCTAGGACGTTTTGAGTTATTAGCTACTACATATGGGTTAGAGAGAGAGAGGTGGAGCTTAAAGCTATCACAGGGATTGAGAGGTACTTCTTATGAAGTATTTGCCAAAATGAACAGGGAAGACCAAGACAATTATGACATGTTAAAGCAGGCTTTGTTATTAAGGTACGAGAAGAATGGTGAATTTTATCGTAAGAAATTTAGAAATGCCAAACTGTTGTCTGGGGAGACATACCACCAATTCTCTGCTAGACTGGAAACCTATTTGGAGAAATGGACGGCTCTGGGGAAGACCCAAGATCTTAAGGAAATGATCATGATTGAGCAATTGAGAGAGTCCATGGCTCCAGACATGAGAAAATTTCTCATGGAACAAGGTGCAGAGAAGTTGGGGGAAGTTTTAAATGTTGCTGAGAGGTATCAGGCAGCCCAGGCAGAGGTAAGTGGTGCTAAAAAGAAGCACATAGACAATTTTAAAGCTCCACAGCAATTTAATAAATTTGATAATAGAGAGCAGGGAAATAAAGGTAGGACAAACTTTGAGCGGCCAAGAAATGACTATCGCGACAGAAACTCACAGTTCAATGACCAAAAGTTCAATGAAAGAAAACCGTTGAACCAAGGGAAAAGATGGTGTAAATAGTGCAAGAAGGATAACCATAACACCGAATTTTGTAGAAGGAAACCTTCAAACATTGCTGCAATGAAGTCGGGGACGCAAAGATTAAAGGTTAATCCTAATGGACAACAGGAACCTTATCACCCCCCAGTTTGTGAGGATGTTATTTGTAATGGGGTCACCATAAGGTGCCTTTATGATACAGGTTTGGATTATGATTCAGTTGTGAAGTCTAGCCTAGTGGACCCAAGTCAGTATACCACAGAAACAGTGGAAATACAAGGGGCGACTAAGGACATACCACTCATGACACTTCCCATCGCAAGGATAACGGTGAAAACTCGCTATGTGGAAGGAGAAATCAGAGCAGCAGTGATAGATGAACCAATCTACCCTCTGATATTGGGGTGTAGATACGTCTTCTTGGGGAATCCAGAGAAACCTGTGATCATGGCGACAGTGCAGACCAGGTCACAGAAGAAGGAGGAAGAAGGTGAACCTATAAATGCTCATCCAGAGGAGATGAGGAAGGCGCAGGCTGAGGATAGGACACTCAAGCCCTGTTTTAAAAAATTGCCCAAATGCCACACACCTCCGAGCAAGGGGGAATATTTCATGAAGAACAAACTCTTATACAGGAAGGCCGGAACTGGAACAAATGGTCATAACCAGCTGGTTCTTCCCACTTCATATAGAGATAAAGTGATGGAACTCGGGCATGCGATTCCCTTCAGTGGTCACATGGGGATCAGCGCCACAGGACAGCGTATAGCTTGTCATTACTTCTGGCCAGGGATAACGGAGGATATAAAAAGATATGTCAAATCCTGCCCAGAATGTCAAAGGGTAGCTCCAAAGCACTGGACTGCTCCTGCAACTCTAGGGGAAATGCCCATAGTGGGAACACCTTTTGAGAGGGTTGCAGTGGATATTGTAGGACCTCTCACTCGGACCAAGAGGAGGAACAGTTACATCCTTACTCTGGTGGACACTTGTTCTATGTGGGGAGAGGCGGTAGCCCTGCCATCAATTGATTCAAAACATGTAGCAGAGGCACTACTTACAATATTTACCCGATTAGGATTCCCGCATCAAATCTTGACGGATAATGGTTCTCAGTTCAAGGGGAAACTAACGGAAGAAGTTTTTAAACTATTTCAAGCCAGACACTTTCATTGTAGTCCGTACCATCCACAAGGGAACGGCCAGGTAGAGAGGTTCAACGGGACTCTCATTTCTATCCTGAGAAAGCTGGCACACGAAAAACCGGATCTGTGGGATCAATTCCTGCCCGCCGCATTGTTTGCGTATCGGGAGGTACCACATAGTTCAACCGGGATGGCTCCCGCAACTCTGCTATTTGGGAGGCCAATAAAAGGTCCATTAGAAGCCCTATTAAGGACCTGGACAGATGAGAAGGCGGAAGAGACTGTTACCTCATCGTATCAATACGTGAACGAACTGACCACTCGTTTGAAAGCTGGATGGAAACTGGCAAATGATAATTTGAAACAAGCCAGGAAGAAACATGCAGCATATTTTAATAGGAAGGCAAAGGACAGGGAACTGGCAGTCGGAGAGAAGGTGCTGCTTCTACTACCCGGAAGCCAGAATAAATTACAAACTGGTTGGCAAGGTCCATATACGGTTCTAGAGAAGGTGTCTAGAACAAACTATAAAATTGACAAAAAGGGGAAGGAGAAAGTTTATCATGTAAACCTGTTAAAAAAGTATCTGGACAGACCACTCCAGGAAAGCACCCCCTTATTGACCTTGGCTATTGCAACCCAGATGCAAAAAGAACCACTCACCTCACATGAATACCCATTACATCCTTGTGAAACCGCAGCACAGGTAAAAGTCAGTAAGCACCTGACTAAAAAACCAGAGGGAGAGAGTTCAACAAGTTCTGGAGGAACATACAGATGTATTAACAGATAAACCAGGCCATACAAATTTGCTACAGTATGACATGAAACTGGTAGACTCAAACCCAATCTGTATGAGAGCCTATTCTATTCCGTTCGCGAAGGAGAAGGCATTGAAGGAAGAAATAGAGTATTTGTTGAAGGAGGGGATTATTTCGCACAGTGAATCATCTTTTAGTTCTAGTGTCGTTTTGTTGAGAAAACCGTCTGGGGAACACAGACTGTGCATAGATTACAGGAAACTGAATGCTGTCACAGAAGGACAAGTGGATCCATTACCAGACACAAAACAGTTATTTGCCAGACTGAACAAGGCAAAATACTTTTCAAAGGTGGATCTTAGTAAAGGCTATTACCAGATCCCAGTGAAGCCTGAAGTGAGACCTTATTTGGCTTTTAGCACTTCGGATGGACATTATGAATTCAATATGCTACCATTCGGACTGAAAAATGCTCCGAGTGTGTTTTCAAGGATGATGCGCAAATTGTTGGATCCCCTGAATAACCCATGTATCACGAATTTCATGGATGATATTCTCGTCGCCACAGAGACATTTGAAGAACACATTGAAGCTCTGGAGATGTTGTTTGATAGACTTCGGGAAGCGAACTTAACTGCTAGGCCAACAAAATGTTGTATTGGATGCAAAGAGTTGGAATTCTTGGGATACACTGTATATCAGGGTAATATGACCCCTGATCCTAAGAACTTGGAAAAACTGCAGAGAGCACCTAGGCCGCAAACAAAAAAGGACGTGCGATCATTTGTGTCGTTATGCGGATTTTATCAGAAATACATCAAGAATTTTAACGCTATTTGTGCTCCTCTGACTGATCTGACTCGCAAGGGACTTCCAGATAAAATTATTTGGACTGCACAATGTGAACTAGCGTTCCAAGAGTTAAAGGAAAAACTCACTAGCAAGCCTATTCTCAAACTGCAAAATTAGAGTAGTGGCAGACGTGAGGAGTAATTTTACCTATGTGTATCGCTGGTTTTGGAATTTGCCATAGGCATGTTTTCAAGTGGGGAGATGTGTAGTGAAATTGACAGAGATACAACGGTAAAATACCTCCAAAGATAACATTTAAGGATAAAAACATAATGCGTAGGCTGCTGATGTACATGATCGCCTAGACCGCGGGTCATCATCCTCCATAATAATTGACTTGCTAGACAGGAGGGGAACGGCGGATCAAAAAGGAAAAAAATATGACTGGAAAGATTGCGTGAGACTAGAAAGGCTAAGGAGACGCAATTGGGGGGGAAACGGAGAAAAGTCACGTTTCCCAAGTTGACATAAAAAGTAAGCAACTCGACAGAAGGGACCATAGATATGTTACGCCACAGTCATTTATTGGACGCTTTTGCGCGATACCAAGCCCTTGATTTGAATTCAGCGGCTAAACGCAGATGTTCGAAATATTACAAAATTTAAAAAGTACTTTTTTTTCTTAATATTAATGTTAGGAATATAAAAATTAGCTGGCCGGATGGCCCATTCTGAGCAGTGAACTAATATGGTCTTAATTTTACAGACGGATAGATAATATTGAAGATAATGACAAAAGACAGTGTTGTTCACATCATCGACAGACTGTATTGAATCTAAAAGTGTCGCTATTTGAAGAAAAAAAAAAACACGACCTCGAGACGCAGGTGTTCAAATCTACGTAGTATGGAAGAGAAGGGATATTTGTGGTGGCTGTGTCTAAAAATAACTTTTAACGACAAAATTTTGGAGGGGAGAGAAAGGTTGGTTCAAAAATCAAGTACAGTTTTGTAGAAACACAAGTAGAGACGGACAGACTAACAGATAACCATCCATACTTGACTGAAGCATGACTGAAATGACTTTAGGGTAGGAAATTTGAATTTAAAATAAACCTAGGCAGTGATTGGCCACAGACAATTATATCATTAGCGCTCAGACGCGAAAGTGGGGCCATTCTTCAATAGTTGTTCAGTGATAGACACAGATTTTAAAGTGTGGTGATTTCCATATGAAAGAAAGTGTAAGAAGTTTAGGGACGCCATACTATAGTGTTACGTGCAGTCTTTGATATCTTACAATATTATACATAGGTAATTTTTTGTGCTTAAGGGAAAGTCATTATTGAGTTACTTCCCTTGAAAGTTGTGCCATCTCTTCGATCAAACTCCGCGGATAAATCCATTTTTCTGCGATTTATTCGTTGTTTGGGTAATAATAGATTGTTCTTGCTTCAGAATATCTATGGCCTGAATTTATGTGTATTGTTTGTCTGAGTAGGACGAGTCTGTCTTATATCTGTATATCTTTACATATCTAAGTCGAACTATATGTTCTGTTGTCTCTAGAGAGGTCAAAGGCTATTCGGCGGATGTGTCGCTAGAGTGTGGTGTGATTTGGCTTCGTCCTGATAGGGACTGTGTGTTTTCCTATGTCGGCCTGTCGCCGGGAAAAAGTGATCTCAGTATTTGTGGGGAAAGTGATAGTCGTCTAAACCTATCGTGTATGCTTTACCCCAGTGTTTATTCATATTGCCAAGGAATGGCAGTTTCATATTTCCTCTCCCAAGGTAATCAAAGACACTCTTATGAACTCTCGATCGAAGCCACCATTTTCGATAGTTACGATTTGAATGTCTAAGAGAATATATTTGACTCGATGAAAACGACTTCGATTCCTAGCAGCACTATATTCTGTAGAATGCAGTCAATTGTTCATGATCAAATCTACAGAGCAATGCAATGTTTTATGAATGACTAACTTTAGGACAGATTCATTATCTGCATCCAAACGTGAGTGACAGTTCACGAGTGAAGCCATCTTGGAACCAAAACATGTAGCGACTTTCAAGAAGAGAAAGGGGATGCCCGTATTATCGCTTGTTTAGTCCAGAGATCACTGCTACACATGAGAACCCGTTATTAGCGGTTCAATATTATTATATGAAAAAAATATGTGCTGAACATTATGTGGGAGAATCGTCGCTAAACGAGATTAGGTTTAGAAGCCATCTGAAATATTGTTTATAAGCTGACGTGCTCAGTCAGTGAAGTCAGATGATTTATATGTATGGGCGATGCTGAGGGCTTGGCTACTGACAGTCCATTATAATATTAATCTACATGAGTGCCCATGTAACATAACATTGCAAGACCATTTATCCACTGTACTATGATGTATTATGCCAACCTGTGATTTGTCACTATCTGTGCTGTCGAGTGTGTGTACGTCCAATTAAACTTTAGAAAAGGTACACAGTCGTTGGTGTCGATGACTTCCAGTCATACATGAGTGTGAGAAAAGAACATTTGTCAACAACACGAACCCTTATCATCATTCGCACATTGTACACTCAATCCATGTCTACACACCACTGCGTAGGTCAAGTTGACATTCCATACACTACAGTGGAGCAAACAACACCATAGAGATCTTATCAACTGATGATGATGATGATGTCTGCTTCCATCCACTTATATCTATCTTTTGGTGGATATCATTAACGGGAATAAAAATCCAACATTATCAACCTTATCATATAGCCAGCAGCTCAGCTGAGTTTTGCTAGCAATTCTGTGTTATTTATTCATAATCTGGTAAGATTGAAATTATTTCCTTATATATTTTGAATATTGTTTCATGTTTGAGTGATTTGATACTGCCATATCGAAATCTAGCCTTACAAACAAGTAGGGATTTGCTCTAGACCCCCCGCCCAAGTCAGGGTCTAGGGACCAACAATATACATAAACTCCAACAAGGGTTAGGCAAGACAGATCAAGTGTTGAGAATAATGAAACATATTACCTATCCTCTTTTAGGGCAGAAAACTAATAAATATTTTTCAGAATCTATAGTCTGGGAGGATCTATCTGATGTAAAACCACCATGGTAAATGTGCTGTTTGGTCAGAGAGATCTGACCTGTCTGTATGATGTGGTTGTTGTGTCAGTGTTGTGTCCAGACGTGGGTAGAGAATAGATTTTGACACATGGCCCATACTTTGATTGCAGAGCTGTGAGTTTCTGTTGTCAACAAAGCAGTGTCTATTCAGTTGGTGACTTTACTCGAGTGTATCTGTGCAGTACTTGTGACAGAGACCACCATTATTGCCCGCCAGCACGGAGAGGTGGGACCACCTGATTTCAGCACCAGAGCTACAACTACAAGATGAGTGAGCCTCTGGTCTGCTGGACATTCACCAACGCTTTGTAGTTACTAATATCCCCATAAAAATTCCCACCATTTTTCTGGACACTGTGTAGTCAATATAGACAGGTGTGATGAGGCCACCCCAACAGCACAAACATTAACTATCCTCCCAAGTAGATGACTACTAGAACATTTTAATAAAACTAACTAGTATAGTACATATATATGTACACTATTGCATTTATGATATAATATTCCATGCATTTCTTTCATAATCTCTAAATCCTTTTAAGTTCTGGTCAACCTAAAAAATTGATCCAGAACAAAATAAATGTAATATAATTCTATCAAAAAATTTTACACACGTGAGTTAGTTCAGTGTATTTTAACATTTATTAATATTATTAGTCTTGTTAAACATCTGTGGGTATATCTATAACCTATTACACCACACTACACAATACCATCAACACCACTACAGGGGTTTTCTGGGAGAAATATGGAGAAATAAGGGAAAATGAGATTTTGGGAAGCCGTGGAGCAGGACGGCAGAAAGATGGAGAGATATGAAGTATTATGGAGTAATATGGAGACTGAGATGTTGAAGCCGTAGAGGAGGACGGCAGAGATATTAAGAATAAGGAGATAAATGACAATGGGGTTATTGGGAGGCCGTAGAGGAGGACGGCAGTGATGGTGAGAGGTGTTGGGAGATGGACGGAGTTGTGGTTGAGAAATTGGACAGCACAGTTCCAGAGAGGGAACGAGAGTAGCGGTTATGAGGGAGAGGAGAGAAGTAGAAATTGCAGCGGGAGTCTAGTTGTTTGGAAACTAGATGCAATCGTTCTACACTGAACATAAAGTAAGCTGAGTAGGTCCGAACGATGGACTACTGCAGTGGTGGAAGAGAAGAGGAAAGAGGCAGGGAAGCCATAGATTAAGGGAGAGAGACGTAGATGGGAGGAATTGAGAAGTCACAGAGAGGAGACGAAAAGGAATTACGAGACAACTAAAGGAGTATTGGAGAAACTATAGAGAACATGGCGGTAGATGAGGGCCATAGGGAAATGGCGAAGATATAGAGAAAATTGGATAACTAGAAGTGATAATCTAGAGGGAGCTGACAACGGAGTTGAGGCGGATGCAGATTTTTGTTTTTCGGCAGTTGCCAGAGTCTGGTGAAGACTTTGTGGGAAGTGAGGCTTCTCCAAGTTATAAGAAATGGAGAGTTATAGGGAGACAATAAGGAAGAATAATGAGAGATAGAAAAACTAAGGAAATGAGAATAGAGGAGATGAGTAATTATGTTGAGGAAACAGTACACATTGTATATGGTTACGGGTTTCTTTTAACCACAAGGGAAGATGGAAATGAAATGTAGATAACGTAGGAAAGATATGCAACTAAGTAGAACGATTAATGAGATAGGCAGAAATTCAAGATAATTCGCGTAGGCGGGATAATAAACTTGGGAGTAGAGATAAAAGGGATGGTAAATGGCTAATGAAGTTAGAAAGGTCTAGTAAGAGTCGTAAAGGAGCAAACGACAAGGTGTACTATGAAATGAGTTCCATTATGTACAAGTTGTAACATGAAAAGAGTTGTATTCAGTAAAATGTATAATATGAAAACAATTCCATGATGGAAAATGTATACTATGAAATGGAAAATGTAGACAGGAAGATGAGTGAGGTTGATTAGAAGTGGAGAATGGTGGGTCTCATTGGGACAGATGTTGAGGAAGAAAGGGATGGAATTGGTAGTAGAAGAGGGAAGGAAGAGAGTGAGTGGAGATTTTTCGGGAAATTTTCTCTGTGAGAGAAATTTTTTTTTTAAGGGGGGAGATGTGTGAACGGTGGTTTAGTTTTGATAGAGAGAAAGAATGTAGAAAAAATGGTATGGATGGGTTTGGTTGCAGATTATTTGTCGTTAATGAAGGGAGATAAGATGTGTAAGATTAGGCTTTGTCTTAAGGGAAGTAACTTAGAATTAAGTCCATTACAGGTTTGAGTGAGTGAAAAAAAAAAGTATGCACGAGAAAGTCGAGATGCGTAAACACATGTTAGGCGTGAACGAAGAATGTTGAAACGGGGTTTTGACAGAGTCTGGTTTGAGACGCGCTAAGTGTAGGCAGGGAAAGGTGTTGCTCTCAAGTGTGTAGTTAGATATTGAACGTGCTCAGCGTAAGATTTGATATTGTTGTATAAGATATATTCAGAGCACCAAAGTGTTTGTGTAAGAAAAAGTGTATTTCAAATGAAGAAACAAAACCAGGTACGTTTTGACATTTTGATTGATAACTAGCGTATGTAGCTCAGCAGACCAGGTCTGAGCAGAGGACAGTAAACAGATGAAATCTTGCTAAAAGTGACAGCCCTGGCGGTTAAGGCCAGTTTCTCGTATAGAGATATAACAAGAAACATGGGAAAAGAAACATTTAACAGAAGAACGACAGGAAGTTCTGTCTGAATAAATATATGACATGTTCTATAGCTGGGACAAGTAATAGTAAGAAGACAAGCAAATGTATGTGAAAAATGGATACTGAGATTGTTTGAAACTGAAGATTGTATTTTGCAAGACTGCCAACCTTGAAGAGAAAGGTTGGGCATACCATTTTTACTCAGTTATCAACGTATGTTAATAAAGTTCTACCATTGATATTTTCACTGCTGTTTTGAGTGGAATCGATTGATCAACAGTGGGTATGAAGAAAAAGTAGAGTCAGTCTGAGTGAAGGAAGTTTCTAGTATTTACTTTACAAAACACTATCTACTGAAAGGGCAGTGGTCCGAATCTTCAAAATACGATCCCCGTCGACAAAAGTGTTAGAGACTTCACCACAGTTATAGGGGAGTAAAGTGTTAGAGACTTCAGCACAGTTATAGGGGAGTAAAGTGTTAGAGACTTCATCACAGTTATAGGGGAGTAAAGTGTCAGAGACTTCATCACAGTTATAGGGGAGTAAAGTGTTAGAGACTTCATCACACTAGGTCTCAGTTATTATGAGGTGTGGTGACCAGTTCCTTTCCTCGCTGGCTTTAACTTCTCTAACTCAATATCAGAATCAAGTACCCATATACAGCTGGGTAGACTGGACTGTCACACAACATATCCTCCAGAGGTACGTGCTCTATCCACTCTGCAATTCTGCGTTCGTCTATAAACTAACTAAAAGAAATAACGTTTGCATAATGAAATGCTCACCCGTGTGTTACCGGGGCCCGAAAGGGGAGCAAAGAATAGTAACACTGTCCCCTACCAAGCATGTCGTAAAAAGCGACTAAGGAAGGTTGGGCATGGAGCTGGTTACCCCATCCCGTAAGAAACTTTTTACCACAAAAACTTCAACAAACATGGACAAGTCAAATAAAGAATATAAATCAACTCAGCCGCCCAAGACAGAAGAAGGTCCTCTGGAAAGCAGGCGCATGAAGCAACCTAGAGAAAACCGAAATAAGTCTGGGTTGCCGACTAACCTTTTTTCGTCTAGGAAAATCTCCAGGATTGGCACCTGGAATGTTCGCACTCTGTGTGAACACGGGAAAACTGCACGGGTAGCAGCAGAAATAACTAATTACAGGATTGATATCCTGGGTCTCTGCGAGACATGGTGGAAAGGCATAGAGAAGAGGAGATTGATCACAGAAGAAACGATGTTGTTTTCAGGTCATGAGGAGGAAAGAGCCCACCACAGTGAAGGGGTGGCTTTAATGCTGTCCAAGGAAGCAAAGAAGGCACTTATAGAATGGGAAGCAATGGGACCCCGAATTATAACAGCAAGGTTTAAATCAGCCAAAAAATAAAGTAAATATAAACATCATCCAGTGTTATGCCCCAACAAACGATAAAGACGAATCTGCGAGATAAGACTTTTACACCAGAATAAAAATTTCTTGGACAATAAGAAAAGAAAGGACATCACAATTTTGATGGGGGACCTAAATGCGAAAATAGGAACAGACAACACTGGCTTTGAAGAAATCATGAGAAAACATGGATTATGTATGATGAACGAGAATGGGGAACTATTAGCAAACTTCTGTGCTTCAAATCAACTAGCTACAGGAGGAAGCAGATTTCCACATAAGGGAATACATAAAGCAACATGGATATCACCAGACCACAGAACTGAGAATCAGATTGATCACATATGCATAAGTAAGAAGTTTATGTCATCATTGCATGATGTGAAAGTATGTAGAGGAGCAGATGTGGTATCAGACCATCATCTTCTGTTGGCTAAAACAAAATTAAAACTCAAGAAATTTTCAACAGCATATAGCTATAGACAACAGTATAATGTTGGATATCTAAGAAATCAGGAAATAAGAGAAAAATTTTCAATCACAGTATCCAACAAATACCAAGTACTCCAACAACTAGAAGATGAAACAGATACGGAAGACCATTGGCAACAAGTAAAAAATATATGGAACGAGACATGTGAAGAAGTACTGAGAAGAAGAGAACATCAGCACAAAGCATGGATAACAACAGAAACATTAGTAAGATAGAAGACAGGAAAAACAAGAAAGCAGATTTAAACAGAAGCAAAACCAGAAGCTCCAAAGCCAAGGCTCATGAAGTGTACATAGAAGCAAACAAAGAAGTAAGAAGAAACATCAAAAGAGACAAGATGAAATATATTGATGATTTGGCAAGGGAAGCAGATGAAGCTGCAGCCAAAGGAAGTATGAGTGAACCTGTACAACAACACAAAGAAGCTAACAGGGAAATATAAGCAAGCAAATGACCTCATAAAAGATAAGAATGGAAAATTGCTTAGTGAAATACAAGAACAAATGAAGAGATGGACAGAACATTTTGAGGAACTTCTCAATAGACCATCTCCAACTAATCCCCCAGACATCCAGCCAACAGAAAAGGAGCTACAAATCAGCTGTGAACGACCAAGTAGAGAAGAAATAAAGAAAGCCATAAAGCTTGTGAAAGATGGAAAAGCAGCTGGTACATGTTGCATTCCAGCAGAGGCCATCAAAACAGACATTGATACCTCTACAGAGATATTATACAAACTACTTGGCAAAGTCTGGGAGAGAGAGGAAATACCAGCAGAATGGAAGGAAGGTTATCTGTTCAAGTTGCCTAAGAAGGGAAATTTACAAGAGTGCACACATTATAGAGGAATAATGTTACTATCAGTGCCAGGAAAAGTATTAAACAGAATCATCCTTGAGAGATTAAAAGAGTCCATAGACAAGTAACTGAGAGATGAACAAGCAATTTTTCGACAAAACAGATCCTGTACAGACCAGATAGCCACATTGAGAATAATAGTTTAACAAAGTCTGGAATGGAATTCACCACTATACATCGGATTCGTGGACTATGAAAAGGCATTTGACAGTGTAGACAGAGAATCGCTTTGGAAATTGATGAGGCATTATGGAGTTCCCATGAAGATCATTAACTTAATAAAGAAGACCTATGAAGACATGACATGCAGAGTTCTTCATGAAGGTCAACTTACAGAACCGTTTAGGATTAGAACGGGAGTGAGACAGGGATGCCTCTTGTTCCATTTCTTTTCTTACTAGCAATAGATTGGGTTATGAAAACATCGACATCACACAACAGAAATGGAATCCAGTGGAATCTGACTAAACGATGATCTGGATTTTGTAGATGACTTGGCTCTTCTGTCCCATAACCATAATCAGATGCAAGAGAAAATGAAAACTCTCGATGCAAGGTCACAACAAGTGGGCCTGAAAATACACAGGGAAAAGACAAAGATTATGAGAATAAATGCAACCAATTATAACGAGGCTGAACTTGAAGAAACACCATTAAAAGATGTAGAATCGTACACATATCTTAGAAGTAATATAGACAAAATTGGAGGGATAGACACTGATATCAAAATAAGAATACAAAAAGCAAGAGGAGCTTTCATTGCATTGGGAAACATATGGAGAACAAGAGAAATCAAGTCCAACACAAAAATAAGAATCTTCAACTCAAATGTGAAGTCAGTCCTATTGTATGGCTCTGAGACATGGAGAACAACAAAAACAACAACTAAAAAGCTACAGACTTTTATAAACGGGTGCTTGTGTAGAATAGAAGGACTGAAATGGTATGACAAAGTCACAAATGTGGAATTGATGACAAGAATCAGACAAGTGCCAGTGGAACAAGAGTTGAGAAGAAGACGCTGGCGATGGATAGGACACACATTGAGCAAACCTGTTGATAGCATTACAAGGCAGTCCTTGTTCTGGAATCCACAGGGAAAGAGAACGAACGAACGAACTTTATTTTCAAAGGGTTTAGAATTGGGCACGCAGGCCCGTCTAACATTCTGTCCTTCCTTTCTCTCATCTTCCATACTGAATCCATTTATTCTCACATGTATCCTAAATATTACTTAAATAATAAAATACAACAAAATAAAATAAAATCCCAACATTGTAACAGTACAATAACAGTTACACAGATTTACAGTACCTTATCATAATTAATATTAAACAGGACAAAATTATCTTTAAAACCTACATATGATGTTATGTAATTATTTAAGAACATAACGAAATTAGGGTGGCATATAATCTGCACTCATGATGTATTTGAAAAGTCTGTGATTGAATGAATATGGACTAAGAGTATTTTTTAAGTCGTGTGGAAGAGTATTCCACAGATGAGCAGCAGAAAAGGCTAAACTTTTCTTGAATACGTCGAGCCTAGGCTTGGGCATGTGTAATTTATTTAAGCGTTGACTGCGTCTTCCGCTGTATTTGAAAATAGGCCACAGATACGCTGGAGCATTCCTGTGACACGATTTTGTGAATAAATTTGGCTTTGTTGAAGAGAAGGCGCTTTCTTAGTGGTAATATGTTAAGGCAGAGGTAGACCAAAAAACACATAGAGAAGAGAACTGGAAACAGAGGTGAAAATGATGAGGAACGCATGGAAAGAACTTGAGCGGATGGCACAGGACAGGAAGACTTGGCATGTGTTTGTTAAAGGCCTATGCTCCTTGGGGAGCTAAAGGGTATTGATTGATTGAACGTAATGCTGTCCTGCCATTGTGACAAGGTGGTTTTGAGTATGTCTCATGGAAGACAGTTCTGAGCGAGATGCGAGTGGATAGAAATAGTCACGATTGTGAATAGAGAGTGAAGTATCACAGTCAGGGCAGAATAAAGATATGCATATGTATTAAATCACTTCTCCCTTGCCACTCTTGCAACACGTGTTAAAATTTCATAGGACACTCTTCTTTCCCGAAATATTAAATGTTACAGTAAGGACATGACATGTCAACATTCAAGTGACAGGTGAAATAGGAAGTAAATTCTGACCACTTAAAACTTATATGTATTTATTAATGTAAATCCACTATTTATACAGAACTCACTAGATACCACCAGCAAAATTAACAACAAAAAATAAGAGTAATAAGTAATCTAACTAAACAACAAACTGACCTCCCGATTAAAACTAGCAGCAAGCTGTCCACAGTTCTTGGTAGAAGGACGACAACTTCTGTTAAGTTAACTAACTCCAGAGAGACATACAAATCTTTAGTTGGTAATGACCAAACTAAATATCCCTGAGTCTTTCTGAGTAATACCTGTCGTTGTTTGAGCTAAGTAATTTCAAGACTAGAAAATGTTCTTCCTTCACTGCTGTAGAATGTATTACTCTGTGGATATCTTAAAAGAAAATAGGGGGCATCTATATGGAGAGATTCGGTGATTTACTGCTCTCAACTTTCGAGATATCTGCAGCCAAGTATTTATGATGCTAAGTGCATTTGGATAAAATAATCCGGCAAACGAGGGCTTATATTGTGAATTACGAACTTCAGGAATGCATTAATCCAACTAATAAATCGAGGAAACCAGTCTGAGATCACTGTATGAAAACGTGGGATGGGTCAAAGTGTGACGTGCAACACGTATGCTGTGATCTCTAATAGTAGGTACTTCAAGGGACAATGGTCATGGACTCTAAAATCATGGGATCATGAGCAGGAATATGTATCTATACCAAGCTGTGGATCCAGAAAAGGGATCCAGAAAATAGGATCCAAAACTGGGATCCAATCAAACTAGGATCCAACAATACTGGGATCTAAGAAAACTGAAATTCAATAAAACTGGGATCCAATAAAAAGCTATTACGGCGGCTTACCGTTGTTCAGGATGATTCCCTAGAATATTCTGTGCAGTTTTACCCTATTAGTAACACATAGAGGTTTATTTTATTTACACCCTGCTATACAGACAATACCACCAATAACAACAACTCTATTTTCCCTCACACACCCAGTGCGCTAGATTTGGCGCGCACTGGTCATACACTCCACCCTTTATCGATTAAATTCCTTCAGTAGGTTGCGTGAACAGTGTAAACACAACGCCGAACTCTGCAAGCTTTGCCATCGTGTCTTGACCCACGAGGAGGGTCACGAAAAGTAAATATGAACATGTATTATTTTGTTGTTCCTGTCCGCTTTCCGACACTGTATGAGTGCGGTCATCTAGATGGCCAGAACGAACCTAGGACAATATTATACATTCACAGAGGGGTTACCTCTGTCGATTCTTCTTCTTCTTTCTTTGATCCATAACCACCAACCGTCAAAGCAGTCAGCGGCCATCACGCCTGGTGGAGTCTTGTAGGGCAGCAACAAATTGATTCCACTTTGCTCGGTCGGCGGCCATCCTTCGTACAGTGCCCCAACTGTGGTTCATTCTTTGCATCTCACTTCCACAGTTCTCCGCCAAGTTGTTTTTGGTCGGCCTCTCTTTCGCTTTCCCTCGGGGGTCCATAGCATAGCTAATCTTGTGATGGTATCAGGGTCCCTTCTGAGGATGTGGCCAACCCAACTCCAGCGTCTGCCAGCTATGATGGTGTGCATGTCCTCCTGGTTACTCCGAATAAGTAGTTCTTGGTCACTGATGGTGTTTGGCCAAAAGATTCGGAGACTTTTCCTTAGGCAGATTGTGTAGAAGGAGGACAGTTTCGACATTTCCGTGGATGGGAATCTATAAAACAGTTACTTAGCATTCACTGGAAACAATGCAGGGTGTTCCTCAATTTTAGAGTTACCCAAAAATGCATAAATAATAACAAACGCCTTCAAAGTTTACAACATGAAACTGGCTGATACAATAATCATTAAAAGTAATAATCACACATCATTTATAAAATGTACTAGTAGTCGACACATTGGTAGCCACTTGAAGTAATAAATATAAACAAACCCACACACCGTCCTTGAAAAACGAAATAGCTTAACACCTCAGTGACTTTGGTTGGTGGCAAACTTAATAATATTAAATTTCCCCTTCACGGAAAATTAACTTTAAAAAAACAATTAACTTTAAGAAAATTTAGCTATGGTTATTTATAAGATTAACAAAACTATGGGATGCTATTTTCTACCTAAGTGCGCTTACCAATATGTCAAGATTAAGTTCTTAGAACAATGCATCTGGTATTAGGCTACTGCACAAATTCCATTCAGAAAGTTAGAGTTTGCTCTGGCGACAACAAACCCTGTGTACTCTGCGTCTAGTTTATATAGCAGGCTTCCCCTACAAATCGCGTCATTATTTGTGACCCACTGCACTTGGCGCGGCGATTTCTGACAGAAGACAAAGGCGTAAGTGACCCGATAGTTTTCTTCCCTGCTACTCGAGATGAAAGTGATTATATAAAACAAGGGAACAATGAAGAAGCGGAGGCACTTCCGCTGACATCCGAACTCAAAGTATTTACAGGACGAGAAGAGTTCGATCACTTGAGAGGCAAGGCAAGGTTCGTGTCCGCTTTCCCTAACTCAAAAGACACGTAGATTTTTTTCCGCTACCAGAAAGAAAGAGAATTAAAGACTTCTCAAAATACCCGACGTGAAACATGTGCTAGAAGGTGGGATTCCGCCTGTCTAGATTAAGAATGACACTGCTACATCAGAAACTATGCACACGGGTGCTATTATGAAGAAAATTGGAGGAGATAAAATCAAAGCTAAGAGCGAGGCGATCCTACCAGCTAGAAGTGACAGAAATTCTCATTCATTTTCTTCTTAATGTATTAGCAAGTACAGTAGAACTCCATTTATCCGAACCCCATGGGACCGAGCATCGTTCGGATAATCAAATGTTCGGATAATTGGATTACATAATGTATCGAGTACATGTACACATATTTCTAAAAATAATTAACCATCACAAGGAAAATACACTATAAAACATATTTACTTGTACTGTAATAATAATACCCACACTGTATTAGATCACTGTATCACCAAAATCTTTTATTACACTGCAGTGCATGTACTACTTGTATTAATTATTTTTGTTAAGAAAGAGAAATGTTTTCAAAATAACATTACAAACGATTCAAAACCAGGCGCAACTTACGTATATATGTACTTGCACAGATGTAGCCCACTATTTAAAATAATGAGGAATCCTCTTTTGCACCAAACTGGATAGTCTCCTTTTGGCTGCTAAGTCCCGCATTCTCTTCAACAGCAGAAGCTGTGTAGGACAGCTGTCATCTTCTTGCTCGTACCAAGCCATCGCAGTTTCTAGTGCTATAAAGGCCTCTTCAGGACTTGGTCGACGTTTTGGTTTTTCTTCATAATCTACAAGTACATCATGTACTTCTGAGGAGTCTTCATCATCGGTCACTACATGTATTTGGTTTTCTTCTTGCACAAAAGACAAAATTTCTTCATCGTTCAAAAACTGAAAACCAGAATCATTATCATCTTCTAGCCACATATGTGTGCATCATCTTTGTCACAGTCCGAAAATCCGGGCATTGCTTGAAACAGTTCCACAACTTCATTTATACAATCATCATTTGTGTCCACTGCAGTAGTTTCATTTCCTCCTTTTTTCCCAAGCAATCTACTCCAAGCCTTGTTGAGATTATCTTGTGACAGGGTGGTCCAAGCATCAGCTAACATATAGCAGCAGTCTTTGATATTAAGCTTTTTGGAAAACGCCACCACACTTTCTTCATCTTCAGCCAACAATAAACGACGCAGGACTTCCTTCTTGTACATCTTTTTAAGCTTTGCTATAACACCCTGATCCATTGGTTGAATCAGTGCTGTTACATTGGGAGGCAGAAAAATTACTTTAAAATTTGCATCAACTGCATTCAATGTATCCTTCTCTGGATGAGATGGTGCATTGTCCAGTAGAAGAATTACTTTTCCAGTTTTCTTTTCTTGTTCTCTCAACCTCTTCACATTTGGGATGAACTGATTTGTATACCAATCAAGAAATATTTCACTATTCATCCAAGCACTCTTCTGTGCTTTGTAACACAATGGGAGACATGTCACATTCTTTAAACAACGTGGTTTTTTGGCTTTGCCGATCATTAGCACCGGTAAACGATGACTTCCACTGGCATTAGCGGCTACCAAAATTGTTACTCTCTCTTTGCACTTTTTAAACCCAGGGGCAGCTGCTTCGCGCTGAGATGTAAGTGATTTTTGAGGCAATGATTTCCAGTATAAGCCAGTCTCATCGGCATTATACACATCATCGAGTGAATAACCTTCTTCTTCCAAAAAAGCCAAGAATGTTTCTTTAAAATTTTTAGCGGCAGTTGCATCGCTAGATAAAGATTCCCCTTGAATCTCCAATTCTCGTATGCCATGACGAGATTTAAAGTTTCTTAACCATCCCTGGCTAGCCTTAAAGTCAGGAGGACCGTCAAGTTGATTGTTGAACTGAAGTGCCTTTTCACACAACAGAGAACCAGAGATAGGTTCCCCTTTGCTTCTTCTTTGCACAAACCATATATACAAAGCCTCTTTCACATCTTTCGCATTTCTCATGGTTTTACGTTTCTTCGACCAATTTTCACTATCAAATTTCGATGCAAAACTCATAATTTTATCCTTGTTACTTTTGATGTCAGAGACGGTAGCTTTCCCAACATTGAAAATCCTCGCAAGTGAAGAAACAGTTTCACCTTGTCCTAGTCTCTTGATAATTTTCTGTTTTCGTTTCAATTGACAAAACATTGCGGTTCCTTTTATATGCTTTAGGCCTACTGGAAGATGCCATATCGCACAGAGAAATACTTGTACACCAAAATTATTCTGCTGTAGTAGCAGACACAATTATTTTAAGTTGAACTGTCTGTTTAGCCAGTGTTCTACCTAGAACGCACACGTACACTGGATTGATAAACCAGATATTAACTGACTTTATGATCTAACTGACTTCCTGTACGTAAGCGACCGACCATTAGCCATCCCATTCTCTACAAATTGGTCGCACACATTTGAAGTTTGCCGCATCAAAAGATTCAAAATTTTAGTCTAACGTGACTGTGGCATCTGATTTTTTTTTTCTGGAAAAAGTGTTCGGATAATTGGATGTTCGGATAATTGGGGTTCGGATAAATGGAGTTCTACTGTATTACATTCCATTTTTAATTATGTGCCCCGTGTCTATGGGGTCTATGATGAGACAAAAATTGATAGACATCCAGACAGATAGATAGATAGATAGATAGATAGATAGATAGATAGATAGATAGATAGATAGATAGATAGATAGATAGATAGATAGATAGATAGATAGATAGATAGATAGATAGATAGATAGATAGATAGATAGATAGATAGATAGATAGATAGATAGATAGATAGATAGATAGATAGATAGATAGATAGACACCGACAGACAGACAGACAGACAGACAGACAGGTAGGTAGGTAGGTAGGTAGGTAGGTAGGTAGGTAGGTAGGTAGGTAGGTAGGTAGGTAGGTAGGTAGGTAGGTAGGTAGGTAGGTAGGTAGGTAGGTAGATAGATAGATAGATAGATAGATAGATAGATAGATAGATAGATAGATAGATAGATAGATAGATAGATAGATAGATAGATAGATAGATAGATAGATAGATAGATAGATAGATAGATAGATAGATAGATTCTTCAACCTGTAGCACACTCACCGCCAATACAAGCTTTTCGTCGACAGCAACACTGATCCAAGTATATAAAGCCAGAGATAGAAGGTTAGTCCTGTTGTACAACACGGAATTCAAGCCGTCAATGTTTTGACGTTTTAGTCTGGGACCGAACACCCGAAACCTGGAGACAGTTTATATAACAAGGCGACTGATTGGTGGTTTCATCTGTTTATTTGCAAGAGACAGCTTTTGATTCCCTAAGAGATAAGAGCGTTTGCCTCTCGTGACAAAGTTACTGAGTAACAGGTTCCAATCCCGCTAGTGGCACATCATCATCATCATTATTACCATAATTATTGTTGTGTTATGAATTAAGATGTTTGAATGTGTTCAGCTGTAGATTTAGCTTGGCCAAATAAAAGTCTAAAAGGCACAACGCCAACAGTGCAACTTCAACTTCCAAATAAACGAATCACTCCCTTGATGACATAGACTGTAACTTTAATTTTTATAAATTACTGGACAAAAGTTAAGGGCCGCTATTCAGTTTAGACAAGGTTTATATAATTGATTGGCAAACTGTAAAGACAAGTGAAAATGTCATTAAAACTGAGCTAAGAGAAATGTGTATACATTTCTGTGTGCACTAGGTTAATTTTTTTTTAATGTCCAAAAACTGGGTCACTTTAACCCGCACGTGAAAATTGCCATTGTTGCTGCAAAAACTCGTGGTTTTTGCAACACGCCCCACTTCAAAAGGTGAAAAAGTGAGTTGAATTTGAATGCACGTGGAAAATGATCATCGGTAAAGAGTGTTCACCGTTGGTATGCAATAAATCAGTATGACAAGTGGTCGAAATGATCACTGCATTAGCCATGCCACCAAGGAGAAGTCTCAGCACTGTAGACCGTGGTCGAGCCATGGCATGGATTCAGGATGGTCAATCTGTTCGTCATGTTGCAAGACGTTTAGCAGTGTCCCACTCTACCATTCAGAGACTTCTTGAGAGATTTCAAGCTACCGGACATTTGGAAAATCGACCCTGCTCAGGAAGAATTATATAAACCTTGTCTAGACTGAATGGCGGCCCTTAACTTTTGTCCAGTAGTATATATTCAACAAAGGTCCATTATTTCCATGTGACAATCATAGATGAATTAAATAGATACTGGCCATTGTACTGGGCCTTCTAGTTTACACACATCGATCTACTAGATCAGTCTGTACGTCTGATGTCCGACACAGTCTATTAGCGTGACAATGTTAATAAATGTAAAGAAGTATCATTTCAAATATACATTCCTGTACGACACATCTCCCTGGCACTCAATCATACTGCCAACATCCTAGATAAATGATAGTAGACCAGCGGACATATACACTTGAGCATGGAGCTCATAAAAACACGTCTAATCGCATCAAGAACACATTCCAAAGTCCTCTAGCAGACGATACTCACTTCTGCCTTTCCTTGCGCCGTCTGCATGCATAAATTAGATTACGTCATAGTATACTGCGGTGTTGTTCCGTGTAATATAACTTTTTTTGAGCCCACGGCTATTCATGCAAGCAAATACGTCGTGGTGCGCAAAAGAAGATGCAACAATTACCATTATCATCATTATCTTCATCATCAGCATCATCGTTATCGTTATCATCATCATCATCACTATCATCATCATTATTATCATCCCATCATCATTGCAATCATCATTATCATCACCATCATTATTACCATCATCATTATCACCATCATCAATATCATCAACATCATCACCATCATTATCATCACCATGATCATTACTACCATCATCATCAGCAGTATATATTCCCTTGTCACTCGCTATGAAACATGAAGTATTTACTACAGAAAGTCTGTAGACAACATTTATAATCTCTTGCCGGGATAGTTTATATAACAATGTATTCTACATGTTGAGGATGCCAATTATATGCACAAGCTAATATTAGTCACCTCGACGACATCTACCCATCTGTAAATGGGTACCTGACTCGGTACGGAGTTCGGGAATGCAGTCACGAAGGGAACAGGTCACTCTAAAACTAGATCTAGTCTATGGTGAGTCACCAACACTTGACTCACCAACACTTGACTCACCAACACTTGACTCACCAACACTTGACTCACCAACACTTGACTCACCATCACTTGACTCACCAACACTTGACTCACCAACACTTGACTCACCTACGGTAGTATGTCACCGTGACTTATTATTTGCAAAATATATTATAATGTGCTTCTCACATATTTCATGAGCGCTAGTATGTGTATGTGTATGTGTCCATGTATGTGTATGTGTCCATGTATGTGTATGTGTATGTGTCCATGTATGTGTATGTGTCCATGTATGTGTATGTGTATGTGTCCATTTCTCTCTCCCTCCATCTCTCCCTTTCTCTCTTATTCTCTCTTTCTTCGTTATGTATCACTGCAAATGGCGTTAGCGATCATATCTCTCCACACCTTCCTGTCTCTACAGCTGTTTCTCGACTTTAGTATATTTCTATGACGAGATCATAAACTGTGCAGTATTTACTCACTTTCCCGTCAGTTTTGTCAGTTGTCCCACGGCAGGTAGAATTGTCCTATTCCCATAACAAGTCTTTCCTTTGTGTCCTGGTCTCCTTCAGGACATTCTCATAACTTGCTTCTGTTGTGTCCAGATCTCCTTTAGGATATTCTCATAACTTGCTTCAGTTGTGTCCAGATATCTTTCAGGACATTTTCATAACTTGCTTCAGTTGTGTCCAGGTCTCCTTCATGACATTCTCATAACTTGCTTCAGTTGTGTCCAGATCTCCTTCAGGACATTCTCATAACTTGCTTCAGTTGTGTCCAGATCTCCGTCAGGACATTTGTAGTAAGATCCCTGATACCCCGATCAAATAGATAAAATATTATCGATTATAAACCCAAATACTATAGAGATAAAATAGGGAGTTGTGCTCAACGTCTTCGCCATCGCCCGCAGTCGCGCAGGTTTTGAGACGCCCTAACGCAAAGTGAATGGTACCCTCTCTCAATATTACAAGCTTTGCATACTCCGGCCTAGAAATTAAATCTAACATTTTGACAGCGTGGCAGCTTGCCAAATGTCTTGCTTAGTTTTATGAGAGTGAGAGAAAAGGGACACCAAAGGAGTAAAAAAAAAGAAAGAAAAATAAAACTACTATGGCATTCTTAGAACTTGTTAATCGTACAACATGCGACAGTGTGGTTAGGCAACGCAAGACGCGTGGCAGAAATATTTGAATATTGTTAGCAAGCGGGGCAAATCTCCCTACAAACCACATGCCCACTTCGTTCACTAGTAACGCAGTTTGAATGTATAAACACTTAGATCGGGAGACGCTAGTAAAAACACACAGACAAGCTCGCACTTCCTGTATAGTTGTATTTTCTGAACGCGTTGCTTCATTTTGAAAAAGAACGAGAGAGGGAGGAAAAACGGTGGTGGATTTAAAGAAAAGAAAACAATTACGGCTAACTTGGAAAATTTGAAGATACCCCTTAATGTGTAGGGCTGGAGATGGCGAAAGTGAAACTTAGAAGGATAGATAACGGATGGCCCAAGGAACATAGATGCAGAATAAAATAAACGAAAGGACAGTGACAATAAAATGATAATACTTGTTTATTAGAATATCATATTCCACATTATGATATATTATCCCATCGTAGAGAGAAAATTATGTTATTTGAAGAACTGAAGAGGGGAAAATACAAAGATGAAAATTATGATAAGGGGAGAAATAAAAATATAACGACTATATGACAGACAGTCGTCTGATCAATAATTGCCTTTTCTCATTAAAATCGCTTAGATAGTAACAGAAATATTGTAAAGAAAAGACAGAGAGACAGACGCATTGATGTCCTCACTCAACTTTGCCAGTCTTGGGAGAGAGGGGGAAGACGTAACATTTTTTGAAAGTGTAATTTATTTTGAAAAAGAGGCAAGTGGGCATAACATAATTCGATTGGCTGTGGTAGAATAGACTAAGGGTAGTAATAAAAACGATTTGAAGCCAGCGTTAGTTGCCACTTGAAGATAAAGATTTGAAAAGTAGTGTTATCATCAGACGCAAGGAATTCACGACCATTGCCTTCGCTATTCTGCACCAGTGGCGATCTTAGTGTGACCATTGATCGCCGGTTAACCTACAAATTGTGCATTATTTCATTGATACGGTAAGATAATCATTTATATAAACCTTATTATTGAGATGTATCTGTATTATTGAATGTGTATGCAGTATTGATGGGTAGAGGCAAAACCAGAAAGGGATAATGCTTAGTTGGTTAGGGAAGGAGTGATATGTTTGAAATACTGACGAGGCCTTAATCCTCTTAATTTCAGGGTTCCATGTTGAAACATTCAGTGAGCCATACAAGAATTATTGAATCTGCACGTTCGAGGCAATAAGTATCTGATTGCCCAAAACTCTGAAGAGTCCTGTAGCAGTGTCTATACTTTGCAGTCGTGAAGACTATCGTTGTGGAAGAAAGACCACAGTGCTCCCGGACTTGAAGATAAGAACCATCAAACGGTTCATGATTTTTCACTTGACATAATCTCTCCAGTATTAAATCAACACGGCGTTCTTGAGGTGATGAACACAATCGTCCCTCATAAGAGTCACCCTTTATAGAATTTAGTGCTTTACCAGGACATTCCAAGTCATAGACATTTCCATAATATAATAGACAATTTGTCTTTTTTAATTCACATTACTGTAAATACATTTCCATTCTATTTTGAGTTTCAAACATTCCTGTACCCAAGAAATTGAGGTACAGGAAATTAAAATTGTAAAAAATTGTTACTCAAACTTTAACCATTGATTTGTTTAATCATTTTCATTGAGTTACATTAGTGATTGTTGTCATTCTCTCTACATCATATAGCACATTACCCTAGACATCTAGCCAGATAACAACCAGACACCTTTACATAAAAGTAGGCTCAAAATATATCGCAGATTGAGGTCGTAGGGTGGTAGCAGTCAGGTACCCTGAAAACAAGCATCATCAACTATTAGACTCAGGGACTTGCATAGCTGACCTCACTCTGTAGACAAGTAATATTTATCTCAGTAACAACAAAACCCACCACAACATTCTTATAACTGGCTTCAGTTGTGTCTATATCTCCGTCAGGACATTCTCATAACTGGCTTCAGTTGTGTCTGGGATTCTTTAATTTGTCAATAAATATCCTTTGGCTCCGCATGGTGCGTATGATTTCAACAAACATGTGTCACGTGTCCTCCTGTCACGTGTCATAGATCAATGTTTCTCTCATCGTTGGTATTCATATCTCTAGCTCTTTTCTCCTTATGTTCTTTGGTCGGCCTCTGGTTTTCCCTTACCATTTTTCTAATCTCGATCAATTGGCTAAACAAAATAATATGGTCGTGAACTTGAGACATGACGGGTGCACAGCAACAGTCATAGCTGTAGGGGTCTGTAAGAGAGGTCTAGTAGTTGCCTAGGTGTAAGATCTACTGAAACTATCGGATGTAAACGCACAGCCAAGAACATGGGCACTTAAGAGGCTTGGTGAGACTGCGTAGATGGCCTCGTGTTGGCTGCAGGTTCATCAAACACGGAACACACTGACAGTTTGTCGAGATACGCCGGAACAAGGGATTAACGCAGTCACACCTGTCTAATTTTCTATGCGTTATCGGTGCTTGTTCAGATAACCTCAAGCAAACAGATAAAGTTGTTGCGATAAGCCGGACCGGCGTTTCGGGAAGAATAATGTAGTCTACCTCGCTACTATGCGATAATGGAACCACAAATGTTGGGACCACGCGACAAGAAAGGCAGAGGACAGACTTTGAGTTATATCAATCGGACATTTGTGATTGCTTCAACAGATTGACAGGAAGCTAATAGCAGCGAAGATTATCATCTGGTAATTGATAACTGGTAGGATCACCGCTCTTCGACAAAAACATATCAGAATGTTCTCAAAATGCGTAGGTGGAGATAATCTAACAGCAGCCTTTAAAACTTATGGAAATTCTAGCTACATTTTTTTTTGTGAGACAATCCGTCAAGCGTGTGTCTTTAAAAACCAGGTGCCGTTTTCCACTAAACCAAGTGGAAGTGAATTTTCTATGACCTGAAAATAATATCGGAATTAAGCATGTAACTTGACCTACCATATTGTTTGGGACCAGAAATTCGGTGAAAGGAATCAAAGTCAATTATTATTGTTAGTTTAATTTACCCATTTATTTTAATGTAAGAGAATTTAACTATAAGCAATCATTCATAAATACCATTTATTTTTTCACATACTGTAATGTCGCAAACTACAACATAACCATTCCAGTAAATATCACATGGATATTGTTGGTAATTATAGTATAGCAAGCACAGGCTGTAAAAGACACGAAAACATACAGATACGGTACAGGCATGAGGATGGGTAGAAATCGTTACTTGTGAGGTTTCTGTTCTTTTATTCAAAACAGCGGTTAAGACGACGAGTATTGGAGTGCCTTGTGGACCCTTCTTTACTAAGTCTGAATACCAACGCTACTTTAGTGTGTACAAACATACGATGGAGTTAGCAATCCTAGTAATTTACGCGAAACAAGTAAACCACAATTGTAAGCTAAAGCAACACAAGTGTAAGGTGATCTGTAAAGTAGTCATATTGTACAACTTATGTACATACGCAGATCAACCAGATACATTGGCTATAACACCCGATTCACGAACTCTCTGCGGACAATATGCTCACTCTGTCAAGACTCGGAACCAACTAACTTAATCTAGAACTTCGATTACCACTATAACTTTTTCCGAACTATCCAGAAAAAAATTCTCGCTCGCAAACAAACTCAGTCACTAAGTTCACGTGGAAATATCGCTTATTCAGCGATTTATAGATGACCGTCCTAATACTTACTGTCTCAGATCTTAGGGTCTTTTATATTTGGACATGCGCCCTAATACAACCGACTAGGTTGAACGGGACGCGCCTTACCAAAACAAGGTAAAACTTTATTAAATAAAAATAAAGATGACCGTCCTAATACTTACTGTCTCAGATCTTAGGGTCTTTTATATTTGGACATGCGCCCTAATACAACCGACTAGGTTGAACGGGACGCGCCTTACCAAAACAAGGTAAAACTTTATTAAATAAAAATAAAGATGACCGTCCGTCAACTAAAGGTATCAAACTCCTGTCTCTATTTTAGTCCATCCATGTTTCTACTACGTTATTTCCCTTTGTGTAAGAAGAGAACAAGAAAGTATTCAGTGGGGTACTGGAAGATGAGACAGGTCTATATTTCGGAGCTGGCATTTGCTGATGATGTTGCCCTGATTGCTAAATCAGAGGCACATCTCCAATCCAACCTGCAAGTCTGGAAGGAAGAGCTGGAGAAGAGAGGGATGGTCATAAGCAGCTCTAAAACAAAATCCATGGTGATATCACGAGAAGAAAGAAAACATCAGATTAAGTTGGGAGAACAGGTCCTGGAGCAGGTCGACCACTTTAAATATCTCGGAGCTATTATAGACCGAAAGGGAGGCATCAAAGAAGAGTTGGCCACTCGAAAAGCAGCGGCTGGGAGACTTTTTCAGGCCATAAATCGTGGATTCCTCAGCAAGAAAGAGGTTGGTAAGAAAACGAAGATGGCTGTATACCGCTCCACCTATGTCCCAGTCTTGACATATGGATGCGAGTCGTGGGCAATGACTACAACCCACAAAAGCCAGATCCAAACCTCAGAAATGAGGTATCTGAGGAAAGTGGTTGAAGTAACAAGAAGAGACATGGTCCGCAACCAGACGATCCGTCAAGGCCTAAAATCCCATCCGCTGCAGACCCAAATAGAACAGTCCCAACTAAGATGGTTTGGCCATGTCTGCAGAATGGGAGAAGATCGGCTACCACGACAAGCATGGGAAACAAAGAGCCAGGGATCCAGACCTCCAGGACGACCCAGAGTCCGCTGGGAGGACTACATTAGACAATCTTTGAAGGACCGAGGACTAGAATGGAACCAGGCCAGGAAGAAGACAGCTGATAGAATGGTCTGGCGCTCTCTCTTCCAAACCTCTACACCTCACGGTAGAAGGGGAACGACTAAGTAAGTAAGTAAGTAAGTAAGTATTTCCCTTTGACTATAAATCAAAAAACTCCTAATCTAGCAGAATCTTATCCTCATAACAAGTCTCCCGGCTACAGTCAGAAGGCGCACGAGACGACCAGTTGCAAGCTCAAAGATAACCACAGCAAGTAGTTTCAACAGCTTCACCAAGGCAACCATACTAACACTAACTGTGAAAAGTCATTCATCGAGATATTTATACATTCGACACTAGTAAAAGAAAGTCGACCGACCATATAATCAATGCCTTTTGTTATCCCACAGATCACACAGTGTGCTGATTTCACCAGTGTAGGGTGGAATATATAATGAAAGTTGTTTCATAAGCACTGAGAGCATTTCAGAGCTGAATGCTCTATTTCTATTATCATCAAGTTTATTTCAAATAGATCGAACAAGAGTTAGAGAAGTCGCTCCAGTATACATCAATCCCCTGATCGTAAGCTGTTCGATTAGCGCTTTTTCAATATAAATATGTTTATATTTTATGTCCTGTGCCCATTTTACGTTTTAAAAAATTCGATCTTACGCTGAGCGCTATGATTCCAAGGGAAGCAGAATTATAACTTTCACGTGCTCATCAAGTTGATTCAGGATGGTGGGATAGCCAAGAAGAAATTTCATTGCTAGCGTGATGAAGCGTGACCCCACAATGTCATTGCTAGCGTAATGAAGTGTGACCCCACAATGTCATTGCTATAGTGATGAATCGTGACCCCACAATATCATTGCTAGCGTGATGGAGCGGGACCCCACAATGTAATGCAGCTCCGTGGTAATCTGTAACGCAGAACAAGATCTTAATAGCTGTCACGGCGCTTTTTCGCAGTGCATCTGAAAAATCAGATTGGTCACATTGCAGTTGGCAACACTGATTTAATTACCCGCAAGTCATGTGATTAGCGGAAGCGGGAATTTTTAGGCGCCAGGATAGGGATTAGTCGTCTAGCCGCGTCCGAGTGAGGACGTACTTTTTCCCTTGCCAGCATTCTTGTTGAGAAGTGAACCATGAGATGTGTATTCTAGGTTTTTGCCTTCTGGCGGATTAAGAGGATCATATTGTGTAATGTTAGTGTTAGTTGTATTATCTAGTGGAATTTTCTACATACCACAGAGTACAAGGTGGCTATGATTAGAGTATTTTCATTGTCATAGATTTTGGGCCGCTATGTGAGCGGCAATCACTATAGTGCTTGTACAGGGTCGTCATATTGTGTGATATGAGGCTATCAGTTAAATTTATTGAAGCAAGTTTCTCTGGCATCGATATGTGTATTACATACGTTCTGTTAGCCGTGTGAGGCTTTATTGTGTGTGCGTAAACTATTAAAGGGAAGTATCTGTAGAAAGCGTTAATCTTTCTTTGTCAGCCCTTATATGTTGTGGTCATGCTCCTAGCGAGCGAGCCTATAATTATTAGTATTGTGTGATGATAAATCCACAATATATCTGGTTTTGACAGTAGCTAAAGTGTGCTGCTTGGCGAGAAAAAAAAAGGTGAAAAGCAGGCTCGATTCGCTTTTTTAAAGTCTCCTCAAATATCTTCTGCCCACATTGACCAAAATGCCGTGCCTTCTACGTCTGGATCCAGAAAAATGTCTTCAGTACCTACCATACCTTCTGCTAACCAGTCGTCTAATGATAAAGACAGCTCTGACGTGACAACTGTAGCCACAAGCGACGAGAGTAGCAACGATTAAAGTCCAACAGTATTTTTAATATTGTTTTGTAAGTACAGTACATACATAATAATTTGATTTTGTTTAAGATGTCTGATAATTATATTTAGCTAATAAATGTTTATAGCTATTTATTATTTGTTTTTTATTTTTTAATCACTTTTAACTTCATTTTGGTACAGCTTTCTGCACCTTGTGAACGAATTAATTTGATTTCTATTAATTTTTATGAGAAATAAATTTTCATTTAGAGCCTTTTTCTGTTAGCACTCGTATTTTCAAGGGTGAATTAACAGTGTTAAGCACACGGAGAGGGGGAGGGTGTAGTCACTGTATAGTGACTCGAGAATAAAGGTGGATTCTGTGATAAAACTATAAGTAAATCCACATAAAATATTAATTAAGTAGCGATTGAATGTTATATTCTGTAGCATTTAGCCACGCCTTTAGTTTGTTAGGGTTTTGGTATGTTTATGCGTGCACACTACTTTTTTCAGGTGTAGAGCATATTTATATATTGTGAGTATACAGCCTTTAAGTTAATAAATCTCGTACGTGTGTGTTACTTATAAAACCCTTAAGTTATCGCAACATTAGTGAGATATTGAAAATGAGTGTGAGAGATTTCAAGCTATATTTCGTTTCTTTTTCTTTTCACTTCGTGTGAAGGGGACGAGTAGGGACTTGTGAGCCACATGAGAGGAGAGATAGTGAGTGAGTGATAAAGTGTCACGGGATACTGAATCACTGTTTAGGAGAACTAATTCCAACGTCCTAATTCACCATCCTCATTCTCTGCTTCTATTTTATCTAGTTGCTGGTATCTCTAAGCCACCTTCATTTTCTTAGCAGCCAGGACCAACCCTCCATGATTATTTCTCGGATTAACATTGCGACAACTGCAAAATTGTTACTTTCACAATTGCCTCAAGCTGATAGCATAGACAAAACCAGGAGTGGAGTTGAAAATCGCAACCAAGGTATAGTGGGTTCAATTCCCGGCGATGGCTGAAAAACAACAGGAGGCTGACACTTGAGAGTCATGATCCAAGTGGGCGCACCCTATAGACCATAAAGAAGATTAAGGAGGTTGAAACGTTTGTTCGACGGGGAACCCTTCTGATGATTAGATTGCATCCTTTTGTAACACTGTGTTATAGAGTTTCCTAGAATAGCATACAATGGTGATTCCAGAACATTTATAACACATAAGGAAGGGAAACCCGAGGCCTGTAAACAGTAAATAAATATTAGACAAACATAAAGGTATGTTTTCAGGCACTCGTGAGAAATAAAGAAGTAGAACACTAGACAACAGAAAAACAACAGACGTGAGTGGCTTACCCAAGATTCGAACTCCAGACCTTCCGTGCGACAACACCGCCTAGCTATGCAAGCGAATCACACTACTGCCCATTGTAAACTTCCGGTGTTGTGTCTTGCGGTTCGCACTGATGACCAGTCATCGAAGCATCATTTTTTGGTGATGCCTAGATGGCTGGGATGATAGTGTGATTCGCTTGCATAGCTAGGCGGGGTTGTCGCACGGAAGGTCCGGGGTTCGAGTCCTGGGTAAGCCACTTACGTCTGTTGTTTTTCTGTTGTCTAGTGTTAGTGTTCTACTTCTTTATTTCTTACGAGTGCCTGAAAACATACCTTTATGTTTGTCTAATATTTATTTACTGATTCCAGAACAAAAACTGTTCTCTAAGGCTATCCACAGTCTTATTTAATGTTTGTCCTATCCGTTGCCAGCGTCTTCTCATCTTGTTCCGGTTGTGTTTATCTGGGGGGTTTTTTTCTTTGTCATCAGTTTCACTTTGGTGACCTTGTCTTTTTATTTCAAACCACGGTATTCTTGATTTTTCGATAGATATACACCTCTGTTGACGATAATAGCGCTCTTGTTTATTTGCTTACTGTCCATTATTCGCTTTCACACGACAGGATGGATTCATTGTAACAATGAAAAACTATTTGTTCTTCCTTCTATGATCAAAGATCTCTTACAGAAGATGCTCTTCACATCCGGTATGTGTGTTTTTGTTTGGATCAGTCTTTTCTTAGACAGCGCAGTCTACGCTGGCCCGGCTACGTCCGCTGCATGAAAGATGGCGGCATACCTAAAGATATTTTATATGAACTATTGACAGATGGCAAAAGAACAACCGGGCCACAAGTGAGGATCAAAGATGTTTAAAAGAGAGACATCAAGGACGCTGACGCTACCGACCGCAACAAGTGGCGATGTTTCCTACTTTGGTCTTTTTATTACTTTGTAACGTGATTGCTCTTAATCATTCCTTTTACTTAAGTGTAAATTTAATCACATCTTTGATTCTTCCCAACCTTACGTTTTGATAAAGCATTATCTTTTAGAGCACAACTGGTTCAGTATACAATTTATTGTTTCGTGCGGGAGACGACTCCGATGGCACTAGAAAGAATTCGTTTGCTGACTTAATCCCCTGTTTGAACACATGGTGTCAAGACATCTGGGCACAATGGCATACCAGCCGATGGCGGTCGTAAACAATGGACGTTCATGACGAAGCCACCTGGGGTACACCGATAACAGCATAGAAACTTAGATATAGTGTGCGTGGCAGGACAATGAGGGAATTGATCAAATGGAACCGCCCGCGCGCCATACAACAATGTAACAAAAGACATGACAACGGTATGTCGCGGCAAAAGGCTTTGAGACAGAGGCGGATACTTTCTGTATTAACCGATCAATTCCAAGCCATCGATTTTAATGTCCCCGGAATTAAGGCTAGAGTTTGTTACGAGAGTTCATCCACTTTTTGCAATTGACGGGCACTGAACTCACAAACGAGCATGCAGATATTGCAAGACATGATGGAAGAATGATTACTGGAAACAGTGCTGAGTTATAGGACACATTGGCCATCATGAAATATTACCTGATGCTGCACTGAAGATAGTACGTTTTACAACACCTGTGGAGCATAGTAGAAGAGTCACCCAGAGCCTAACCTATTCTATAATTTCATTGCTGTGCGAATTTATATTTCATTCCTGAAGAATTTAGTTTTGTATAGTGTTCTCAAGGAATTTGCGAAGGGAAAAGAAGGTTAGTAAATTAAAGAAAATGTGTTATTAATATTTCTTAGTCAATATTAGTGATTGCTTTTGACACTTAGCTTTGTAGCTAAATGCGCTTTTCCCATTACTTATTTTTATTAAAGGTTTGGTTTGGTGTGGTTTTAAGGATTATTTTCATTGCACATGGACAACTCTATCAGTTCTCCTATCTCCTCCCTTAGATCATACAAGGAGGATTTCAGCACAGTGCACGAACTCTATAGCACCAGCGAGAATCCCAATATGTATATATAGGAATCACACATTCTATAAATATTTTTGTGGTGGGTAGGTTTCTAATTTTTAAATTTTGCCAAGGCAGAGGCCTGATATGCCTACTCTTTGCGATTTCCAACTACCGTGGGGTTTTTAAAGTGCGCAACGTGTACACGGGACCTCCTATTATTTCGCCCTTGTTCGAGAAGGCTAGGCATTCGATCTCACTATCTATGAGACTAGAAGGGAGTATGACATCATCAGGACCACTGGTTTTGAAGAAAAACAATTTCCATAAATTATATTCCCTCAACTGGGAATCGAACCCAATATCTCTAGAATTCGAGGTGGGCCTCTTACCCACTCTGACCCCCTATTAAAGGTTAATCAGACAAAAGATTGTTCCTCTATGACTTTTTTCTCTAACCAGCGGCACTCGAGCTTTCCAGCCCTTTTGGCCCAATGACATGTCATTGCGAGGCTGGGGAGACAGTGGGCTTTCCTTCCAACTCGGTCAGGAGCTTCGCTCCTTCCCATCCACAGAGGGTTTATCTGCAGGAGCCGTTCCGGTTATTCAGTCAAATTCCCGGTCGATGACACACCTACAAATGCCGGCGCCCGGGCTTGAACCTTGAAAACCTGGTCCGCTAGCGCAACGTCTTAACCATTACACCAGCGCGGCTCCCATCCTCTATGACTTATAATATAAAGAAAATGTACCCGTTTTACATACTGGGTAAAGTTTATTTTATATTTTTATCTTTTCTCTTTTTCCTTTTAATATGTGTTTCTGAAGAGTCATAAAACGAGAATACTGGTTTGGTTTACCAGAGGTATAAATTTTCTTCGATATTTTACGGGACCCAGGTTTTTATTGATTCGGTTTCCTTGGACTTTGAGTGACATATAATGTAGTACTATCCATTGCAAATGATCCAACTGAATGCATAACTTTAAATAAAATTCAACGATCCAATGATGTCTGTAATAAACCATGGTAGAAATTCCAACGTTAATCTTTATTTTACAAGTCCTCAATTTACACAGTTGTTTTCATCAAATATTTGTAATGTCGGTTGCAGATTAAAATTTCCTACTCTATTATATTACGTTGGAAACTGGTACCAAAGAGTATTTGAAATTATTCCAGTTTCGTATGTATCTGTTATGTAGTGCAAAGTGTCATCGTCAAAACCAACTAAGAAGCTGGTGTATTTTGAACGATGGGAGAGTGGAAGACAATTAGGGAGCTAATCTCCAAAATAAAATGTTCAAAAACCTAAATCTAACAATGTTCGTTCTTAAACACAAATGACTGTTTGTCATTGTCGTATATATCTAATCGAACGAGTCCATACCATTTCTGCATCAAAGCAAGAATACACTGTCCAATGTCAGGGGGCAAGCCAGCTTGAGTCTATCTAAGTCCTCTTCAACAACGGTCTGTTTAAAAAACACACCCATCTTGTTGCAAGGTCAGTAGCTAAAGACTGCTAAACATTAGTCTTCATAGCGGATGTCTTTTAGTCCAAGGAATCTATTGGCTAAAATCACTGGTTACAATCATTTGTGCACCACTTATGTATATGTCATCGTTACTACACTAGTTAAGTTTACGTCATTATGTCGTCATTTCCTATAACTGTCTTTGGTGTCTATGTTAAGTTTCTTTTGTTTTATAGATTAATTATGAATTACGTCATCAGTCTCCGTTGTCTCTTATGTTAGGTAGAATTGAGGGTGTCTTTTATATAATGTCGTCATCAATCCGTTCACAAAAATATTTACAGTAATAAATTTCATCTTCATCATTAGATCATAACTACAGATTTACATGGGTACCCAGTTTCATGCTCCCTAAATTTAATACCATCGTGTAGCCCACATATCATATATCAAAATATGAGAATTAAAAACAGAATTATCAGTTATGAAGAAGCAGTAGTAAGGATTAAGATAACAGAGAAAGTCAACTTTTGATAATAGATGTGAAATCTATGAGACCACTTTGTGTCTTCAGTCTTGGAGACGTCTGAGTCTACACATTACGTGTTTGGCATCTAATCGGAAAGAAGCTAGCAAATCATACGTCCGGATAGCAGAAATCACAAGATAGCACATCATACACTTCCTAAGTTACAAGCAAGATCTCCACGAATGTGTTTGTATACGTCATTTGCGCAGCATTTTAGTCATTTGTTTATCAAAGGCTCATAAGTTGATTCGCATATATATATATATATATATATATATATATATATATATATATATATATATATATATATATATATATATATATATCACCCAAAAGCTTTTCAACTGAGTCACGTTAAAGCACAAACAAGTTGATTCTCCTAGATATCAACTCACTTAAAAGCATATTTCCTGAATCAAGATTACTGTCACGGAGTGTTTTGAGGGTGTTTTGCATGTATGAATGTTCCCATGCTCCAGCGGGAGTTTAATTAGTCATTTGAGTTGTTGTGAGTTGGGAATGCTTGCTATGTAGTATTTTAGTTGCAAGCAATATTGTGAGCAGAGATTATGACAAGCTGCTAGCTATAGTTATGCGTGAATGAAGCTCAGTGGAGCGAGGAAGGTTTTCACGTGTTTGGTGAATACGAATGAAAGGGGTCAGTCAGAGAGAGATGTGTGTTGAGTCAGTAGAAAGTTGAGGCATTAGAGAATAGACAGTAAACAGGAGTCAGCGAAGAGCGTAGAGAAGAGAAGGGTGGATGTCTATAGTAGTGCGTGAGTAGAGGGCCAGAGTTGTGCAGTTGATTTATGAAGTATCCTATCTTGTAGATGTAGATATTTCGAGAATCAAAGTGATTGTAGAATACTCGGGATTTGTTATGTCTTTAATGATTGTAATGGTCCTGCGCTCATTGTGACTTATTTGTGATATAATATAATCTTGGAAATTGATATGGTTGTTGGAGTTGTGTATTACTCCTTAGACAGTGAGCTAGACGAGCGGAGTATGAGTGTTGTCTGATCTTCTACATCCACCCACATACACCCTACTCGTCACATCTGGGGGCTCGTCCGGCATGTGCCAGTGAACCCAAAGTGGTACAGCACTGAAGTGATCAGAATTCATTCAGTCAGTAGCCTACAGTTTGTTTTTCAACGCAACCAATTTTGACAGGTTTACTGTAACTGTACACGTCACCGTATTCGTGCAGGTAGAATATAGGTCAGCTCGATGTGTATCACAGTGACCTCGTCGTCGCCCGAATGATCGTTAAAAGGTGTGCTGTAGAAGCTGTTTGTTGAAACTAGAAATTATATGGTGCGTAGACAAAGCGGCCGTGTACCCAGAAGAATTTGTTGTGACCAGAAGAAGTAGATCTGTGGAAATCTGTGAAGCTATAGGAGTAAACGTGTTGCACTGTTCTACTTGTCACAGTGTGAACTGGAAAACACGAGCCCTGTTTTTCACTGTGTAGCCGGTGGTGCTACAGGATATGAACTGTGTGTGCTGTGCCTGTACTGTGTGTCGTCCTCATACTTGCATTACCTTGGGACTTGCTGAGGACATTATAAACCGATCTACACGATCGGAATTTAAGTATTATGTAGTTTTTCTGTAGTGTTCATCATAATTCCTTGTGATATAGCCTAGTTAGATTTTTTTGTGCTCGTTTAAGGTGATTACTAGTAGGCCTATGTATACAGTCTAGGTATTAATCAGGTATCTGATAAGTAAGGTAGTTACGTAACATTCTTTCGTGCTCTAGTATGCTAATGTTCTAGTAGTGTGCAGCACTAAGTTTCTAGTTAAAAAGGTAATTTGTGTTTTATATGGTGCTTACAGTGTATTTTTTAAGAAATCAGTATTTCTTCTCATGTACTGAGTACATCTGTTTTCACGTTTAGCTTTTTCTGTTTCGTTCTGCTACTTTCTACTTTCAGTATTATCACTTATTTTCTAGTTCACTTGCAGTATTGCTGTTCTACTGTCGTTAGTTTTCACTCTCTTTCTATGACGTTATATGTGATGTAGGTTTAGGTTAGATTGCAGTTAGAATTAATTATCATACTTTGTGTATATCTGCTCTACCTATAGCTGTGCCAGTCCTGTCTGCCTTAAACATTGCTTATATCTGCTTTATCTATAACTGTGCTAACCCCTATCTGTCATCCTTCTCTCTAGTTCTTTCGTTCCATTTGTATTTGTGCTCTAATAGCTTGAAGTATATACTAAGTGTGTATTAACATACTCCTCACAGGAACTGTTGTAGTGTTTGCGCTTCTCAAAGTTACTGCTGCAGAGGTGACTTGGAGACAACAGGTCAGATCAGTTTATTGCCATAGCCTACCATTCCAGTACACCATAAAAAGCTACGTAACCTTAGTTTGTTTTGGTTTATCATTCTAAAGCCATAATTCATTTATTTGTCCAGGTTGCTCTTTAGGCTTCCGTCAGCATTCATTGTTTCAGTGTTGTTGTTTGGCGTGACGATTATGTTATTTATTTGTGTTTTGATTTCATCTATAGGATTTTGCGCTATTTATTCTTAGAAGGGGTCCTATCCTGTGGGCAGGATCAGTTGTATTGCCCTTCACGAATAAAGTGTGCATGTTTGCATTAGTTGTTTACGTGCAGTTTGTTGTTCGTTGTGCATTATATTCCCTCTTTGGCGTTCTGTATATATGGTGTATTCTTCAGTTATTTTCCTTACACTATCCTGTAAATACGTTAATTTTTTCAATCTCCTGCTTTCGTGCGTTATAGAGGTCTGGTACTGCATATTTCAATATTACTTCTTTTTTCTTGTTACCGACCTGCCAAGTTGTTGTTTGTTAAATTAGGGTGTAGTGCTTATCATCATCATTTGTGTCGTTGTTTGTATTGCAGGGCTAATAATTTATTGGGGTAGACATTGAGTACAGTGAGTAAGGTGTCATCTTAGTGGTTATTTAAGATATTATTTTGGAGTTTGAACTATTTGACATTTGGTTAGAGTATTTGAGGTGCATATAAGTCAGATAAATTCATAACCATGTCAACACTTATGGATTTTTATCCTCATCGGTGAGAGGATAGGAAAGTCCAGAGAAGATCTATTAGCATTTGCACAGGTTCAATTTAAAGAGATGCAGGAGAGACATGAACGACATGAGGAGCGAGAGATAAAAAAAGTAAAAGCAGAGGAAGAGACCAAAAGATCAGAGATACAAGATGAAAAATGAAAGAGATAGAAGCACCGAAAGAAAATAAAAAGATAGAAGCGAACAAAGAGGTATCCTTGAGAAGACTCGAGTTGGAGAAGTCGGGTGCAGACTCATCATCACAAAAGAGTACGGGAGCATGTACAAGTTAAAACTCCCAATTTTCAACGAATCCATAGATTTTATGGACTGTTTTTTGGAGAGGTTTCAAATGAAAGCAACTGCCGTAAAGATTAATAACGACTTTGGGGGTCACTTTTGACAGATTATTTAACAGGGTCAGCGTTAAAAACGGTTTTCCAATTAACTGTGGAAGATAGATTAAATTATGACATAGTGAAGGAAACTTTGTTACGCAAGTACAGATTAAATTAGCAGGGTTATCGGTTAAACTTCCACAGTGCGATGCCAAGTAGTGAGCAAGATTTTGCAGAGTTTATTGCAGATATTGAAATGTTGCTGAACAGGTGCATTGGCCTGTCGGGTATTTTTAACGATTTTGATGGCCTATGTGATTTGATCTTGCGTGATAAGGTCATGTCTTCATGTAGCCCCGACATGTTGTTTTTTTTCCAGAAGAGAAAACCGGAAATATTTTGTCAATGTCACAGTTAGGGCAGCAGTACATGACAGCACATCCAGGTAGACCGGTTCATAAATCAGCAGTGCCAGAAACTTTTACGACATGTGCGGCCAAGAGGAGTTATGAAACACGACCATATTGGAGACAAAGTTCTCGTAGTGGGGAGAGACCCTATGATAGGAAGGCAGTAAGTAAAAGGTGGACAGAGACAGACTTCCGTACATTCTCCAGGAAACAGCAGAATAGGACAGAGGTAGTAGAAAACCATCTGGTTGTTTTAAATGCAGGTCACCATGCCATGGAGCGAGGTTTTTTGACAAGCCTGAACCTCAGTCTGTGACCGAGCCCCAGACTAGTACTAAGGGTAGTCCACAGAAGAGCCAGCGTGAGGATTACAGATGCTTTGTATGTAATGGTATTAGCCACCTTCAATTTGATTGTCCTAATAGGAAGTTTGAACGCGCAAATTCGGTGGTAGTCTTAGATACATTCAACAGCGAGAGTTGTGAAGGGTGCAGACCACTTTTTCACAAAGATGAGACACCTATTCTGATTTGTAGCCACCCACTTCCGTGTTTATTGGCAATTCATATAGATGGTAGTCTAGTCTTGCATACAGGGTACGTAGGACATAAAGTTGTGTCAGTGTTGAGGGATATAGGCTGTACGATGGTTGGAGTGCGCAGATCATGTACAGATCTTCTTCATCTTCGTACACCCTCAGACGTCCACCTGGATGGTCTCAAAGAAAGAAGTTGTTAGTTTGAGGCTATTTGAATCCTCGTAAAGCTTTTCCACGAAAGGAGCATGCGTCAGCCATATGCACTTTCTCTGTACCACATTTAAGGGGCAACTTTGAAGCAGATGTTCAGCAGTCATTTTATCAGTGCCACAGTTACACTGATCTGTATTTCCTATCTTTAGCTTGTTGAATAGATGATATCTCAATCTGTTGTGGCAAGTGCGGAGTCTGAAGATTATCACTTGTTCTCTTCTGTTGAGATGGTAGTAAGTATCATTCTGTGTGTGACTTGGATGTTCTACTGTACATTCCGTTTGTTTCTGTATCTAGGGATTACAGTAGAGCACGTTGTAGATGGAGAGATGGTAGTGACAGCTATTGTTGTAGGTGTGGTAGTAGCCATGGATATCGTCAGCCTAAATGGAGCAGCTTCCCTGAAGACTATGACCAAGACTGAGATGAATATGATGCCAGAAGGGGTTTCTGACAGTATAATATTCAGATTACAGAGCCCGAAAAACTAACATCACTAACTGAGAAAGGAAGGCCTAATAGAGTGATCTGTACAAGTAAGTGTTAATGTGATTTTGACAAAATTTGAGAATATTTTTGCAAATAATCAACTTTTGATGCTTTCTGATTTAGACAAAATTTCCTTCTCAAAGCAGGTGCTTCAACATTAGTCATATGTGGTTGGCACTAGTTTTCTGCAGTCTTCCAAGTCACCAAGCAGCTGCTTGACCAGATGAACATTAACCCTACAACAGTTTGATGTTACTAGGAGGACAATACACTAGACGAGCGGATTTTGATTAAGCTTGAGCATTCTTATTTGTAGTTTTATTTGTATAATTTTGATGACTTGACATACAATTTTGAAGATTGTGCATGCATTTCTCTGCTAAGAAATTGAATTTTGTTTAATTTTAGAAAAATTAAATGTAATAGTCGCTAGAACAATGTGTATGCTATTGTGATAGGGTGGGCGAGATGATGATGTTGATGTTGTGATATTTGATCACTCTCTTGCACACTCGCAACCGATCCGATTCAACAAGAAAACTCTGATTCTTAAGGCACGGGCTGTATTTATTCCTACAACCCTATCAGTGACATTTAAACACACGAAGCAAACATTAAACAAATAACAAAGCGAACAAAACCAAACACCAAACACCCAGCCAGTGCTCGATTGCTAATGTGTCATGTCTTTGTTCTTCTGCTACCCACACAGGGCGCCTCGTTTCCTTTTCTCTTGTCTGGACTGATACTTAAAAGGCCGCTGCTGGCCATCGCATTCTTTATATAGGCACTAGGCTAATTACTCGATTTTAGTGCGCTGCGCGTATTAATTTGACCACTTAAATAACACTCGCGATTATTGCTCTAGAAGGCACGAAAACACAAATATACACAACTATTTCTAGAGCAAAAACACAAATATACACAACTAATTTGTAGGCTTTATTATGGCCTAGTAATCAATCTTCTTCTTCGTCAGACTTTTCACATCCCAGGCTCGCGCCGTCACGTGGGCTGACAGTCACGGGGCTGCGCGCACATCGAAAACATATGGGCGATAAATATGCCATGAACATGAAGGGGGAAGCCGGGGTGTCTTACATGAAGGGGGAAGCCGGTGTGTCTTTACGGCCCCATCACACTATTATTGTGGGTTTGTGTATTTTGGGTGAAAGCATTGTTTACTTTGATGATGTATTCTGATTTTAGGGATGTATGTGACTTTCATCATTATCTCCTCGGTGAAAAACCCCTGTTTTTCACGTGGGGAAAGAGGTGGATGTCACGGAGTGTTTTGAGGGTGTTTTGCATGTATGAATGTTCCCAAGCTCCAGCGGGAGTTTAATTAGTCATTTGAGTTGTTGTGAGTTGGGAATGCTTGCTTTGTAATATTTTAGTTATAAGTAATGTTGTGAGCAGAGATTATGACAAGCTGCTAGCTATAGTTATGCGTAAATGAAACTCAGTGGAGTGTGGAAGGTTTTCACGTGTGTGGTGAATACGAATGAAAGGGGTCAGTCAGAGAGAGATGTGTGTTGGGTCAGTAGAGAGTTGAGGCAGTAGAGAGTAGACATGAGTCAGCGAAGAGCGTAGAGAAGAGAAGGGTGGATGTCTATAGTAGTGCGCGAGTAAAGGGCCAGAGTTGTGCAGTTGATTTATGAAGTATCCTATCTTGTAGATGTATATTCCGAGAATCAGAGTGATTGTAGAATACTCGGAATTTGTTATGTCTCCAATGATTGTAATGGTCCTGCGCTCATTGTGACCTATTTGTGATATAATATAATCTTGGACATTGATATGGTTGTTGGAGTTGTGTATTACTCCTTAGACAGTGAGCTAGACTAGCGGAGTATGAGTGTTGTCTGATCTTCTACATCCACCCACATACACCATACTCGTCACAATTACATACCCATAATTTAATGAGTCTTTCTATATCAAGATCACATATTCACAAGTTGATTCGCCAAGATATCAAGACCAAGTGCTCAAGTTTATTTGCATATGTTATATATTATTAACTATATATATATATATATATATATATATATATATATATATATATATATATATATATATATATATATATATATATATATATATATATATCCAGTTTGAATAAATCGAAAGCTTATCGCCTGAACCAAGTTCAGTTGTTCAAGACGTCATTGCATGAAGTTAGCTAATGTAATTTACGTCGTGTGATTGCATGACGTAAATTTATTCAATCAAGCTTCGTTGCACGAAACACACTTGTTAACAGAAGATCATTTAATGAAGAACTCCAGTCTAACCAGTGCTTTTCAAGAGCCGCCCGCAGTCATTTTTCCCGAGAGAAAGGTCAATAGTTTGTAGAAAATAGATTTCTAAACGTTGACGGACATTGTAACTTACAAGTTCTCACTAGTACTCGTGCTACGTTTTCATCATTAAGTACTCAATTTGGAGATAGCCCATACTGGATAACATCTACTTTGGACAGTCGGTGCAAACTTGCGCATTCTCAGACAGTGGAGAAAATTTGGCTGATTCATGAACAGTATGGAGTGATTATCTGCGTGGTAATATTTAATTTTCACTTTCATATTTACTTAACTACATTTTTACATATCATCTGTGTACGAATGGTCTTTCACCGCCGTCTTTTTTACTTTCTACTAACTCTGAATGTGTATAAATGTAACTAATAAACTGTAATGCCGCGTTGTTCATTATCTAGTTATTTAAAAGACATGGAAAGCTTTGAGGTGAGGGTACAGAACAGATACGTTTGGTGTGTATTTGTTGAAGGTTTCAACTTCCCAGAGAAGTTTAGAGATGGTGGTGATGGTGATGATGTTGATTTTGATAATGGTGATGATGATGGTGATGATAGTGATGGTGATGATGATGATGATGGTGATATTGATTGTGATGGTAATAATGGTAATGATATTGATTGTGATGATGATGGCGATGGTGATGAGGATGGTGATGATGATGATGATGATGTCGGATACCGAACCTGTCTTTGTTACGTTTCCAACCCGCTCCTGCAGTCCCGTGAATAATCATGTCGTAGACGGCTGTCTCAAATGGTTTTCTCACCAAGGTAAAATTTCTGTTGAGCGCTCTGTTGTTGAGAGTAAACATTGACTTATAGTGAAATCTATACGGCACTTTTTTTTGTTCTGTGTAAGAGGAGCCAGAATAGAACGTACTTATTACGTATTAGCGGAAACATTTTTTTAAAGGTGGGGGGACATAATGGAGTGAACTAAAAAACAATATGTACCTCAGAAAAAGTACAGAAGTAATTGAGATCAATAAAATTTATTTTCTGTGCCCATTCTACATCACAGGAAATAATACAAGTACATATACTGTATATTTTTGTTAGATAATAGGGAAAGCACTAAAAGCAACAGTCAACAAGTTAAAGGAGTGTAGGCTCAAAGTGGAATGACGTTGATCTATAATGTTGAACTGATGACAAGAACTAGTCAAGTATCAGTGTAACAAGAGATGACAAGAACTAGTCAAGTACCAGTGTAACAAGAGATGACAAGAACTAGACAAGTACCAGTGTAACAAGAGATGACAAGAACTAGTCAAGTACCAGTGTAACAAGAGATGACAAGAACTAGACAAGTACCAGTGTAACAAGAGATGACAAGAACTAGTCAAGTACCAGTGTAACAAGAGATGACAAAAACCAGACAAGTACCAGTGTAACAAGAGATGACAAGAACCAGACACCTACCAGTGTAACACGAGATGACAAGAACTAGTCAAGTACCAGTGTAACAAGAGATGACAAGAACTAGTCAAGTACCAGTGTAACAAGAGATGACAAGAACTAGTCAAGTACCAGTGTAACAAGAGATGACAAGAACTAGTCAAGTACCAGTGTAACAAGAGATGACAAGAACTAGTCAAATACCAGTGTAACAAGAGATGACAAGAACTAGTCAAGTACCAGTGTAACAAGAGATGACAAGAACTAGTCAAGTACCAGTGTAACAAGAGATGACAAGAACTAGTCAAGTACCAGTGTAACAAGAGATGACAAGAACTAGTCAAGTACCAGTGTAACAAGAGATGACAAGAACTAGTCAAGTACCAGTGTAACAAGAGATGACAAGAACTAGTCAAGTACCAGTGTAACAAGAGATGACAAGAACTAGTCAAGTACCAGTGTAACAAGAGATGACAAGAACTAGCCATGGTCCAGTGTAACAAGAGATGACAAGAACTAGACAAGTACTAGTGTAACAAGAGATGACAAGAACTAGTCAAGTACCAGTGTAACAAGAGATGACAAGAACTAGTCAAGTATCAGTTTAACAAGAGATGACAAGAACTAGACAAGTACTAGTGTAACAAGAGATGACAAGAACTAAACACGTACCAGTGTAACAAGAGATGACAAGAACTAGTCAAGAACCAGTGTAACAAGAGATGACAAGAACTAGTCAAGTATTAGTGTAACAAGAGATGATAAGAACTAGTCAAGTACCAGTGTAACAAGAGATGACAAGAACTAGTCAAGTACCAGTGTAACAAGAGATGATAAGAACTAGTCAAGTACCAGTGTAACAAGAGATGACAAGAACTAGTCAAGTACCAGTGTAACAAGAGATAACAAGAAGACGCGTAGATGGATAGGACACATTGAGAAAACCTGTTGATAGCATTACAAGGAAGTCCGGGAATGCCCAAGAGAAGAGAGGTAGAAGGTGATCAATCAATGCATGAATAAGACAACTGAAAACAACCAAGAAGAAGGCATAGAAAGACCTTGAGCTGATGGCATGATCATGAAGACTTGTTGATCCAACTTTTAGAGTCTTTAATTCATAACCCTCCACTCCCAAAGGAGCATAGGCCTTCAACAAACACATGCCAAGTCCTCCTGTCCCGTGCCATCATCTCAAGTTCTTTCCATGTTCTCCTCATCATTTTCACCTCTGTTTCCAACTCTCTTCTCCATGTACTTCTTGGTCTTCCTCTGCCTCTCTTGCCCTGGGGGTTCCAGAAAAAGGACTGCCTTGTAATGCTATCAACAGGTTTCCTCAGTGTGTGTCCTATCCATCGCCATCGTCTTCTTCTCATCTCTTGTTCCACTGGCACTTGTCTAGTTCTTGTCATCAGTTCCACGTTGGTAACCTTGTCATACCATTTTAATCCCTCTATTCTACGCAAGCACCCATTTATGAAAGTCTGTAGCTTTTTGGTTGTTGTCTTTGTTGTTCTCCATGTCTCAGAGCCATACAATAGGACTGACTTCACATTTGAGTTGAAGATTCTTATTTTCGTGTGGTATCCGATAGAGTCTTTAATGTTGTTCTATTATTCGTGGTAGCTAATTGTTTTTAATGACTTAAAAAGTTAAGTAACCGTTCGCAGATAATAGATAATTTGTTTTAGATTTACATATGTTGAAGATATGTTGACATCGTAAATTGTGTATGAAGACATGAAATTAAAGGGAGAAAAAAACTAAGCTCGGGTTCTAAGTTTTTCCATGACATCCTGGTTTAATTTCTGACTGGGATTTCTGAGCGGCAACAGCAATTTCCTTGCACCTATTTCCCTTTTTCAGACCATTTAAAAAATAAAAATATGAGTTTCAGGCTTCTTTGATACCTTATCCTCCATGTAACCCCCCAACCCTGAGCTGGAGTGTGTTTTCTACTTTTTCTTCTTCTTCTTCTTCTTCTTCCTACAATCTCAGCGTCTACTTGAATATGGAGATGCATCATTTAGTGTGCGGCTGGGACGCTCTGTTCCTGCATCTGATAAATGATAAATGTGTTCAACACTCTTTATGTTTCTTGTGGTTTCTGTCACTCATACTCTGAAGTACAATGAGTCTCAGGAAAGCTGGAGCATGGAAGTTGAATCAAAAGTGACAGGAAAGTAGAATCAGTACTAATAAAGATCATAGAGGTAATTGACCAGCATTCATCACCTACACTGCAATCGGAGAGAGACATCGTAATACCAGGTACTAGATATGTCCGTTTTAAACACGTTATGGGCCCGCTTCCTTAAGAGAGGACTGTTCATGTGGTTGATTTATGACCTGGGTATGTGAACGTGGAATATGGAGTACTATTTCTTGATCAAGACGAGCATTTACTAAATAAATCCAGAATCCTTCGTTACTTCAACAACAGCTAAACTCATATTTTTGAAAGAGCATCATGTAAAAAACATTGGTGGGGATTCAAGAAAGTTCTCAGTGGCGTGAAGACTACGCATATGTTTTGGTAAATGTCATTGAAAAACGGAATGCTTCCAACCTGCAACTCCAGGGCATATATTAGCATGCTTTGCAGACGATTTCTGAAGTCAAATATTTTTCCAGATAAAGGTGGACCTAGAGAGACTAATTTGAGAAGAGGAGAATTGAAATACATTTCAAGTATAAATGAACAAGTAGATGTTGGTGCACAACCATACTGAGGGCTGGAGGTGTGTTTAAATAATCCTCAAGGAACATCTTCGAACACGTTTCACTTAATATTTTTTAATTGAAATTATTTGTCAAATTTTAGGTTGCATCTGTTCAAACTGTCACGGGTTGGTTCCCCTTGCTCAGCAGTGATGGTCCAACAATGGCCAAAACCTTGAGTAAATAATGTGGGTCTTCATAGGTGTCTACCTTCGCACAAGATTACTCTTGACAGAGATGCAGATGGAAGGATGGTGATGCTTCTATCTCTAGGGAGTGTTTACAAGATATTAAGAAATCTAGAACAATGCTGAATGAGTCTTAGCAGTGTTAACTCTTTATCTTCCCTCCGCCTTTTGTGAAGAGATATTATTTAATTTAATTTAGCTCGTACAAGCCCCTAACTGAATTTACAGTAACATTCTTCTAATATTTCGCTCTATAGATGTAAATATATATATATTAAGGATGCAGATTCACACATGTGCACTTCTCTCTGTAATAACTAAATCAATTATGAATTTGTAAACAAACATCATATAACAAATTTAATGATCAATTACTTTGGAACAAATGTAAGTAAATAAGGGCTGGTGATTAATACAATGAATATTTCGTCATAGAAACTTATATCGGCTTTAGAAAACTTAGTTGTAGATTATAGATCAATAAGTTCTGTTGTACTGGCCTGCTAGAAATGCCACTTAGCTTCCAAACTGCTAGAGTGTTGATGCTGCTGTTTCCGTCAATTCGTCTCTGTGGCGAGGGCACCTCTCCTAAGTAGTTCAATCGGTAACCGCTCCTGATCAAGGCAGGTATCTTCACAACCCGATGAATGTCGGTTTCAAGTGTCGATCGCAAGCTTTATCGTACCTCAAATGGTCTTGTAAAATCGTACAACAAACTTTAGAGGGAATAAAAGAACGAATTCCGCTGCTAAGTCTTTGTTTTCCTGATATTAATCAGGCATCTTTCCTGCTGTCCGTCAACCGATTCTTTTCTCAAAATTTTTACTCTCCCTGGGCGAACATCATATAACTCAGGGGATAGGATGAAAAATCACCATTGCTTCAGTTAATTTACTGGAAAAATTTCGACTAGACAGCGGCAAGTAGCTTGTTCCTGAAGGAACATTTTTAAGCATACATACAACGTATTACATATGATAATAAATATATACATATGATGGCATCATCATTTACTCCCTTCTCCACTTGGAGTCTGGGGGTTACCTCTGCTTTTGGTTCCCTGAGAGAACTAGCAAGAAGCAATCACCAGTGCTTTGCTGTGGTGGCTCATGAATATATCATTTTAACGTGATGAGGTTGCCAGTCTCTTAAAGACCTTTATAACCATCAGCAAGTTCAAACATGTCAAATTCAAAGTATAAAAATATGTTACAACTTACCCAAATACTTGGATCATAGACTTCTTGCTCAGTTGAATGGTCTCAGCAACTTGGTACATTTGCTTCGAACACACGTCTGGGGTATTATTATTTGTTATAGAATCCCTCTGTAACTTAGTAGGTCCTCTACGAGTCCTGTTTCCATATTAAAAGGTAGAATTTTCTTGTTGTATTAATCAAAAGGTGCTCCAATACGTGTTTTCCTATCAGAATCCTATTCTTTTGGCTTTAGTCCAAGCTGTCTACTTGACGATTCTGGAATGCAGTCTTGCATGTCTAAAATGTTCTACGTTAACTTGCAGTTTTCCTGCCCGCGCTACCACCTGGCGTTTCCGACAAAACTTCCAATCAACGTGAATGTATATTAGCATCTAAACTACTAAGCCAATCGCATTCCAAAGTGCACGTTATAATAACTTTCTACTGGAATTTTCTGCATGAGTCATGCATTTGCAAAATTCAAACGGTCAATTTTCCGTATATGGCGTTGTTATTTCCGTCTATTCTCAGTAATGTTTACATTCGCCGTTCTCCTGCAACATCTTGGCCAAACATATCTGTTCGGAAGTTTCTTTCATCATCCATGTGTCTGTAATCTGTCACCAGTTTCGATAATGGACTGGCGTTCCCCGTGTTACATAACACTGGGTCACTACACGAAAATGACCTTGCCAGCCAATGTGGTCGGATTTGTATCAGCTCTCAGGTAAACAAACATGGCACACATGAATGGAAGAAGTGTAAACATTGACTCGAAAATACCAAATACTGTCGGAGGTAGGTTAAATAGAATGTGCCGACAATCGAATAGTTCACATAATTAGTACGCACAATAAAGGTAGATCAATACTGCCGGAGAGGAAAAGAAAGCGAACAAAATTATGTGACACAGACATAATGTTTAAACGTAAAATAAAAAGGTAGTCTTATAGCAGATACTGCCGTAGTGGAGTGATGTGTTAGAGCATTCATTATACCAAGTCCAACTTCGAGAGATGGTGTCACAGTGTAGGAGTAATGCAAGAGGCATAACTGAGTTTATCATATATAAAGTACGAAAGACGACATGAGTTATCTCAATAGAATCATAGGGTATAGAAGTGTTGAAAAGTTACCAGCTAAAGGTGATAAAAGAGGTTCCATGAAAATTTACATTTTATTGAACCTCGGTTCACATCCCTAAAGAACGACTTAATACTGAAATGTGTTACTGAACCAAAATATTTCTGGCCTCTGGTTGCTAAACAACAGTATCCCAGTTTTGTAATAGGAGCTCAGTGAATATAAACGTTTTTTTTTTCTGAGCGACGTATATTTGTGACACATCATTGTTTAAATGTGAACTTTATTAGTTGCTGTTACAGAAGCATACTTACACATGACCTTTAGGACTGGTGCTCATAAATGACGGTGAGTTAAGGAATTATAAACCAAACATGAAGAAACAATGTGGATGAATGGGCGACTGTCAAGCTTTTCACTTCAAACGTAACTCATATTAATTTCAATCTTATAACTCGATATTCGTAACGACTTTTGTATTTTGCTACTTTTTAAAAAAGTGTTATTTCATCCCTTCCTGTCCGCTTACAATTACCTGTACACTAACCTTATTCCATAGTCTAAAACCCTGAAACTAGAAAACAGGCATCAGTTTTTCAATGTACATCTTTAGAAAGCTCAGTGACTATAAAAGATGGCCTACCCCAGGTGAAGAATAAATGTACTTTAAATCGAATCCGGTCCAACCATTTTAATGTCACTTAATTTAAAAATTGCTCGACGGGATAATTAATTACTTCGGATTAAAAGCACGCAGTAACCTTAAGTATGTCGTCATGTTAAGTTTATCTAAGATATCTGTCACACCCTCAGTCGATCTTCTGTGTGTGGTCATCATGTTAAGTTTTTCTGAGACATTTGTCACACCCTCAGTCCATCTTCTGTGTGTGGTCATCATGTTAAGTTTATCTGAGACATCTGTCACACCCTCAGTTCATCTACATAGGCTTTCTATGGTTTGAATATTGTTTGTAGGACTATTTCATTAATATGAGACAAACACAAAGGTATGTTATCAGGCACTCGTAGGAAATAAAGAAGTAGAACACTAGACAACAGAAAAACAACAGACATGAGTGGCTTACCCAGGATACGAACCCTGGACCTTCCGTGCGACAACCCCGCCTAGCTATGCAAGCGAATCACACCATCCCCCCTGCCATCTACGCATCACCAAAAATAATGCTACGATGACAGGTCATTAGTGCGATCCGCAAGACATAACACCGGAAGTTTACCATGGGCAGTTCAGCCTATTAATGACTCAATCACTTTTGTTGTTCCCCTATTATACAGTATAGGCCAGTCCACATAAGACAAAGACCTTAATACTGTGTGCTGTAAATGATAGTAGACTTAGATCAGTAAGAACAGGACAGAGGGTAGGTTTGGTATTGTATAAACATTTATAACACATAAGGATGGGAAACCCGAGGCCTGTAAACAGTCAATAAAAATGAGACAAACATAAAGGTATGTTATCAGGCACTCGTAGGAAATAAAGAAGTAGATGACAGATGATCTTGGAGTCAGTGGAGCCCTAGACATTTGGTGTGCAGAACTCACCGATGAGTGATAAATGCTCTGACACCCATTAATCCACTCCCAAATCATGGATCAAATTATAAATGAGGCATCAGTGAATTATCCCAAGTCTGAGGTGGACCAATATGCTGAGAGACTGAATAGCTGCTGAGTAAGCAGTCGCGAACATTGGCTGTCTGGAGGGCGAGCGGGCAGATGGACTCCGTAAGGACATCCCTTGCCTCTTCCTTGGTATGGTGGCTCTACCAGAGTGACCGAATATTTCCACCATTTATTGCAAATACACCATGAAAATTTATACTATCCAGAATCATCGCGGGAGCTACGGAGAACGTGCCCAGCCTTCGATACCTGCAGCAAATGGAATGAGGAAATACAAATGCAGAAGGAGAGGTAGGGGAGAGGAGAGAGAGAAAAAGAAGCACAGGAAAATGATCACATACCTTGCGTCATACTCATTGCAAAGGGTAGGACCACTAGACACAGGAAACCTAAATAGACTTTCAAGTATCCTACAGACCTACTCGACTGTAACAACCCTTTACACACATGACGTCACAATGCCAAACAAAAGACATAGAGAATACCTTTCGCCCACCCCAAGCCCCCCCGCCCCCCCCACCCTCTTTCCCTGGTGGAATAAGACAGTGGAGGAAGCATTGATAGAAATGGAAAGAGCAACAAAGGAATGGCGTAAAGCACGAAACAGAAGAATGATGAATGATGGAGAGGTTGAAGAGATGAAGGAGAAAAAGCAAAGAGCTGTTAATGGATTCAAGAGCTTGGCAAGGGAGGCCAAGGATAAAGTGTGGGAGGACTTTGATACAGAGGTGGGCACGGAAAAAGACCCTACAGAAATGCTGGTCCTTACATCGAAGAATGAATAAGAACAATGCAAGCCAGCCTATCCCTAATATCAAAAGCTCTACAGGACTAAGCATGGAAACGGGCGAAGAGAAGGGAAGAGCCTTATTCAATCGATATGTGGAGCAAACGGATAAAGGCGACAAAAGTGCCCGCCTGAAAATAAAGGACAGTGTTCTGGAAAATGCCCTAAGGGGCCAGATATACTTCGATCTCATTTCTGAATAGGACGTGGTGTACACATTGAAAACCAGCAGAAACAATGCTCCGGGTCCTGATGGTGTACAATACCATCACATTAAACAACTGGACGACACAGCCATTATAAATATGGTGAGCGATTTTAATACCAGCATACAGAATGCCGAGGTGCCGGAAGACTGGCTACACAGATACCTTCTGCCACTTCCTAAACCTGGCAAAGACCCCACACTGCTCAGTAGCTATCGAACTATCACAGTACAGAATGTCTTTGGTAAATTAATAGAAAAGATAGTTGTAAGACAAGGAATGAGCCACCTCGAAAATGCACACATCCTTCCTGATACCCTGGGTAGCTATAAGCCTATGACAACAACATGGGGTAACGCTGGAACGTTTGTGTACGATGTGTACGAGGGATTCCAGGGTAAAAGAGAAACGGTGGCTGTCACAATTGACCTAGAGGATGCTTATAACAGTGTGGACTTTGCAACACTAATAGACTGTATAATGGCATGTGGTAGTAAACCCTTGGATAACAAGGTGGATAGCAGCTGCTTTAATGGAAAGATCAGTTGCATTTCGCTTGGAGACTTGGACATCAGAACCAATGCGCATTTGCCCGGAACTACCCCAGGGTTCTCCACTATCACCAGTGCTGTTAAACATCTATACAGCAAAAGTAGCAACCTTTCAACCAACAGGACTGGGACGAACTAACTTTCGCAGATGACGTACTCATGTACAGTACTGGTTCAGACAGACAGGAAATGGTCCAAGGCACACAAGAGACACTACAGGCGGTTTCTAAATGGTGTAAGGAAAGGGGATCCAAAATCAATCCCAACAAGGCCTGTGTGATGTGGTGCTCTTTGAACAACTCTATAGTGAAAGCAGACCTTCCAGGCATCAATGGGCAGAACACTGAAAGTCAAGACAAACTGAAGTATCTGGGAGTAAAGTTTGATCGTGGGCTATTGTTCAAGTGTCATGTCGAACTGATCATACAGAAGTGCAAGCGAGTACTGGCAGCTTTATAAACAATGGTTGCTGCGCGCTTGGAACAGAGACTACTGTTTCTCCTGCTCGGGATTTCAGTAATCGAATACGGGATAGAAATACTCACGCTGTCAGTGTCACGATGTGAACGGCTGGAACGCTTTCAAAATGAAGAGATGCGACTAGTTTTGGGCTGTACGCGAGATACCCCCATTGTGACAGGGAGATACATGCTCGGATTGCTGTCGATTAGATCCAGATATGCGATGGCCCAGGCAAAAGCCTATATGAGGGTAACCACCGACAAAAGACACCCCTACATGAGAACATAGCTGACATCAAATGAGCAAAAATAAAGAGGGGGACGTCATTGATGGCACATGCAGAGGCTACGATTGGTCAAGTGACCAGGGTTGAAAATATATCCAAAGGGGAAGAGTGGAGTAAGTCAGGGGAGAACTGGATAAACTACCAGCAGGTTATCATTAGTCTTGGTAGAGAGTGCAGATCTTGGGGCAATGGAAAAGCAGAGCTGGAGATTAATCAGCTGATAAGTGATCATGCTGGGGATGATGACGCCATTGTGTACACTGATGGTTCTGTAGTGCGTGGTGAGAAATCAGGATGGGGCTTCTCTGCGAGAATAAAGGATAGGGTCGTCGCTGAACAGAGTGGAGCCTACATGACATTAACCTCCAGCATGAGAATGGAGGTAGAGGCAGTTACTGCAGCACTGAGGTAGCTGTCTGAAACTCCGTCAACCAGGGCAGTTATATTGCCTGACTCTCAAACCATGCATCGGAAAGTCCAGAACGGATGGCTGCGGCAGGAATGGAAAATATCAATAGAATCCTCAAGTCTTCGAGAACTGATGTGGATGTACTGTCCTGGTCATGCAGGTGGCAATGAGAGAGCTGACAGACTGGCCTCGAGAGCACCCATGGTGGGGACACTGGACATTGATAAGGGAGAGATACTAAGGCAATTAATGATCGCCTGCAAGATATGACACTGCAATAGATGAATCAACAAGGCTGTGACTGTTGGAGTTTGGCATCAAACGTGGGACTAGCAGAAATGAACGTGAGAGAGGATGCATCCGTCGTATGTACAACCAGCGTGCTACAGGTACAATTAGCATTCATACTCTTCGCCATTTGCTGAGGGAGACTGAGCAGCTATGGGTTTGCCCGGAGTGTAGTGAGGTCGATTCTGATTAATAATAACAATAACAATATACTACTCCTTTCTTAAAGCAAGGCTATTATGCTGCCTAAAATATGCAACAGCATAAACTGTTCTTTGCAGAATGCAACACGCTTGTTTCCGTCCTATTTAGACTGATCATTTAGAGTATGCTGTAATGACACGGAGAGTAAGATATACGGATTTTGATTGGTCCTGATCCCCTTTTCTACCGCTATATTGACACTCAAGTTACCATTAAGTATCACATATGTCAACGCAACAATCAGCACTGTTTTTATAAGTGGAGCCTCAAATTTGATTAGATTGTGGAATTTGTCTCATAATACTCCTGTGCATAATTTTTAATGTATCATGCCTTCATGGCTCCTATAACATTAACGGCACTGCGCCGAAAATTACACCCCACCATAACCTGGCTTTCATGGGAAAATACATTTTTTTTTTTTTTTGGTTATTCATAAGTTGTCTTTATTAAGTTAATGTTCTTAAAGGGGAATCCCTAATGCCTCATCAGTTCCAACGTGACTATATGTATACATTGTCACATGTCTCTTCATAGTCCACAAATTTATTAAATGAATAAATAAAGAAATGTAACGTTGCACTTTGACATAAATGTTCACTGCTGACTTGACAGATTGGCTGCAGTTTGAGGTCTTAGTTAGGAGTGAATCTCTGTTCCCAATGTGACAAAATGTAGGTACTAACCATCAAGCTATGGAGAAACTGTCTGTTATTAATATATTATTATTATTATTTGATGATGCATTTAGTTGGCCCCATCGTATGTGGTAGTGCTTTTACATGTCTTTTTTAAATCTACAGTTACTCGAGGCCAAAAACAAACACGCTATTGAAAAACGTTGACACATGTATTAGCTGATGGTACTAAGTGTTGCAAGAAACCATTTGTCCGTGACACAGACATACAAGATGACGTACACATCTGCCCGGGACACAGACATACAAGATGACGTACACATTTGCCCGTGACACAGACATACAAGATGACGTACACATTTGCCCGTGACACAGACATACAAGATGACGTACACATTTGCCTGGGACACAGACATACAAGATGACGTACACATTTGCCCGTGACACAGACATACCATACAAGATGACGTACACATTTGCCTGGGACACAGACATACAAGATGACGTACACATTTGCCTGTGGCACAGACATACAAGATGACGTACACATTTGCCTGTGACACAGACATACAAGATGACGTACACATGTGCCTGGGACACAGACATACAAGATGACGTACACATGTGCCTGTGGCACAGACATACAAGATGACGTACACATTTGCCCGTGACACAGACATACAAGATGACGTACACATTTGCCTGTGGCACAGACATACAAGATGACGTACACATTTGCCTGTGGCACAGACATACAAGATGACGTACACATTTGCCCATGGCACCGGAATACAATAAAAAAAAGCATAGTTGGCTTACCTGTCTCTCATATCATCATCCTCAGCCCCCCAGCCAAAATACATGTTGGATGCGCCGTTGATTTTCTGAAACTGATCTCTTGTGAAGGCCACCACCCCTCCAAATAGTCCTTCGTAGATAAGCCTGGATAATAACATGATAACTTATTATTATTATTTATATAATTGTTATTATTAATATTATTTGGTTTTTCTTTATGATGGTAGCAAAACGTGAATGTTCAGATCTTTGTTTACATTTACTCGAGTTTTTAGTGACATTTTCATTCTCTTCAGAATGATGGAGTTAAAAAGCGTTGATGACAAATGTGTACATAAAAGCTGATACTATCTTAATCTTTATCACTGCAGTTGAGCTACCCGCCGAGCAGAGGGTTTCACCAAGTGAACTCCACGCTTTCCTGTCCTGTGGCATTGGTTCAATATTTTGCTCATGTCTTTTTCTCTGACAAATCTAACCTATCTCCGTGGTTTTTACGTTTTGATTTAAATCTCATACCTGGAAGGTTCCCCAATAAGGACTGCATAGTAATACTATCAGATGGTTTCCTCAATGTGTGTTCTATCCAGTGCCAACGATTTTTTAATGGCCTCTTGTTAACTGTTATTTGCCTAATCCCATTTATGAGTTCCACTTCGGTGACCTTGTCTAAGCTGACCTTGTCTTACAAGCTCCATCCTTCTATTAAGGCACTCATTTTTGAAAGTATGTAGACTAGTTATTGTTCGTGTTCTTTTCTTCTTCGTACACTCTCAGACGTCCACTCTCAGACGTCCACTCTCAGACGTCCACTCTCAGACGTCAGCTTGAATTTGTTCAAAGAAAACAGTGATCAGCTTGAGGCTACATCTTTCTATCTCCATAGAGCTTTTCCAGGAATGGTACCGGTGATGGACACATGTGCTTTCTCTGTTCCTCACATGTTGATGTCGCGAGAGGTTCAGATGTTATAGAAAATAAGAAGATATCCTGGACATACAGGTGTATCAGATGATACTATGATAGTGCCAGATAAGAGTCTGGTCTTATCAGTAATACCCCCTCCTCGAAAAAGTAAGGGTGTATAGACAACAAAGGTAGGGTCAAGCTGTGTAAGTTCCCAGAGAAGATGGTAATGTAGTACTCTGAGTCCCTATCTGCAACCTCTCCTGATCCACCTCTGTGATTATGGTAGATAATATTGTTTCTGACTCTGCTAGGGTAAATTATTTAATTAAAATTTACCAACATTGAATAAAAACTTAACTTAAATAAAATTCTTTTAAGCACCAAAAAACCAGTGCTCTCCAGGTTGCGTTGGCCACTCCTAAATATATTTACAATTTCTCTTATTATTATACTTTTGGTCTTCTTTTTTCCTCTTACCCTCAGGAACCCAAGTGAGCGCCTGTAGTTTTCTGTTGTTTGATTCGTAAATGACCGATATATGACCATCGTTTTTAGTCGGAGACACTTATTTTCTGCCTAAAATCAAAATTATTTTACAAAAGTTTTTTTTTTAAAATAAATACAAAAGTAAATAAGAACAGTTCAACAAATGTCTTTCACTTGTGTTAAGATGTCTATCATTTTGTAGACAGTTTAGCTTGCTTGATCTTTCACTGAAGAATTAATAGTGTTATTAGTACAATTTAATTGAAGCTCTATACTGTTCTGTTCATCACGAACTGGATGCGTTTATTTTGGTGAGCAGGCATAAGCTACACAGTTGCCTTGAGAGCAACTTAACTGAGTCACTGCAGATGGCTCCCTCTGATGCTGGAGAGAATCTTCAGATGAAAACCTTCCAACTGTTACACACGATATGGCTGTCCCTCTACCATAGACTGGCACTGCATTCTTTGCACTTTCAGTAAGAGAAGTCTCTTCTTATTTGTTGTAGGCTTTAATTTAAAGGATTAAACCTGAAACGAAGTCAAACGCAATCCCTGTATTTGCCTATCAATATCCCTCTATGACACAGTTGGGGACGATAGACAGTTTCAGACTAGCGTGCTAGCAGATGCACAAGGTATAGTATAGTAGCAACAATCATTTTAGTTCAATGTGCTCATAATTTTCTTCTACGTTCTTAATTATCATTCGTTTCCCATGATTCGCCTCCATACAATAATTTGGTTGCGAATAAAACTACTAATAGGTCAAATTATACAGTACTTCAATCCCTTTCATCCTTCCTTATGTTCCTGGTAGGTGTCTCATTCCATTCAATACTTCTTTAAATACAATTCTAAACTCATAGACACACTTGGCCATCATTCTCAATGTTTTAAATATTTCCGAAGGCAGGCTTTGCCTCTAGAATTACACATGAGCCTGTAAGTTTCACCAGTACACACTGTCTATTCCTAACACATCTATACACGTCTTATCGCACAGATGGATTAATCAGTAGAATTACACATATATATATATATATATATATATATATATATATATATATATATATATATATATATATATATATATATATATATGTATATATATATATATATATATATATATAATATATATATATATATATATATATATATATATATATATATATATATATATATATATATATATATATATATATATTTTTGCGTGATAAATTCTCGCAACATCGTTTTATTACAATATCTATTTTATAACGCAAGGGCAACAACTGCTTGAAATTTATAGTCACTTTTCTCGGTAAGCATTTGTCTTCTCGCGTTGGTATTGAATGCAGTTAAGTTTTGAGCTGTGGTCATTTTGCGCTGGACTGCGCATGACTGGTCTTGCTTCTTGGTCGATCGATTTCCGCCCACCAGTGGAGTGAGCGATTTGAATGGCGAGAAAGATGCCTCGCTGAAAGAGGATCTCCGCTATTTTTTGTTCTGTCAGGAATGTGAAAGTCCTCTTATGGATATTTCGTTTATTCGAGATAATACCTCTAGTGTATTTGCACATGCCGGGAGGCATAATATTTCTGTGTATTTCCTGAAGGCAAGGTAAATTGACTTTCCATTAACTCTATCGATTTTTGGTCGTGAGCGATTTCGATTCATAGCCTGTCTTCGAAAGTCGTCGTCACGAGATGTTTTCCCAGCTCACATGTCGCTGTATTGTACTGCATCGGTTGATGCATGTCCCAAGGACCATTACTTGCTACTTTGTTAAATGAACTAGGCTTGGAAAACCTTTGTTAACGAGAGGATATTTTTGAGGACATTATTTATACTTCGGCAGACGTGTCTGTCTTGCTGAAGTCAGATTAAGGAGAGTGAACTGATCTCATACATCTGGTTACCTTCTGGCTAAGATAGAAAGGGATGGAGAATTTTCCCGACTACATTACAGCCTTATAATGTATTGACATGTCTGTGAATCACCTTTATTATGATGCTGTCTACCGTCCATTGCTATACTGACATTGTTGCTGTGATAATGACTGTCTGATGTACCTACATATTCGCGTATACATTTTGTCACTGTGGCGTCCACAATAAATGATACAGAAAAACGTCTAGCTGTTACAAGCATCATTGACTTTATACGTCGTGAGTTTACTGACGTCCTATGTGGATTGCCCTGTTATTTTGTATGAACATTGTTTGACTGAACACATCTGCACACTACACAAAACCAGACATGCGGATACCATCCATCATCATATGGCATCACGCATCAATATATATATATATATATATATATATATATATATATATATATATATATATATATATATTCGTTCTTACCCTCAGGCACACACAGATGAGCCCTTAATGGTTGATTAAGGTCTGCTAATAGGTACAGAAGGCAAACAATTGCATTAACATATGCTCCTTTTTTGCCGCTCTCTGTATTCAAATAATAGTAACTGACCCGAGTTTGTTAGGCAAGTCTATTTATAGTGTGACCTCGGACGTACGAGATGGGAACCCCGAGGAATGTAATCATGATCCGAAAATATGGGTACCTTTTTGCCTATTGTTCAATGTAGGAAAATTACTTTTTAAATTATCTCCGTTATTCCTCATGCGATTTTATTCATTCAAAGCTTAAATTATACCCGGAATTAGGCTTTGTATATCTATGTAATAATATATTAGTTTCCAAATTGCATTTTATGTTATGCATAGTTTACACTGCTAAATTTAGGACAACCTGAAGCTTCGAATGCATTCAACCCAAGATTTCTCCCGTCCTATATTAGTATTAGCAAAAGTATTATTACTTACGGGTAGAGTAACATCCCTAATATAGTTTTGGTACCCTCTTTCAAGTGGTACTTCTTCCAAATGTGGCCGTGACGGTGTGGCTGCTGTTGCATTTTTTTAGTGTTCGTATAATGTGTTCGTCTCACTACCCCAGAACAGTAGACAGTACAGTGCTGATGATGTTAAGTTATTTTACTCTATATGATAGGACATCATACGAAAACACTGTTGGTGGGTGGAGAATCTCCATCTAATATACTGCAGTAAACCAAGTGGTGAATAACAAAAATGATGTTTAATTTTCAGTAATCGTCCAATAACATTCCATTGAAATAAACTTGCCTCACGCCTAATCTTCAAATCTAGGCTGGTAATTCTCACAAAAATATACAATGTCAAAAGCACAACTTAATAATTCTCCTCTCGTTCTTTCAATCCTTCTATATATGCACAGTCTGCTATGGCTGTTCTATCTCATCTTAGAAAACTTATGTAGCCGGGTTTTGTTTACTTCAACTCATGATGAAAAACACGATAGGTCTGGTGGAACTAGTTACTTACTTACTTACTTAGTCGTTCCCCTTCTACCGTGAGGTGTAGAGGTTTGGAAGAGAGAGCGCCAGACTATCCTATCGGCTGTCTTCCTCCTGGCCTGGTTCCATTCTAGTCCTCGATCCTTCAAAGATTGTCTAATGTTGTCCTCCCAGCGGACTCTGGGTCGTCCTCGGGGTCTGGATCCTTGGCTCTTTGTTTCCCATGTTTGTCGTGGTATCCGATCTTCTCCCATTCTGCAGACATGGCCAAACCATCTTAATTGGGACTGTTCTACTTGGGTCTGCAGGGGGTAGGATTTAAGGCCTTGACGTATCGTCTGGTTGCGTACCATGTCTCTTCTTGTTACTTCAACCACCTTCCTCAGATACCTCATTTCTGAGGTTTGGATCTGGCTTTTATGGGTTGTAGTCATTGCCCATGACTCGCATCCGTATGTGAAGACTGGGACATAGGTGGAGCGGTATACAGCCATCTTCGTTTTCTTACCAACCTCTCTCTTGCTGAGGAATCCTCGATTTATGGCCTGAAAAAGTCTCCCAGCTGCTGCTTTTCTAGTGGCCAACTCTTCTTTGATGCCTCCCTTTCGGTCTATAATAGCTCCGAGGTATTTAAAGTGGTCGACCTGCTCCAGGACCTGTTCTCCCAGCTTAATCTGATGTTTTCTTTCTTCTCGTGATATCACCATGGATTTTGTTTTAGAGCTGCTTATGACCATCCCTCTCTTCTCCAGCTCTTCCTTCCAGACTTGCAGGTTGGATTGGAGATGTGTCTCTGATTTAGCAATCAGGGCAACATCATCAGCAAATGCCAGCTCCGAAATATAGACCTGTCTCATCTTCCAGTACCCCACTGAATACTTTCTTGTTCTCTCCTTACATGCCTTGATGACATCGTCCATAAGGAGTATGAAGAGGTAAGGTGATAGGATATCACCTTGTCTTACACCAGTGGTGGTCCTGAACTCTTCCGACTTATGGTTTGCTGTCCTCACATAATTTCTGCAAGACTTGTAGAAGCTCTGTATAGCATGAATCAGAGGTGCTGGAATATTCTTCCTTGCCAAACAGTCCCAAAGTTTGCTCCAGGGGACCCTGTCAAACGCCTTTTCCAGATCTATGAAACAAAGATGCATCTCACTCTTATACTCAAGGGCCTTTTCACTCAGCTGTCTGAGTGTGAAGATTAGGTCTTGAGTACTTCGGTTTGCTCGGAATCCGCACTGGACCTCATCCAATTGTGGCTCAGCTAGGCGTCGGAGTCTCTGCTCTAGGATTCTAGAGTAGATTTTACCAGGGACACTGAGAAGGGATATGCCTCTATGGTTTCCACACTGTCGATTGTCACCATTTTTGAAAATTGGTGTTATGATGGCAATCTCCCAATCCTTTGGTATTGTCTTGTTGTACCACGCTGCCTGTAAAACCCTTAAGAGTAATAGGTCGCCTGATGCTCCCATGTACTTAACCATTTCTGGTGTTATACCATCATGCCCTGCTGCTTTGCCCATCTTGATTTTCTCCAGTGCTGCCTTCAGTTCTTCCATCTTTATGTCATCTTCATCATCATTGGTTTTCTCTTCTGTGCTAGTGTTTATCATTTCTGATGCTTCACCATGCTCACCATCCAGAAGTTCTGAGAAATATTCTTTCCATCTTCCCATTACTTCCTTCGGGGCAGTAAGCCATTTGCCTTGCTTGTCCTTTATAAATTTGAGAGGGCATTGTTTTTCCTTCCTCATGTTCTTTAGGGTCTTATTGAACAATTTCTGGTTTTCTTGTGCATCTTTTTCTAGTTTTTCTCCAAATTCTTCCCAGGACTTCTGTTTTGCTGCTAGCACTTTATTCTTTGCTTCTGTTCTGAGTGTCACATATTCTCTATATTTTTCCATTTGTCCTGTTGTGTTTTTAGCTCCTAAGTATTGTTTCCATGCCATTTTCTTCTCTCTTATTTTCTCTTTGACTTCCTCTGTCCACCGAGGTGTCCTCTTTCTCTTGTTCCCAAGTCGGACTTCACCGCATGCTTCTGCAGCAGCTGTCTTTATGATATCCTTGAATTTAATCCAGAGGGTTTCCAAGTCATCAGGTCGTTCTTCTTTGTTGCTCACCGCTGCTGGAACTAGTTTTGAGGTATTTGTTATAGAATAATTACTGGTCTGACTACCAGGGCTGTTTTGTTTATCTCAATTAGTCACTGTTCCCTGTTCCGACCTAATTACTGTCTATCTTGCTTGTACATCTTTATCAACATACCTGTTCTGTTTTGAAAAACAATCTTGACAATCTTGTTAACTCAATTCTTGCAAAAATGGCGACATCGTCTTTCTTTCTGCACGGCGTAACAACTTGATATTCGACTGTAACTACAGTATCAATCACCTCCAATGGCTTGTTCGCCAGAATCCCGACTTCACAACTTTATTTTTCTCTTCAGCAACTCGCTGACCTACGCTGAGCGCGTTTTTACCACCAGACTCCAACTAAAACCCTATTTACATTCTTCTCGTTCATCCCAAAAAATGTGTTCATCCCCCAAACTTTTCTCGTGCGTCTATATTTTTCTCGCTCACTAACCTATCAAGGGATGTAATTTCTAGTTGATTCCCTTTGCTGAGTATACACAAATCCATACTCTCCTCTTTAAACCTTATCACAAAATCTTAACATGCAAATTGGTTCTACCATAATTTGGAACTCACTCAATATGCTTAACTCTAAACAACCACGTCATCTTCCAAAAAGGATTCCTAAATTTATCTCCCTTTGCACAAAACACTCCTGCACACATATCATCTCCCCTTTTCAAAGACGAACAGTCTTTTTACAAGTCCATTCATTATTCCCTAACCATTTTTCTATACTCACTTACCCTACCAAAACCAAACCTACCGTTCACACAAAATGCTGTAGTAAAATTCCGAAGTTTATCAGATTACACAGATTGGGCCTTGCCATCTTTTTTTCCCAGCGGTAGTAAACACAAGACCAAAAAAAGCGTTTTCATTGGTTAGTGTATCATATCTTTCTACAATGTATGGCGCGCGATATTGTCAGAATTATTTAGAATTCGTGATGTGAGATCGACGTCATTTTACGACAGTTGAGCATTTTTGAAGCAGATGTTCGGCAGTCATTTATCGGTGCATCAGTCCCCCTCATTGGTAGTTCCTATCTTTAGCTTGTTGAATAGATGGTATCTCAATCTGTTGTGGCCCGTGCGGAGTCTGAAGATTACCCCTTGTTCTCTTCTGTGGAGCTGGTAATATGCATCATTTTTGTGTGACCTGGATGCTCTACATCCAATTTGTTCCTGTATCTGATTTTGATAAAACTCTTTGCCTCTTCAAAAGTTAAACTTGTATCAGGCTGAGGTAGCTTTCCACCTTCCTGTGCCAGTCTGTCAGCTTCTTCATTGCCGGAGATGTTACAATGAGATGGGATCCACTGTACTACAACTCGTTTGAATTTGTGGCTCAGTTTGTGGAGTACTACTCTTAGGTCATCCAGATATGCATTGTTCTGGCTCTTCAGAGTTGAAATTACTAACAGCACATCTTAAAGACAGTAACTTGTCTCTAGACACGTGCTTTCCTCTGTCATTAGGGTGTTCTTTTCAAAATGGCAGGACCAATTACGACTCTAAGTGCCAACTGGCAACTCTGTGTTTTGTCAAAAGTTACACCGGCAATTAATTGCTCCTGTGTGAAGAATGATCTCAGTGAAGCTAAAATCACAACACATATCACAGGCAGTTTCAAAAGATTCCATTCAGCATCTCAAAGTTTGTCTCCAAACATTCTAGAGGAGTGAGTTGTTTCAACAAAGATACCAGCTGCTTGCATTAGAACATGGTTTGATTTGGACCATCTTGGAACTTGTCGAGTATGAGCATAGCGACATTAGAATTCCACAGGTGCGAAGTCTTTATTGGTGTAAAACAGTGCCTGACTTCGCCATGTTTAATGCGACAGGATAGCTGGACCAGAATGGGCATCAGATAAAAATTAAATTGGTAGCTTTAAAAGAGCATATAATATAGTAGCGCCTTCAGTCATGACTGAGTATGGTAGTGCGTCCCTAAGGGGATAGCCATTCGCTGCTTTATTCCTGATGTTCTTCTGGCGTGTTCTTTTCTCTTCTACTTAACATAAGAGCTTCTTTTCGCTAAATCTGAGGTGGCGAGCTTGAGCACAGTTATAGGAAGATCAAGCTGTTGCCCATCTGAATGGTCCCCCTCTCCACGTACCCAGTAGATTCAAGGGAACGGCAGTAGCCGATACAGCTTGGTACCAGCCACGTCGCAGGAGTTGCCAGAATAATGTCGAATTAACATTAGACTGCCTTAAGGACTCCGGCTCCGGATGTAACCTCTGTAACAAGATATTCCCGCAAGGCACCGGAGGTTTTAAACAGGAGTTTTACCTTCTTCTAGATATTCTATCAACCAAAGATCACGAGCCCTATCTGCCCAAAATTGAGCCACACGTGAAGGCCGGAAGCTGGGTTTGGTTCTCAGAGGCTATTTAGGCGTGCCGTAGATGCATTTTATCTGCAGTGGGAGCGTATCCCCACTATAACTCCCGGCTATGACTGTCTTTAGAACTGCATATTGTAACGATTTAAAAGAAGAAACAACTATCTTTTATAATGATGTAATAAACGTAATAAACAATTCTTACAACAACCTTACTTATATTTATATTTGTTTAATGATGCGACCATGTGTACTGGACTCGTCTGATTACACCTATACATGTTCCGATCGTCTAGAGGGAGCATATCCACATCGTGTAGAATGAAACAAGTATAATTTCCGATTTTCAGAGCCTCCAAAAATCCAGCGTTGAACAGCAATCCCTTGTTAAATTTGGTAGGTAGGTCCTGGCAAATAGAAAAAAGTTAAGACAACACATGAAGCTTAGACATGATGTCCCAGCCATATAGAGACTGAATACCTTCTAGATTAGGCATGAAGGCCCAGCCATACATAAATGGAATAACTTCTAGATTAGACATGCAGGTACAGCCATAAGGAGACGGAATACCTTCTAGATTAGACATGAAGGCCCAGCCATACAGAGACGGAATATCTTCTAGATTAGACATGAAGGCCCAGCCATACAGAGACGGAATAACTTCTACAGTAGGCATGAAGGCCCAGCCATATAGAGATGGGATAACTCCTAGATTAGACACAGATCACTCCGGAAATTCCCGGTACGACATGTCTAAGTGTAGCGACACGGACAGATCACTCCGGAAATTTCCGGTACGACATGTCTAAGTGTAGCGACACGTACAGATCACTCCGGAAATTCCCGGAAAATTCCATCCAAGCCAGTACTTTTAAGATAAACTAGGAAAGGCAACGAACTTCCAAAGGGACATCCCATGTAAACCAGCAGAATTCTGCGGTATTTTTAAAATTAATGCCCCGAACAGAATCATTTTTATTTGGAAAGGGTTGAGGGGGGGGGGGGGGTATTTGTGCAGAAACTACTAATACATTTTATAAGGTCAGTGGGAGAGCCTTATCCCATCCCATCCCAACTAACATAATTACCGATGTATGTTACGTCGGTCGGTCTCACTCAAAATAGTTACTCGCGCCAGAAAAAAAGTGCGCAACGCATGGTGTGCAATTTGCGCGGCGTGGGTGTTATATATAAAACAAATACTTTGGTTTCATTTTTTTTTAATTTTTTTTATTCTTTCACGAAATTAGTAGCGCTCGACAAAGAAAAAGTGCGTAAAACTTGGTGTGAATGAGCCAATAACATACCAAAGTTCATGGACAGTTTGATTACACTGTATAATGGAAAGAAATAAAAAACACTAAGAATGTACTTCTATCTGCTCATCCGGGAACGGAAACAGCACACTATAATTAAAAACCCGTCACGTTTGACGGGTTATTGCTGGTCTTTGATAATTGACGAGAAAATTATGATGATTTTTTCGCTAAACTAGCACTAATTCCCAAAATAGCATTGAATTCTAACGAAAGTTTTTATGCAGGAAAGGAACGAAATGATTGGACGTTTGAGGGCAAGAAGGAAATGAACGAAATGATTGGACGTTTGAGAGCAAGAAGGACAGGAAAGAAATGATTGGACGTTTGAGAGCAAGGACAGGAAAGAAATGATTGGACATTCGAAGAAAATATTAGACCCGTCTCAGACCCAGTCCGCACTCCCAGAAATCAACTCAGGATCTGCCAGTGCTGAGATGTTATATAGAGGGCTGCCTCTTATTGCTAGAAGTAATCAACCTCAACACACTCAGATAACTGAAGCGAAGTCAAAACGAACACCTCACTGTGAGAGCTTGTTAGATCGAAGTTCAAAACCCTGTAGCAGATTCGTAGTACTCCTGTTCTGAAGGTGTGTTTAAAAATTGTAGATTATTAAGCTTACAACATATCTTAGTTTTGTATTAAGTAACGTATAATTACAACTGATGTATATTTTAAAATTAATGTCGTGTTTCTATTCCTATATACTATGCTTTGTGCCCAAAGGAAGATGGCTTTCCCAATCATGTAATATCGAAAGTTCTTATCAAGGCTTACAGTCCTTTTTAGAGCTTTACTTTTGGGTAATATGCACAAAGAGTTCGTCTTTTCTTCTTGTCTCTTGTTCAGAACTTTCTGTCAGTGGGAGACAAATATGTTAATTTGGTAGAATTTCTTTCACGTTCTAACAAGTAGGAGCGCCTTTCTCTTATATTTGATTTTATCTCCTCCATTTTCTTCGTAATAGCAATTGCTATTGTAATTCCTGGATGCAGCCGTGTCATTAATTTACACAGACTGAATCCCACTTTCTCTCACGTAATCCGCGTTGGCCCCTCAGAGATGTTTTAACTCCTTTCTTGCTGGTCGCGGCAAAATCTTCTAAATCTCTAAGTCAGGCAAAGCGGACACAAACGAGTCGCCAGGCCTTTTCAAGTAACCAACCGCTCGAAACCCTTTGAGACCGAATGGCAGTAGACGCATGTCCTTTTCTTCATTGATTCTCCATATACGAGGTCACTATAATTTCGCGTCGCCCATGCAGGTGTTCACAATAAGTGACGCGATCTCTAAGAGAATCTTGCTATAAAAACTAGACTCAAAGATTACTCGGGGCTAGTGCCACCAAGAATGCCATAGGACCTCCGACTTGCAGTGTGGAATTTGTGCAATGAAGCCTAATACCGAATGCCTTATTATAAGGAATAATTCTCGACATATCGGGAAGATACCCGAGGCTTGGCAACTGACTAGCCCTGTTTTCGACTTTTTACTGGGACCCTTTTCTTGGATCCCCATTATATTTTGTTTTTGGAGACATATTCTTGCTCATGATCACATGATTTCAGATTTCATGATATTATTCCTTGAATTACCAATTATTGGTCATACAGTCGAGACGACAGGTCTTCACTGTTCACCGGTTACTGAAATAAGCATTCTTGGCGTCCTAAGCTCATACTGATAGCCCACGTTTTATTTTGCCAGATTACTTGACCCAAATGAGACTAGCATTATAAAAACTTGACTGCAGATGTCAAGAAAGTTGAGAGCAGTAAACTACTTAGTCCCTGTATATAGATGCCCCTGGATTTCTAAGATATCCACAGAGTAATCAAATTTACAGTAGTAAAGGAAGATAATTTCCTTTCCATTGAGTTACTTAGCTCAAATTAAGACTGGTATTAGTCAGAAGGACTTAGGGATATATATATATATATATATATATATATATATATATATATATATATATATATATATATATATATATATATATATATATATATATATATATATATATATATTTGTGTGTGATGATTTCCAAATAAATAGGTGAATACCTTTCTGGAGTTACTTACTTACTTAGTCGTTCCCCTTCTACCGTGAGGTGTAGAGGTTTGGAAGAGAGAGCGCCAGACTATCCTATCGGCTGTCTTCTTCCTGGCCTGGTTCCATTCTAGTCCTTGGTCCTTCAAAGATTGTCTAATGTTGTCCTCCCAGCGGGCTCTGGGTCGTCCTGGGGGTCTGGATCCTTGGCTCTTTGTTTCCCATGCTTGTCGTGGTAGCCGATCTTCTCCCATTCTGCAGACATGGCCAAACCATCTTAGTTGGAACTGTTCTACTTTGGTCTGCATGGGGTGGGATTTAAGGCCTTGACGTACCGTCTGGTCTGGAGTTAGTAAATGAAACTGAATTGGTCGTCCTTCTAAAGAGGCCTGGGGACTGAATTCTGATAGTTTGGTCTTGAGGTTTGTTTTGTTGTTTATTTTGATTGCTTATTACTCACTTTTGTTGATTTTTCTTGTGATAATTTATGTATAACAATATCTAGTGTGGTCTTTATAAATAGTGGGTTAACATGAATAAAGATATACATATGTTCTAAGAGGTCAAAATTTACTTTCTATTTCACCTGTCACTTGAATGTTGACTTTTTTCCTGTCCTTACTGCAATGTTTATCATATTTCGGGAAGGAAGAGTGCCTGTATGACATTTTACAGTGTTGTGAATGTGTCAGGAAAGAAGTAATTTAATATACGCGCATATGTATCTTCTCTCCTGACTGTTATACCCCATTCTCTATTCACTTTCTATCTACTTTCAGACATCTCACTCAGAATTGTCTTACATCAGACATACTCTGAACCATCTTGCGACATTAAGCCAAAGAGAACAATCACGGTTAAGTTTGGAAAATGTCTTGATTGATGCATTGTAGTGATGTATGAAGTGATATGTATGAAGTACCCAGTTTGACTGATATACCACAGCGACATGACCGTGGGGTCAGAATTAGGAATCTGATTCCTCAGTAGTCAGTCAGCATCGGAGGGGTGTTTTGGATGTAAAACCCAGATATCAACCCATAGTCATAAATTTGCAGGTTCAAACTGGAATTAAAAACCAAGCTCTGAAAAAGACTTCAATCTCTTATTATTAGCATTGTGTAGTCTGAGAAGGCCTAACAAGCTGAGTCTATTTTGTGATAGACCAACTTTATTGTCACCCGTGTTACTGGGGCCCGAAAAGGGAGTCCCATTACGTAAAAATCTTTTTGCCACAAAACATCAACAGGACTATCGAAAAGGTAAATATAGAAAATAAATCAACTCATCCGCCCAAGACAGAAAAGGTTCCTCTGGAAAGGAGGCGCATGAAGCAACTCAGAGAAAGACAAAAGGCGTCTGGGTTGGCGACTAACCTGTTTTCATCTAGGAAGATCTCCACGATCGTCATCTGGGATGTTCGCACTCTACGTGAACAAGGGAAAACTGCACATGTAGCAGCAGAAATAACTAATTACAGGATTGATATCCTGGGTCTTTGCGAGACAATGTGGAAGGGTGTAGAGAGGAAGAAATTGATCACAGGAGAAATGGTGTTGTCCCCGGACATGAGAAGGAAAATACACACCTCAGTGAAGGGGTAGATCTAATGCTGTCTAGGGAAGAACAGAGGGCCCTTACAGAATGGGAAGCAACGGGGCCCCGAATTATAACAGCAAGGTTTGAAACAGCCAAAAAGAAAATAAATATAAACATCATCCAGTGTTATGCACCAACGAATCTGTGAAAGAAGACATTTACACCAGACTACGGAATGTCTTGGATAAAAAATAAAGACAGAACATCACAATTTTGATGGGGGACCTAAACGCGAAAATAAGAACAGACAACACTGGCTTTGAAGAAATCATGGGAAAGCATGGATTAGGTATGATTAACGAAAATGGGGAACTATTAACAAACTTCTGTGCTTCAAATCAACTAGCTTTAGGCTGAAACATATTTCCACATAAAAGATTACATAAAGCAACATGGATATAACCAGACCACAAAAATGAGAATCCGATTGATTACATATTCATAAGTAAGAAGTTTAGGTCATCATTACATGATGTAAAAAGATATAGAGGAGCTGATGTGGTATCAGATTCACCATATTCTGTTAGCCAATACAAAATTAAAACTCACGAAATTTACAACAGTACAAAGCTATAGACAACTGTATAATGTTGAAAATCTAAGAAATCGGGAATAAGAGACAAAGTTTCAATCAGTATTCAACAAATACCAAGTACTCCAACAGCTGGAAGATGAAGCAAATACGGGAGACCACTGGCAAGAAGTAAAAACTATATGGAACGAGTCATGTGGAGAGGTACTGGGAAAAAAATGACATCAGCACAAAGCATGGATAACATTAGAAACCATAAACAAGATAGAAGACAACAAAAAGGAGAAAGCAGATTTAAACAGAAGCAAAACCATAAGCTTCAAAGCCAAGGCTCATGAAATGTACATAGAAGCAAACAAAGAAGTAAGAAGAAACGTCAAAACAGACAAGAGGAAGTGCTTTGAAGAGTTGGCAGGAGAGATGTTATGCAAGGTAATCATTAGGGATGGGATCACAGATGTGTTGGCAAGTCTGTGCAATAGCAACGGAAGTAATCTTGGATATATTTAAAAAATAGGTCTTGGGTTTAAATTTTAACGTGATAATTTTAATCACGCAGGGAAGAATTAAAATTAACACCCCGACCCCCTAATTCTAAGAGCAGGATTGGTTCAATCGAGAGCAGGAAAATAACAATAGCTCTGATTGGCAAGTTTGTGGGAAACCACATGTGGAAGCTTGGGGGAAGAGATGAGAATATAACCTAGCAAATTCGGAGACTAAGACAGACTGCATTACAACGTCAATAGAGTAACTCCAGGAGACAGAGAAGAATCGGACATAATTCCAAATTAAATAGGACAGGACTGAAGTATTTGGGAATCTTTGAAACTTAAAAGAACACCGGCATTTTAAATACCAAGACTGTATACCTAGGAATCAAAGCACACATCATAAGAGGGATTCTAAATTTACCCCCAGACCAAGTGTTCGAAGCATCTAATATAAGTTGCTGTGTCCATTCATCTGTGCCAGGAGATTGTAGATCCCAAGTTGGGGTGAGTTGTACATAATGTTTACAATTTGAATTTGACATGTTTTCTTGCTAAGTGGTTTACAAGTCATACGAGGCTGGCAACCTCAACATATGAAAATAGTATATTCATAAACCACGACAGCAAACGCTGGTGATTGCTTCATGCTAGTTCGTACAGAAAATTAAAAGCAGAAGTAACCCCAGGCTCCTAATGGAGTAGTGAGGAGTGATGGTTACATCACATGTGCATAGTGTTTATATTTTAATTTTTGAGTTATATCTAAACCTCAGGCACAAGCCACTCGCGCTGTCCCGACACAATTTTCCCATTAAATTAACCAGAAGAATGACAGTGATTTCTAATCTTATTCCTTGAGTTATGCTGTATATGCTCAGAGAGAATAAAATCTCAGAGGGGCAAAATTGGTGAGCGGTCAGCGTGAAAAGGCGCCTGTTTAATCTTCCGACCACAATGTACTTAGCAGAGGCATTTGTTCTTTTATTTTCTCTAAAGTTTGTGGTACGAGACCAGTTGGTAGTAAGAGTTTCTACGCCACTAGTTTGTTAATTAAGAGCTGGGATTCGACACTAACCACCTACATTGGACGAGTTGTGTAGAGAAGTGCTCTCATCACAAAAAGTTTGACGAAACACCTGCAGCATTACTCAATCATTTGAAGAGCTAAGTGCTTATTAAAAGGTAAACGCAACGGATTTTCATAATTTCTCTATCAAGTCTCTATGAAGACACTTTTTATCTAAATTTCACCCATCATTCATATTTATTTTAAACTGTAAAAGAATTATTGATTGTTAAATTTGTTACAAGTTATTTTACAAATTCATAGTTGATTCAATTATTATGAGAGCGTACGTATGTATTGGACTCTTTAATATATATTTACATCTATAGAGTCAATAAATAATAATAAGGAATTTCGCTGAATTAACTCAGCTGGGGCTTGAATGAGCTAATTATTGCATAACCAATCTTAACGAAAGGCGGTGGGTTACATACTTAAGTTACAATTGCTCCGCCTCATGCAGCATTGTTCTTGACATCTGAAATATCTTGTGAATATTCCCTGGAGGTAGAAGCATCATTATCCTTCTACCAACAACTCTGCAAAGAGGAATCTTGTGCAAAGTTAGACACCTTTGAAGACCCACATTAGATACTGTAAGGTTTGGCCACTTTTGGTCCACTACTACGGAGCAAAGGAGAGGCAACTCGTGACAGTGACCGGGGAGGACGTTTTTCCGATGGGAGTAAAGTGGGTTCAGCTGTGATTACCTCTCTATCGTTGAACATCCAGTGAGATGTGACATTCCACAGCGACAAATCACAAATAACATTATTATTTACCGTTAAACCATAACGATACTTATTTCTCACTGTTAAAATTCGGTGAGATTTATACTTACGATCACAGTCTCCGAGAAACATATCGTTAACGGTTACATTTCTAGAGCGTTCTACCTGTCTCGCTATAATGATGATGATGATAATGGTAATAGTGATCTTGATGATGATGGATGTTGATGACAATAATGTATGTTTATTGAATGTCAAACCAGACAACCAGTCCAGATGACAGACCAAGCCATTTATTCATGCATACATTATTCGTCAGCTCTCTGTGCAGCATAGACCTTTAATCTTTTTCTTCTTTGATCCTTAGCTGCCGACTGTCAAAGCGGTCAGTGGCCGTCACGCCTGGTGACGTCTTGTAATGCAGCAACAAACTGTTTCCACTTTGTTCGGTCGGCGGCAATCCTTCGTACAGTGCCCCAGCTCTGGTTCTTTGTTTGCATTTCAGCCAGCACAGTTCTCCACCAAGTTGTTTTTGGTTGGTGTCTCTTTCGCTTTCCTTCGGGAGTCCATAGCATAGCTGTTCTTGTGATGGCATCAGGGTCTCTCCTGAGGACGTGGCCAACCCAACTCCAGCGTCTGCCAGCTATAATGGTGTGCATGTCCTCCTGGTTACTCCGAGTAAGAAGTTCTTGGTTACTGATAGTATTCGGCCAAACGATTCAGAGAATTTTCCTTAGGCAGATTGTGTGGAAGGAGGACAGTTTCGACATTTCCTTCTCTGTTACTCTCCAGCATTCCGCACCATAGAGAAGCTCAGAAAGTATACAACTCTCAGATAATCTTAGTTTTGTGTTTGTGCTGTACTGGGAAGACTTCCAGGTGTTGTTGAGGCTAGCAAAGGCTGTTCTCGCTTTATTCATTCTGTTCTTGATGTCGTTATTTGTTATGCCGTCTGGTGTTACTGTGCATGCTAGGTATGTGAATGTGTCCGTTTGTTCCAGTTTCTGAATCCTTATTGTTATGGGCTCAGGACTGCCCACATTGCGTGTCATGACCTCTGCCTTCTTTAGATTGATGTTTAGACCCACCTGCTGGCTATACTTATTCAGTCTATCTGTCTTTTTTTCTTTGATGTATTGATGTGAATGTGCATGTAGTGCAATCTCATCTGCATATTCCAGATCTTCCAGTGTAGAAAGCGTTGTCCATCTAATTCCTCTTGGACTGACCTCTGTTGTCTGGCGCACCATCCAGTCTAAGACTGTCCAAAATAAAGTTATTGAAAGGGGGCATCCCTGACGTACTTCTGTCTTCACCTCAAAAGTTAGATTGCTCAGTCCTACACTGCATGTAAAGTTAGCATAGAGGCTTTTTATGATGGAATCAATGCAGCTGGGAATTCCATAAACCCTCAGTATTTTCCATAGACTGTCCTTTGTATGCTGTCAAAAGTCTTTTCAAAATCAAAAAGTTATGTAAAGCAGTCTCTACCATTCCGAGCACTGTTCTATAATGTTCCTGAGTTTGGATATATGGTATGCACCTTCTGTTCTTTCTAAAGCCCGCTTGTTCTTTCCTCAGTTTATGGTCAACTGCTTTTGAAATTCTCTGGATGATTATCCTGCCTAGTATTTTGCTGGGAACTGAGAGAGAGTAATTCCTCTCCAGTTGTTGCAATCTGCAAGGTCACCCTTCTTGGGCAAATTGACAATTATTCCTTTACGCCACTCCATTGGTGTTGTCTCTGTTTTCCAGACTTGTGCAAATAGTGGTTCTAAAAGTTCTGCTGCTAGTTCAGGATCTTCCTTGAATAACTCAGCATATAAATTGTCGTGACCTGGAGCTTTGCCATTTTTTAACCCTTTGATAGCTGTGATGATTTATTATCTTCGTAGAATATTCTTATTCTGTGTTCCTCTAAAATGCTCTGCCCATCTTGTTTCCTGCCCCTGTGCTGTGGTGATGAGATTTCCTTGCTTGTCTCTTACTAACGTTATATTGTTTGCACCTCGTTTTCCACTGATAGTTTTAGTTATTTTATAAACTGTGCTTTGTTTATTTTTCAGTGCTGCCTCTTCTGCCTGTCTTGCAAGGTCATCCAGAAAAGTCCTTTTTGTTAGCAAGCTTTTGACGTTTTACTTCATTGTCCAGCTGACAGTACCCTTCATTATATATTTCCTTTAACCTGGGGGACTTTTCTTCTATTTTCTTTCTTTTCATTTCTTTTCTCTTCGCTGTGGTGTTTGGAATTTCTGGTGTTATCCAACCTTGTCTCTTTCTTTCCTGGAATCCCAAGCATGATTCGCTGCTTTCCTTATTTATTGTTGAAATGATGTTGGATTTCTGGTCAACATCATCAGTGGCTGTCTTTTTCTGGCTATTGGCAATCTAATATCGCCTCTTTACATCAACAACAAAAGCTTTTCTGGTGAGGGTGTCATTGAGTTTGATGATGTTATACCGTTTCTGTTTAGCTGCAATTGGTCCAGTAGCTGTAAGTTTAACTTTCAGTCTTGCTACTACTAGGTGGTGATCGCTTCCCACATATGCACCTCTTCTTACTTTCACATCTTGTGGTGAATGCCTTCATGTACCGTTGATTATAATGTGGTACATCTGATTTCTGTCCCAGCCTTTTGGTGAGTCCCATGTTAACTTGTGGATTTCTTTGTGTGGAAAAAGTGTTCATCCAATGACCAAGTTCTTAATGCTGCAGAAGCTTATTAGTTTATCCCAGTTCTCATTTACTGCTCCGCTGCCACATTTCTCCATTACTCTTTCATTATGTGTATTGTATACTTATAACCAGATCTGACCAGTTCTCTCCTGTCTTGTACCATCCGTCAATTTATGTCATGTCTTCTTTATCCTTGTTTACGTCTTACCATTTTCTTCTCTATGCATTTTTTGGCATCTTCCTCTATGACCTTTAACCTTGGAATCTAGAACAAGACCTGTGGAAGAACAACAATGAAGATATGAAAAGAAGTAAACCATGACAACACGACCTGACGTAAACCATGACAACACGACCTGACGTAAACCATGACAACACGACCTGACGTAAACCATGACAACACGACCTGAAGAGATCTGTTTAAACCACGACAACACGACCTAAAGAGATATGTTTAAACCATGACAACACGACCTAAAGAGATATGTTTAAACCATGACAACACGACCTGAAGAGATCTGTTTAAACGATGACAACACGACCTGAAGAGATATGTTTAAACCGTGACCACACGACCTGAAGAGATCTGTTTAAACCATGACAACACGACCTGAAGAGATCTGCTTAAACCATGACAACACGACCTGAAGAGATCTGTTTAAACCATGATAACACGACCTGAAGAGATCTGTTTAAACCATGACAACACGACCTGAAGAGATCTGTTTAAACCATGACAACACGACCTGAAGAGATCTGTTTAAACCATGACAACACGACCTGAAGAGATCTGTTTAAACCATGACAACACGACCTAAAGAGGTCTGTTTAAACCATGACAACACGACCTGAAGAGATCTGTTCAAATAGGTATACTTCCCTGATAGCGTAAAATTAGTGGTTCCAAGACAAATATTCTCGCTCCGAGATGTACCTGTTCGATGATGAAGATGGTAAACTGCACGTTCTGTCTAATCAACATGGGAATTAATATCGGCAGTAGAGTGTAGAGATGTGCTGACCGGTTTCGGTATGGGATGAGAATAGCCGTGTTCTCGACCGGTACACAAGTCTGAGGTCTGTAATGTCCCCCGGGTTGAAGAACAGAATATAGTGCAGCAGTCAGGACTTTCGGGTCCACCTGGACCTGGGATGGCTTTCGTCTTCCTGAGTGACAGAATGATAAAGTGTTAGATAAATGTGGTAATGAAATTAATATTACCAGTAACATTCAGTCTATCTATCTATCTATCTATCTATCTATCTATCTATCTATCTATCTATCTATCTATCTATCTATCTATCTATCTATCTATCTGTCTGTCTGTCTATCTTTATATCTATCTATCTGTCTATCTATCTATCTATCTGTCTATCTATCAAAGTATTTACCACTGCCAAAGAAATAAAGAAATTACTTATCTAGGCAATATCAACATCGACATGAAAAACACAAAACAACCGTTGGAAAATATCATACTGTCATACAACTTAAAACAAATACCTGTAGTCAACCAGCCTACCAAGGTAACAACAACATCATCCACAACAATTGATCCCATCTACCTCAGCAGTACAGAAAACATTATAGAATGCAATGTTCATATTGTCGCGATGAGTGACCACTATCCAATATGTTGCACGTGGTCAAATAATAAATATAAAGCTCCAAGACATAAACATATAAGTATTAAATTAAAAGTTTCAACCGTGAACTATTTTTACATGATTTGTGAGCCGCACCTCTATCCAGTGTTTACCAGCTTTCTTTGCATAACAGGAGAACTAGAGTCACTCTTGACGGTCTGCAGAGCAGAAAAGTGTTGCTCCATCAGGGGGTACCTCAAGGAGGAGTAATTTCCCCAACACTCTTCCTTGTTTACATCAATGACCTGGTGAAAGATCTCCCTGCAGGAGTGAAAGCTGCCTTATATGCAGATGACCTAGTACTCTGGTGCGCTGATGAAAATGTCACCACAGCAAATTATAGAATGCAGCGGGCAGCAGACATGCTAGTGTCATGGGCAGAGAAATGGCTTATCACAATAAACACAGACAAAACCTCCACAACACTGTTCTCCCTCGCCCCCAAGGACAAATCAGCTAACATACACCTAGGGACAACCGTGATCAAGGAAGAAAGCTACCCCACCTATCTTGGGGTGACATTTGACCAAAGGCTTACATGGAATAAGCATATTGAAAATGCAGAAGGAAAGGCCCGAAGGCGACTAGGCATACTCAGAAAATTAGCAGGTACCAACTGGGGAGCAAATGAACGAAATCTAAAGAAGATTTATAATGGAGTAATAAGACCACACTTAGAGTTTAGCTCAGCAGCATGGTCATCAGCTGCTAACTCACATCTGCAGTCTTTGGACAAGGTGCAAAATCAAGCTCTCAGGCTCATTACAGGAGCCATGAAAACTACACCAATAACAGAGATGCAGAAGGTTGCTGGATTACAGACATTGTCCCATAGAAGAGACACAAAAACCATGATCCAGATGGAAAAGTATAACAGTATGCCAATGCACCCAATGAAGGCAAGACTAGATGATCTGGCATTGGGACGTCTAAAGCGTAGCAGCTTTGTGCATCGGGGGAAAAGACTTATAAGACAGCATCAAGAAGACCTATCCATGAAGACAACACCACTGAAGCCCACCCTATACCCTGTACCATGGGAGCAGGCCAGCAGTGCCCTCCAAATTAATACATCAGTCAGTGGTCTCACAAGTGGATGTGAGTATAATTATCTGCAAAAACGAACTGCTACATTGAGTATGATCCAAGAAAGCTATCCCGATCAATCATGGATACATGCCTATACAGATGGATCAGCAACTAATGCTGTTAGGAATGGAGGTGCCGGTATCTTTATCTCATATCCTGACAACCACTATGAGACTACGCACATTCCCACTGGTAAATTCTGTTCCAACTATACAGCTGAGGTTCAAGCTCTAGAGCAAGCTGCAAATATGATTTATAACACCAACTCTGACTGCCACCAGGTAGTCATCCTCACAGATGCACTGTCTGTCCTGCAAGCTCTCAAGGGTGGTAAACTCCCGCATCTGAGAAATGAACTAAACAAGGTAGCTGCCAAAAAAGAGAACCATACTTCAGTGGGTACCATCTCATTGTGGTGTACCCGGAAATGAAAAGGCAGATAAACTTGCAAAAAAGGGAGGAGAATGTGAACAAGAAGATAATGAAGTCACATACTTTGAGAAAAAGAGAGCTATCCAGACTATCAGAAGAGAACAGAACCAACCCAAAGACGACTATCACACTCTCGACCGGCAGGGACAGATAACTATTTTTCGACTCAGGACAGGGCATAACAAACTGAATAAACACATGCACAAGCTACGATTGTCTGCTTCACCACTGTGCACATGTGGATTAAACGAACAAACTGCTGAGCATGTTCTACAGGATTGTCCTCTGTATGACCAGTTAAGAAAGATATACTGGCCCAATGACTCAACGCTAAACTCAAAGCTATATGGAGCTAAAGAGGAACTTCAAACAACGGTTGAATTCATCATGAGAACTCGTCTGACGGTGTAAACATCAAAGATGCGATCGCAAGAAGAAGAAGAAGACCAGCTTTATAATCCTGATGACGCCATTGCTCATTGGGCACTTATCTTTCATTGTGTGTTTGATAACCACGCACCAGCTAAAGAAGTCCGTGTGAAACGACAGATAAAATCTCTTTGGATCACACCAGCAGTGTTAGAAGCCATGAGGCTGACAGATCAAGCTCACAAAAATATGGACTTTCACATATACAGACCACAGAGAAACAAAGTGCAATATTTAATTCGTAGAGAAAAGAAAAATTACTTTAAAAATTTGGTTCAGAACTAAACAAACAGTAAAGAGGAAAGCAATCAACAATGTAGCGAACAAGCGAAATTTTTCATAACCCGGACATCTACGGGATGTTCCGACACTCAAGGAAAAGACAAACCTGCTCACTGAGAGAGACTGATGAGAGTAGGGTGAATGGAAGATTTCACCAACAGAAGGAAAGTACACAATGGAACAGCATAAACAGATACAACACTAGCAATACGGCTAACATATTCAGATATTTTAATAGTCTTAATAGAAGAAATGACAGGATAGCGGTGCGAAATGGTAATACGGAAAGTAAGAGAGGACAGAGACAAAAGCAACAAATACAGCCAGATTGCAAGAGTTGGAAAAATGGAAAAGAAAGGAGATGTGGTAAAAGAAATACATGGAACAATAGAGCACAAGCACATGATAAGAAAGAGAAAGGACATTGCTATGCAACAGGTGGTAGAGAACCACAAGTGCTTAAGATAGGAAATGCACATGATAGATATAACCACCAACCAGACTACAGACAGTGGAAAAGAGACACAGTTGATAAAGGTGCATATTGGAGTAGCCTAAATAGAAGGAAACATGGGATAGCTGTGAGAAACGTTGTCGGGGAAATCAGGAAAGGAAAGACATTAGAAATAAACAACATCAACATAGGAAATCAACAGAAGTGTCAGATAAGAACCGGGAATTGTCGGAGGATGAACATAGACCAGGTAGGATCATAGCGGAACACCAAGAACATATGAACATAGACCAGGTAGGATCATAGCGGAACACCAAGAACATATGAACATAGACCAGGTAGGATCATAGCGGAACACCAAGAACATATGAACATAGACCAGGTAGGATCATAGCGGAACACTAAGAACATATGAACATAGACCAGGTAGGATCATAGCGGAACACCAATAACATATGAACATAAAGTGAAAAGTGCACATCACAGGAGAATATTCCCAGCGGAGAGCATAGACACCCATAAAGGAGTAGTCAGATTGCTATAACGGCAAGAACACATGCAAAACCCAGAGTAAAACTCAGTCGGTTAACCCTACCTCCACAAAACATATCCCAAGAACAAGATAAAGAGACAGCAAGCCGCGTAAGTCAGATAGGAAATGAGGTAGAGGTAGACACACCTTATAGGTAGGTACAAGTAAAGATAGTTAGAAATACTGAAGCAGCAAGAGTGAACGAGAGAGCAAGACATTGTATTGAAAATTGATTTGAAATTGTTGCTGTACCAATTTTGGCCAACCTCATGGGAAGGTTGGACACATCATTTCACATCCTTTACTTTAGCTGATGTAAAAAATGTTCTACGTTTATTTGCTACTGCTGTCAGAGTGAAGTCAATCATCGATCATCGAGATCATTCATCACTTGTCAGTTGTGAACTGTTTGTCGTCTGTGAGCTGTGAGGAAAGAGTTATCCTGACACCATCAAACATAAATAAGCTGCCTACTGTTCAGGGTAGAGATCCGAATCCACTGTACGATCAAAACAAGGTAGAAGTAGGATATTGTAGACAACCATTAACAACGTCCACAGTCCCCTTGTGACTTAAGCAGGCTGTCGGTATTCTGTGAGAACAAATGTACAAACACAATCCCATCCGACATTCCTCTATGACAATTAATGAAATGTATAACTATATATGTTCTAGGCCTTAAAGATAATAACTCGTCAGAGTTTGACGGAATCAGTAATCGAATCCTGAGTTATGCGGCGCCAGCTGTTAGTGATTCGCTAACATACATAAACAATCAATGTATCGCAAGCAGTTACTTTACTTTCCGTGGCACTTTAAAGTCTCTAAGTTATACTAGTATCCTCTTTTTAAACCTGGTTCTTCCGACAAAAATAACCTTGGTAACTATAGGGCCATAGTTAGGAGTAGTTCAATCAAATATGTCCTGGATGCTAGAGTCTGGAGGGGGCCAGAGATTGGAAGTGATCACTGCCTGCGTGCAATCAAAAGAACAACTGAAATGGGAGGACAACATTAGACAATCTTTGAAGGACCGAGGACTAGAATGGAACCAGGTCAGGAGGAAGACAGCCGAAAGGATAGTCTGGCGCTCTCTCTTCTAAACCTCTACACCTCACGGTAGATGGGGAACGGCTAAGTAAGTAAGGTAACTATACGCAAATCTCTCTAATATCAACGCTATCCAAACTTTGACAGTCAGTCGGGGTTTAGACCTAAATATTCATGTCACACAGCTCTAAAATGATAGACAACTGGCACCTAAATATTGATAACGATAACATGTGTGGGGCAGTCTTTGTAGATTTTAAAAAAAAAAACATTCGATTTGATAGATCACGCTATTTTAATTAGAAAACTAGAAACATCAAAAGTAAACCTTCAACTAGTGACGATAATAAAATCATTCGTGTCAGACAGAAAACATGTAGTTTCTTACAATAACTTCTGTTCAAACCCAACCGTAATAAATACCGGCGTTCCTCAGGGTTCTATTCTTGGTCCTCTACTTTTTACCACATACGAGACATTAATGACCTTCCACTACACGTCGAGCACTCATCCTGCGACCTATTCGCTGACGACTGTACTGTTCACACGAGTGATACAAGTTGCAACACACTCGAACTATCATTACAAAAAGATACAGATAATCTGATTAAGTGAAGCATCGGAAATCGCATGATAATAAATATAATTAAAACAAAATGCATGTTAATATCAACTAGACAAAAATTACAAAATTCAGAGAAAACAATACTTCAGATCTACATTTGTACCTCACTAACTGAAAACGTCAATGAACATAAAACTCTAGGTCTTGTCGTTGATCAGCATCTAAATTGGAACTCACATGTACATACACTGACCAAGCAAACGTCACAGAAAGTTTACCAGTTAGCTAAAATCAAACATGTCCTAGATGATGAAGCACGAAAATTGTTCTATTTCTCTCACATACAAATAAACCTTGACTATTGCTCTACAATCTGCAATGGTTGCTATATATCCAACACAAAAAAACTCCATTCAATACAAAAGCGTGCAGTGCGTCTAGTCTCTGACAACTGCTAAACACAGGGTGTGTGACGATACGGTTGTGCGATCTCAAGACCACTCCGGCAGGATTACATTCCCGTGCGAGTGATACTTTCTTATTTTTCTCTCCCCCTGTCATTATTATGTGGCATATTTTATGCACCACTATTTACTGTCTATGCTGGATCAGTAGGGTGAAGTCTCTAACACTCCACTCCCCTACGGAAGTATTTGCTATGGGACTGTCTTTATCTTTTTTACCACTCCTCAGACTTATTTACGTTCCGCCAGGTGAACTGGGATATTATCGTAACAATACCCAGTCATTATCACCGGTCAGCGAGCGAGATTCGTATCATGAACAGATGGTCTCGCCCGATCAACATCAATAGAAGCCAATATTGTCTGTCTGAGATAGCCATCTGAGGTGTGCAGATTACACAGGTGGTAGTTGCGTTTATCGTTTCACGGGACCATCCCTGTGTGTGATTATCACGATAATCTGTCTGGAGAGACAATATTGGCTATAGGTAGCATCTGGACATCAAACGAGTTCACAGATGGTGTTTATTAGTTGAGCACAAGATGCAGGAGAAAGTCTGACGCAGCGATATGAAGAGGTCACGCGTAGATATTAAATTTAATATTTTGAAGCACGTGAGTTTATTTTTTATTAATTTGAAGCACCCCTACCCACGTAGGGCTGAACGAGATTCGATTGGATTGGTTGATTTGAGAGGCTGGAATATACAACGTATATTGTACAACGTATCTCATTGGAAAATTAGGCGGAAACACAGCAGGAATTTGAACTGAGGATTGTGAGATATAATCTAGCGAACTCAGAGACACAGAACAGACAGCTTCGCAACTTCATTCGAGCAACTCCCAGAAAGCCCAAAAGAAAAGGAAACATTGGACATAGAAATTCCACAACTATAAGTAACAGATCGAGTATTGGGCAACTTAGGAATTAACAAGTAAACCCGCATTTTTAATACAAGACTGGAAACTTGGGAATTTGATCACGAGTCATAGAGGAATTAAACAAACGTTTTTCCAGGCCAGTGATTTCGCAGAACACCCGCAGTCAGAGGAATTAACTCTAATTTCCAGACCATAGTGATTTCGAGGCTTCCAATACAGAGCTGGTCCAGTCTAAATCTGTGCATGGAGATTGTGTATTCCCAAAATTGTGGGTTCGTGGTTACAAGCCATCAGACGATGTGTGGTACTAACGCCGCTAGTGTGAGAGAAAAGCATCCACCCTAACCGCCTACAGTGGAAGAGAGTGTGGAGAAGGCTTTCGTCATCACAGAATTGATGAACCACAGCTGCAGGACTCAGCTAGAGTTTCTTGTAAAAAAGGCGAAAGCAACGGACTTTTGATAAATCCTCACCTACGTCTCCGTGACGAAAACTTTTATCTAAATTTCACCAATCTTTCCATATTTATTTTAACTGTTAAAGACTAATTCATGCACCACTGGCGTACTTCTGTCTTGATCGACTGTGTGTGGTACACCCGCTTTGGGCCCTCCCAGTGTTGAGAAACCAGGCCGATCGCTGTGTCCATTTCAGATTTTGTTCACTGTCTCTGGCTTTTTTCTCAGACTTTCGGGTCCTGAGTATTCCTCTATAAATGCCTTCGGGCAGAAGAGGAAGAGCATCCCTCGACACCTTCGGGTATAAGAGGCTCTGTCCGTTTTTGCTGGAATAAACCAGGAAGGATCGATGGTTTCATAGCGTTTAAAAGTACACTTGAGGGCAAGTCCAGACACAATGGGCTAATACCAGTTAGGAGTTGCGGGTTAGTCTATTATGCATTTTCGCAGGCCGGGGTTGTAGCATGGGTCATTGTTTATTTATTATTTTTAATGTAAAATTTTTGCCTCGCCTTGACGAGGCGCGTCCCGAAGGATTGCCTGGTAAAGCTATAAGCAAATTTGCTCAGTGTGTATCCTATCCATCGTCAGCGCCTTCTCATGTCTCGTAGACCGCATAGCTTGAATATACCCCCGCAGGGATTCATAGAGTGCACAAGCTGTATTCAAATCTTGGTCAGAAGATTGCAGAGAAGCACTGGTCATTTGAAAACGTTTTTGTCGCATCTGCCCAAGCGGACCACCTGGTATCTGACAGTCTTTTCACAAAGGGCAAATGGGACTTATTATGACTACCGCCAGCACATAATGCAGTAGAAAGGAGACCCACCGGTAGGTAGAAGCAGAAAAGAAGATGTACAGGCTTTCAACAAATCCAAAGAAAATGACTGCTTCTGTCCGCAAACAGTTAAGATAAAAGTAATAAAGAGTCACACTAAGTCACCCTGTTATGCTCTTTCTCTCACACTTTCGTAACATCAAATGAAAAGGCGCTAAAGATGGCATACATCACAAGATCATTGGTTTAACGCTCGTATTAGAAGATGATCAAAAAATGATGTACATATTTATTGGCGCGGGGCCCTAAAAGAAGGGGGCTCGTACATATGCTACTTTTGCTACTACGTTAATCCGGCTCTGATTAGGTAAATATTTTACAAGTATCAGTGCATAGTGAGGGAGGGGACCAACTCTCCACCCAGCCCTCCACACCCAGCGGTGAAAATAAATAAAGGCTTTCTTGCCAGGGTACAGTTTTGTTGGTTTTGTGGGCCCTGAAAAGGACCGTGGTAGGTGCAGTTTTGTGGGCCCTGAAAAGGACCGTGGTAGGTGCAGTTTTGTGGGCCCTGAAAAGGACCGTGAGGGGAACAGATCACCAAAGATTGCTGAAGCTTGGCACATATCAGGACATACACATGTTCGTTCGTAGCTGCATAATTTACAGAGGAGGCCAAAATTCTGCAATGTCAAGCAGGATATTGTCGAACGGTCTTACGCGACGTCACAAATCTCTTACCCACCCCGTCCGTCCTTTTTTTTTTTTTTTTTTTTTTTTGTAATCCGGAAAAAATACAACTTACTCGAACTTTTTTTTTTTTTTAAAGTTTTGTCTCGTTTTGGTGAGGCGCGTCCCGTTCAACCTAGTCGGTTATATTAGGGCGCATGTCCTAATATAAAAGACCCTTAAGTATAGGGAATTGCTAGTCATCATAATCATCATCATCATCAGCAGCTTTCAAGTCCCTATCAGAGTCAGGTACCCATTTACAGCTGGTTAGACTGATGCGTGACACCTGTTCCCTTCCTCGCTGCCGTTGCCTTCTCTAACTCAAGATCAGAGTCAGGTATCCATTTACAGCTGGTTAGACTGATGCGTGACACCTGTTCCCTTCCTCGCTGCCGTTGCCTTCTCTAACTCAAGATCAGAGTGCCACGCATCAGTCTAACCAGCTGTAAATGGGTACCTGACTCTGATCTTGAGTTAGAGAAGTCAACGGCAGCGACTTCCCTTGTTTCCTGTGTACCATTAACTTGTAGAACTGATTCAATACCGTTTTATTAGTTTATAACTTAAAATACGGGGGGGGAGGGGGGGGTTGAGGGCGGGTCTGTCGTAAGCGTGTCAACTATGAATGCATGAGGAACAAATCACAATGTGAAATCAACCTTTTTCAGTCAAGAAAAAGTACGGTTCTCAGTTTTGGTAATAAATTTCCACAATTTGATTTTAGCGGTGAATTAACGCACAAGAACCCATGTTTTGCTCAGGAGCGTTGTGCTCTTTTGGTCCCCTCAACACCCTGTTTACGGGGTAGACGAGGTTTACGTGGTAGACGAGGTTTACGTGGTAGACGAGATTTACGTGGTAGACGAGGTTTACGTGGTAGACGAGGTTTACGTGGTAGACGAGGTTTACGTGGTAGACGAGGTTTACGTGGTAGACGAGGTTTTGATTATGAGATGAGATGAAGACTAATTCATTATTAAAATTGTTACATGTTGTTTTGAAACTAAACAATCATAGTCGCTTCAGTTTTTTTATATGTATGAAAGCAAACGTATGAGCGAGAATATATATATATATATATATATATATATATATATATATATATATATATATATATATATATATATATATATATATATATATATATTATATATATATATATATATATGTATATATATATATATATATATATATAATATATATATATATATATATATATATATATATATATATATATATATATATATATATATATATATATATATATATATATATATATATATATATATGACCGTGTGGCCAGAAAGGTGTAATTTTTGACTGAGTAATAGTTGTCGATCTTGTCTACAGTGTATATTTGCGTTCATGTGGCATTCTCACACTGGAGTGGGCAATCTAAATGAAACACACCTTTGCCGTCCGTAAAGAAGACAGACGTGTGAGACGCAGAAGATCTAATGGGAGATAGCCCTTACATTTTTAGACATGTCGGCGCTGTCTGACACCAGAGGAAAACACCTTGTTGAGCACGAAACCGTGAGGTGTGACTCCAGGCAAGAGATTTCGTGGGAATGTAACCACCAGTGGGCGAAACTTGCATTGTGGGTGTCTAGGAAGATAACCTTTACTAAGATGTGATCTCATGTCATCCATACTGAGCATAGGACTCCTGATTTGCTCCCTAGATGGATGGGCAGAGTTTTACCCGACATTTTGAGGTGGCTATCTTGTGGTACAGGAGTGGATATGTAGATTTAAACTGAAACAGTGAGAGAGTCGAGTCAGAGGTGAAAAGAAGCCAGATCGTCTTCATGTGCGGTATGCATCCTCGATACCATACACCAGTGAGGTAGAGGATTTGATACGCATTTGTTGCGTCTGTGCTAAGAGAACTAACGACATAGAGGTATGCTTGCGTATGAGTACATTTTTATAATACTTTAGATTTAGTAATATTAGACGTTTCAGGTTTAGATGTTAATGCATTTTAGCGTTTGTCTATCTATAGTTTGATAGAAGCAGATTGGAATTTATGTGTTTTAAGTGTAATTTCACGTTAATCTCATCGCTATTTTTCATCGTGAGACTGTGGTGTTTTAAATGTGTAAAGTACTAAGTGAATTTATAAGAGGAATTCTAGTGTCGCATTGCGCTGTATACAAGTGTGTACGTATTACCATTGTTATTATTATTTGTGTACTGTTAAGTAATAGTTATATTGCATTCTTGTGAGCGGTAAGTGTGGTTAATTTTACATCAGTGATTTTTGTGAGAGGAAGATTAGCGTACCCTCTGACTCCGTGAGTAGCGTATGCCTATTACGTTTAGTATACAGCTGTAAGAGTAGAGTATATATATATATATATATATATATATATATATATATATATATATATCTATATATATATATATATATATATATATATATATATATATATATATATATATATATATAAACTGATAGACTGAATAAGTATGGCCAGCAGGTTGGCCTGAACATCAATCTGAAGAAGACGGAGGTCATGACACTAAATGTGGGCAATCCTGAGCCAATAACAGTAAGGAACCAGAAGTTAGAACAGACAGACACATTTACTTACCTAGGAAGCATAGTAACACCTGACGGCGGAACAAGCAAGGACATTAACAACAGAATGAATAAAGCGAGAACAGCCTTTGCTATTCTCAACAACATTTGGAAGTCTTCCCAGTACAGCACAAACACCAAATTAAGACTGTATGAGAGCTGCGTACTTTCTGTGCTTCTCTATGGTGCGGAATGTTAGAGAGTAACAGAGAAGGAAATGTCGAAACTGTCCTCCTTCCACACAATCTGCCTAAGGAAAATTCTCCGAATCTTTTGGCCAAACACCATCAGCAACCAAGAACTACTTATTCGGAGTAACCAGGAGGACATGCACACCATCATAGCTGGCAGACGCTGGAGTTGGGTTGGCCATGTCCTCAGAAGGGACCCTGATACCATCGCAAGAACAGCTATGCTATGGACCCCCGAGGGAAAGCGAAAGAGAGGCCGACCAAAAACAACTTGGCGGAGAACTGTGGAAGCTGAGATGCAAAGAATGAACCACAGTTGGGGCACTGTACGAAGGATGGCCGCCGACCGAGCAAGGTGGAATCAATTTGTTGCTGCCCTACAAGACGCCACCAGGCGTGATGGCCGCTGACTGCTTTGACGGTTGGCGGTTATGGATCAAAGAAGAAGATATATATATATATATATATATATATATATATATATATATATATATATATATATATATATATATATACATTTATATCTGCTTGTTCTTTAGAGCAACTAGGCCTCTAAGATACTGATCAAATGTGGTCATTTCGACCAGTGAGTTGTGTATAATGTTTCATCTTAGATGAAGTGCTTCAATAAAGTTTTCTCTCGCGTGATGATGTAGTTAGTATTTAGTAGGAGTATGAAGGCATTATTGTTGATTGAAATATGTTTATTGTATGATTACACATATATGCAGACCTGCATAACACACACACACACACATGGTAATTTAAGCGCATCTGCTAGCATATTTTCACACATATGTAACACCGCACACAACATATACACACACACGGACATATTAGTGCATGTACTTGCATATTTTCACACATATGTATGTATTATTACGTAGATGATGTTTGTCCATTAGAACGATGCTAGTTTATTTTGTTTCATTTTATTTCAGGGAGTCCAGCAGTCTGTGCTGGGTTATATGGTGTTACCAAAATAGCTGGGTTATACGTTGTTGATTAGGAATTACCTACAAAGTAAACTTGTGGGCAACATTGATTCATTTCCTACCTGATAGGGTTTCATTAATAAAAGTAGGACCCCTGTCATCAAGAGAGTTTTTCTGTGACTGCGGAACGTGTGTGAAAGTAGGTCAGAGAGAGTGACGACAACATTACACACGAATTCTTATTCTTCGTCACACATCGTCTTCGCACTATCATATATATATATATAACACCAACTGGGGGCTTGAACGGGCTAAACCTTTGCTTAAATCCTTCACAAAAGCCGACGGACCAGATATAATGTGTTAACAATTGTTCAGCCCAATGCAACATTGTTCGTGACTTCTGGAAATTTCTTGTGGTAGAAGTGTCATTAATCTTGTATCTACATCTATGTCAAGAGTAATCTTGCGCGCATGTAGATACCTAGGAAGCCAATATTAGATAATCTTGAGTTTTGGTCACTGTTGGACTACTACTGCAAAGCAGGGGAGGCAATCCGTGACAGGGTGTAGATCTAAATACAGATCTCAAAATACTGCCCCTTATAAAGCGCCTTCTGTTCAACAAAGCTAAATTTGTTTACAAAATCCACACTGTTCCAACATATCTGTGGCCAATGTTCAAATACAGTGAAAGACGCAGTCAACGCCTTAACAAAATACAAGTGCCCAAGCCTAGGCTTTACTTATTCAAGAAAAGGTTAGCTTACTCTGCTGCTCATCTCTGGAACTATACTACTCGTCAAAAGTCAAGGGCCACTTAGAAAAACCTTGGTTGAAACCATAAAACAAATCTGATATATACGTAATTGGTATCAGTCAAAACGGCATTTATTGAATACCAAATTGACATGTCAAGTAAAGAAATGGAAACACACATTCAAACGCAATGAAGCTGTGAAGTGTGTCACCCACCTTTTCAAAGTTACACAATAGATACTGGACAAATAGACATTTCAAAATCGGGTATGACCACCTTTTGCAGCAAGGCATTCAAGACAGCGTAGACGCATCGAGTCCACAAGGGTCCGAAGAGTATCCTGAGGAACAGCTTGCCATTCCTGAAGCAGAAATGCAGTCAGCTGTGCAACATCCATTGGCAGGGGGTGATTTGTTGACAATCTTCGACCAAGGACATCCCAGAGGTGCTCAATCGGAGAAAGGTCAGGTGAATGAACTGGCCACGCCATCCTGATGATCCCATGTTGCTGAATAAACTCATTCACCACACGAGCTCGATGGGGTCGACCGTTA